>CM072860.1:9057500-9507500 GCA_036937835.1 Pampus argenteus
AGTCCCCTTAAAGGTTTAAAACAGAGAGCGAGGAGGGGGGAGGGTGGAGGGACACAGAGATGGTTACGCACTCCAGCAGAAAGACGAAGACTTTAAGAGGAGTTTTTTTTTTTTTTTATGAATTTCAAAAGACACACACACAAAAGAGAAAAAGAGGGGACTGTATTAAAGCTAAAACAATATAATTTTTTTTTTTTAAATTCTCACACACACTCAGCTCTCTAATTGTGGGTGTGTCCACAGCTATAAGTGCCTTCGCTCCTACCTGTGTTACTTATATCCTCGTATGAGGCTCTGAACAGACACACTCATACACACCTGTCAGTCGACACACACACCTGCTCTGCTATACGACCCCAGGTAAGACTCAGCTCCTTTTTTTACACCTGACTTTAAATTAGTTGGTGGTGTAGACTTTTAAAATCCTTTAATGTACATTTTAGAGAGATTTTAGAAGAACAGTCTCTACATTTGAAGTTTGGTACATTTAGGGGGGGGGTGGGGGGTCTGATCTGATCTCTACTTTGCATGTATTCTTATTAGCTGTCACACCTTCCTATGTTTATATGAATATATTGCATGTAAATGTGTTAAATTGCACATATTTAGAACAGTTACTTCTTTTTGAAATACAAATGCCTCACAATTCAGCAATTGACTTATTATATTCAGTATATAATAAGTATACTTGATCACTTGATGACAAATGTGTCAGATAAAATGAAATGTGTCTATTTTTAGGCTTTGGCATTTTGGGGGGGGGGGGTTTCATTTCCCCCTCAGTAAGGCTGTACACCCTTAATGTGAACATACAGTATAGTATAAAATGATCACATGTTCAATACTCAGTAAAATTAGGAATTTCTTGTGGTTGCTGAAAGCCAGATTGCACTCATGCAACGATGCGAGCGGCTGAAGCAGCCTCTCCGTCACAGCAATTGTTAAATGGTCTATTGTGACTTTAAGGTCAGCCACAGTTTTTAGAAACTACAGACCTGAACTGATAAATTTAAGAGGACATTGTAATGTAATTTATATTGAACCGTTCTGATCTTTCTTGCTGAATAACTACATATTCACAAATGACAGGTTATGTTATAGTAGATATGATACAGGTTTAGTAAGGGGATTTTTTGTTTGTTTTTTACATTATTGAATTACTGACACTGGTTTAAATTACAGCATATTATCTGTTTTCACTTTCTACTGCTGAAACTTTCTGACATTGATAGATGCCATTTGTGTTCAGTAACAACTATAGGTTTCTGAGTGTGTCTATTATGTGTGCCGTATTGGTGGTCTTGTGTTTCCCAAACAGATTGAACACTAGCCCTCCCACTCTCACCTCCCATAGCAATTTGTAGCACATTACAACCTAGTTTCCTCCAAGACAAACCAAAGCTTCAGGCGTGGAAACCCCACATAAGAGGGGGAAAAAAACGGCATTTCCCCCCTTTCATGACCAGCAGACACACTCACAGTCTTGACCTGTTAGTTTGGTCGTACCTGTGTCCCCAGGGCTGCTCCGTCGCCATCACCACAGCCAGCGACTCCCAACCCTCCAGTTTCAGGGAAGCAGAGCTGGAAAGAGGACAAGGGTCAGGAACACGAAATTCCCAGGAAAACATGACTTTATTGTTTACACACGTGTTAGAGCGTGTGTATGGGGGGGCGGGGGTATGAGCACGTGTGTATGCAGACGATCATTCAGAATCATGCATGCACGTACATACATATGATATACGTGTGTGCAAAACATACACTTTGAAGTCAAGACTTGAATTCATTCACGTATTTGCCTTGTCATGTGTGCAGCCTTACGTGTGCTTCTGTACGAGCCGGTGTGAGCTAAGGTTGTGTACGTGTGTCAGCAGGTAGCTGTTAAATGAGGCAGACTAAAAAGATGAAGAGAGCATTGTTTTTATTCACATTAGCTGTTCCTCAACTGAGTGACACACTGAGGGGTGGGAAATCACCTTGGTAGAAGAACGAGGGAGCTCAGGGCAATGCTGTGATTTGAGGAGAGAGTTCAGAAGCAGAAGATCACCTCAGGTGTGGACACTCAATCTGCTGCTGCAAGAAACCACATTAATATGTGTCTGAAGAAGCAAACATATCCCCCTTCCCCCCGTTATTATGCAGAAAAACCTCTTAAAACTTTACGGCTCTACAGCTTCTTCTTGTTCTGTTTGGATCCTCCAGGCTGCCATCCAGATGACGCTGTGCATGACCTCACATCTCTGCCTGCTGGTCCTACCAGTGATGTCACTGATGCTGCTCTTCTCTCCAACTAGTTGGAGCCACGAGAACCTCGCCCCTGGGTGTCACCTATATCGTGAGTTTTAAACACCACAACGATGTACTGGTATTTTATTGTAAGTCCCGCATCCCAAATGCTCACACACATACCTTCTGTCCTCTCCTTCCTCCCCCAGCCTTCAACGTGACCATCCGCAGTGACCGTCGTGGCACGTGTAAAGGCACCCACCTGGTCCACGCCTGCGTCGGCTATTGCGAGTCCAGCGCCTTCCCGTCCAGATACTCTGTGCTGGTGGCCTCCAACTTTACACACAACATCACTTCCGCTTCACAATGCTGCACCATCAGCAAGGACGCCAAGGTGAGAGTGAAGGAGATGCGGGATGATGATGATGATGATGGGAGATGTAGTACTACATTTTATCATTTCTTTTGACCATCGGCTTGTCTTCTCTCAGGTCAAAGTTCGCCTGGACTGCCCTGGAGGCCGTCACCATGACGAAATCGAGATCCTGACGGCGAGGGCGTGTCGCTGCGACATGTGCCGCAAGTCCCGCTACTGACAGTGTGCTGCAAATCAAACATACATCAGGATAACAACCAAATTACAGTTTAACTCAGTCCAGCAGTACAAATGTTCACTCACTATACTTTTTTTTTCTATCTACAGTACACAGAAACTACAGTTCTGAATGTTGAAGAGAGTACACTTTAACTTATTTAATTAAATCATTAATTGGCCTTCCACCATGTTAATTTGAAAACCAGACTGCCCTGCATTTTTTTTTTTTTTTTTTTTTTTTTTGTCTGAGAATGAAATGAAAGAAAAATTTCAGTTGATTCAAGCAGTAAAACCTGCACCGGATCAGTTACTCAGTTCTGTAACGGTTATTTTGAACATTTCTAGCCTGTATGTGTTAAGATGTGTGGACATGTGTGAGTGTGTCTGTGTGCACAAGAAGCTTTTTAGGAAACTTGATTGGAATTGGATTGTACTTTTGCTTTGCAGTTTGGTAAACACTTGACTTTTTTAAGCAGCTAGAAATGAAATTAGCCCCATTTCCCTTCATACTGAGTAACTTTAAAAAGAGTAAGAGACTCCAGCATCGTAATCAATCAAACTGATTTTTTTTACCTCTCTTTCATATTTTGAAACACGGTCAAATGAATGACAACATGTACATTACACACACACAGTTAAGACAGGCGTGCCGGTCAACAAAGTCATCACCTAGTTCACTTATTAAACAAAACAGTCAAACAATTGTCAACTTAACAATAACCACTAAACACGGACAAGAGACTAAAGAATGTACAAGATTTATTTATATTTATGAATTTGAACTTAAGGACATTTTGTAAATAATATCTATTGATAAAACCAACGAATGTTTGAAATGTCTATGAAATGAAAGGGGAAAGACTGCACTGTATGATTTGTGATGAAACTGTATGTCAATAAAAATTCTATTCTGCAAATGTAAATTGATTTAAGTGATTTTTGTTTTTTTTTCTTCAAACACGCAAACACACACAGAGACATGTTGGGTTTCCATCTCTTCAGAGGACATTACTTTGACTTACATTCAATTCCATAAGACTTATCCTTATCCATAACCATAACCACCACCAGGCCTAACACTAACCCTTACCTTACGCAATACCTACCTTTAACTTTAATGTCTTCACCCTAAAATCAATGATTTACATTAAGTGGACTTGCTTTTTGTCCCTATAAGGGGGGTAAGTCTCCACAACATGACTGTGTACATAGATTTACACACACACACACACACACACACACACGTATACGTGAAGTTAACCTTCATATTTTAGACTAAAATCAGAGATACAGTCAATATTTTCTTTCTTTTATACATATAATGCAAACAAAAAAATGCTGTTCTCAGACATTTGAATCATTAACATCATATACTGTAAGGAATAAGATTAAATGCTTGCTGCTTTCTTACATAAGACATATGTAACTATACATATATGCAACTACAGTCTTCAATCAACAGAAAAACGTGTCGTCGGGTTACTGGATGTCAAATTCCTGATAACATTTAGTATTGAGTGTTATTCTTTTAACCATCTTTCTTCTGTTATCAGGTTTATATACTGTTTTCTGTGCCGCTACCCCGCTCAGAAAGTTATACACAGTCAAATATCTTGATCTCATCATTTTAATCTGTATCATTCATATCAAGTGTTGACAACATTTGGTTTTTTTCTGAAAGCGGCGTGCTGCCCCCCTCAGAAGGTCTCACACTCGGTGTCCTGCGTGGAGCACACGGCACAGTGGCAGTGCAGAGCCATGGGATAGTGGTATAGAGAGGAGATGTTGGGCTGGCAGCCCGGCAGGCGGGCGGTCATGTGACGGGTATGACTGTACGTACACACACGGTGTTGTCGGTGGATGTAGGGAGGATCCGGCACGGGTTTCTGCAGGATTCACACACACACACACACACACACAAACACACACAGGTGGAACAGGTTACCTGTACAGGCTTTACCAACAATGTTTCTATGTTCAAAGGTTCTCACTGATTCTTATTAATAAAGTGAAAAGTAAACCTTTTAATTCATTTAATTCAACACGCAGACAGTGTTTGCGTTTCAGTAATAGTTATAATCAATCTATTTTACATTAAGTTTAACAGTTTATGGTTTGTTAATTTGTTAGCTAGCATTAGCATTAGCGAAACCTTCTGTTTCGATTCCTCTTAAGGGAATAGTTTTCAGAAATACACTTATTTAACTCCTTGCCAGCAGGTATTTAGTTTAGCTTAGCATAAGGACTGAAAGTAGTAGGAAACAAACCTGGATAGCCGTTTTTTTTTTCTCCAAAGATCATTGTGTGCAGTAACCAAGAAACAGTTCCAGCATATAACCCCAGTAAAAACCATAAATTGTTGTTTTTACTAGCTAGCTGTTTCCCTGTGTTTCCATTTTTTTATGCTAAGCTAAGCTAAGCTAACCAGCCTCTGGCTACATATTTACAGTTTCAGAAAGATGTTCGATATTTACTACAGTTGCTACAGAATATTCGTCCACATTTTGTGAGCATGTGTTGATTATTACATTTGTCATTCTTGACCTTGGCAAATAGTAGTTGACCTGAGGTCCTCTTACAAGATTTTTCTGAGCTTTCTCACTGATATACACAACATGGTTGTTAATAATCATAACTCAAAGTCCACTTATTGTTTTTTTCCTGAGCTTTCAATTACATATTTTATCTTCCATGGAAGGAGGTCTAAGAAATGCGATTATTATTTATGAGATGAGTGGACCTTATGTTAGGACTCTTCATTCACTGAGGAATACAATGAAATTGCAAGTGAAAGCCCTGGAAAAAGCTAGTAAGTGGACCTTTAGTTAAGCTTTTGTTCATCAGAAATATTGATTATGCTTCTTTTATTGATTTTTTGTGATGTGTATATGTGCATGAGAGATACCTCCCAGGTGTGACAGCGGCCCCAGCAGGCCTCCGTGGTGATACGCAGGCCTTTGCAGCCCGGCTTCTGGGCCACAAAGGAGAACTCCCGCACCGCGCAGCCTCGGAAACCGTGGAGCGTGGTGGTCGCCACAGCAACACACGCCACTGCCGCCCAGGCAACCAGTAGGAGTAGGAAAGAGTGGGACAAGGGGTGTAGATGCATGCTGGGAATGACAGGTAGAAGAAGAAATAAAGAAAGAGGGTTAAGTTAAGTGAACTCTGATTAATGGAGGGAATAATATTATCATCCATAATATCCACTATTCATCAGCTACAAGCGACCTCTAATGGTGTGATACAGTTCACAATAAAGGAAAGATGACATTTTTTGTTTATGTTAATATTACTAGTGAAGAAATCTTTTATTGTTTTGTTTTTTTTAAGAATTAATGTGTTTTTATAACCAAAACAGACTAAAATATTCAGTTTGACCTTGTTGTTAAAAGGTTTAATTGCCAATGTTTTACATCTACAGGAGAAGGTGATCCACTCCTGCTCTTTACTGATGTCCAGTGTGACTCCCTCTGGTGTTTATTATAGTTACTGCAGCCAATTGTACCGACGCACTGTAAAAACTATATTTTAATTCTAATAATTCTGATCATCCAAAAATTACACTTCATGACAAAAACAAGAA
This sequence comes from Pampus argenteus, assembly GCA_036937835.1. NCBI lineage: Eukaryota > Metazoa > Chordata > Actinopteri > Scombriformes > Stromateidae > Pampus > Pampus argenteus. Next base: position 9,063,905 of record CM072860.1, read on the forward strand.
CAACAACAACAAAAAGCATTTAAATGTCATTTAAGTAAAAAAATCTGAAAATGAACCTAATTCCAGTTGCAGGAAAAGTTGCTTTTTTTTCTCTCTTTTTGTCTGAATCAGAATCAAGAGTCATTTCCTAAATGCTGGTATTTTTAAACAAACCACTTAAGCTGCAATGAAATAGCAGGACTCAGCTCAGTTCAGCCAGACTGCATAATGTTTCACTTGTCTTAAGAAATATAACACTGGAATAACTTCATTCAGTTCTAAGTGAACAGAATGATGCACCACTAACAGCACACTATGTTTACTTATGTGTACAATGACTTCATACAGGTTATGAAACTACACTACCTGTGGGGTAAAAGAGCCTACATAACATAATAATGTACACTTTTTTAACCCTAAAGCAGTGCTACATCTCAGTGAATCAGTACAATTCTAATGCTAAATACCTCCAATATATTACCTGATGAATGTTTTTTTTTTTTTTTTTTTTTTAAAAAAGCACATCTTACCTTCTCAGTTGAGAGTCTTGCAGAGATTTGAGCTGCTGGAGTCCTGTGTGCGTCTCTGCCCGGACAACAACCAGTGAATGGAACCAATCTGTCTTTGTTGTTGTTTTTAGAAGCCATTAGGGCGGACGGACACTCTGACATCATAGCAATTACAATGAAATACCATTAGCGACCCCAAGCCAGAAGTAATGGAGACTCCCTGGAAAATACTGATGCCTGTCTATGTTTTCTTAACCTCAGCCTGTATCTCTCTGTGTGTGAGCTTATGTGTGTGTGTGTGTGTGTGTGTTCAGTTCTTTATCCAACTTTAGTCTTTTCTCAGTGAATTTGACACCTACTCTGACTGTGTGATTGTCAGTAATATAGAAGGACTGTGTGAAATCTACCAGTTCATTTCAAACTGATTAAATCAGACTTTACATGACAGCAAACTAGTTTGCAAACCGTTTCTGTCTCAGATTTTTATACGTTATTTTGCTACCGTGTGAGATGGTCTTTTGTTTCCATCCATCCTTGCAAACTGAATCCCAACAGAACAATGTGAGGGATCTCACACAACTCAAGGAAGTTTCAAGCGCCTGTTATTTAATTTTGACACTGCAAAAACGAATGGAAATCAATGGCTATAATAAAAAAAAAAATCTAAAACTGTAAGCTTGCATTTGAAATTAGCCTGCATGCTTTCAAGTGACAACTGGTGATAGTGTACCATTTAGCAACCAGATATTTCCCTTAATACACATTACATTCATCAGGTGGCCAGAAACGGGACTCCAGCTGAATGCCGATGTTGCTACAAAGGCCTCTGCTGCATGTGTGAATAAGCAACAGTTTGCTAACAAGTTCACACGTTCATATTATCAGTTTAAAAGTGTTTGTGCAGTTTGTTTCTGCTTCTGATTCCGCTAAAAACAGCAAGTGGAGTTTGCAGGTTGAAAAGCCAAAATAATCTGATGAAGGACACTGAAGTACATTTCCGTTGAGATGAATGTAACGGCGGGAGTGAAGGGACAATCATGCCTACCCAAGAGACAAGAAAGTGACACAAGAAACAGCAGAGACTCCCAAAGTGTTTTCTCAAAGTGAAGTTTCATTTTTAGCACATAGTTTGTTTGTTTTTTTCTCCATTCTACACCCCCTGTAATGTTACGTACAGTAGTAAGCCTCTCTACATTCAAACCCCCCCCACCGCTGTGTTGGTCCCCAAAATATACATCATCTTCATCTTCTTCTGCATCATCTTAATCATCTTCTCTAAGGTTTTTTTTTTCTTCAACACAACAAACACAGACCATTGGGCAGACAGTGCAAATCTAGAAATTCAGTGAAATTGCTACGTAATGCGGTTGTAGGTTTCGGTAACATTATATTCTCATTCTGTTACTGTTTCTCTGACTTATTGCCATTCTATCATGTTTAACTCTTATGTCTTTTCTTTCCTCTGTCTTTCTCCCCCTCTGTTGTTCATCCATCTTCACCGGCTGCTTTCTGTGAATCGGTACAACGCCTCGCCTCTGATTTAAAGCATTTGTTTAAATTTGGCCTCATGAAAACGGCCACAGAGGGGAAACGTGACGGACCGAAAGCAGCATTATAACGGCTGTCTGTGATGCGATACCAGAGCTCTCTCTCTACACACACACACACACACTCTCCTCTCTCTCTCGCTGCCTGTTCTGGAGCAGTTCTAGAATGGACGACAGAATTCTAGAATGAGGAACAGTATTGATCCTCGTCATTGAAGAATTCTAGAACAGTGGAAGCAGGGGTGTCAGCTGACCGACTGACAATAACAATCAAAAGAGTTTGTGAGTAAGTTAGCCAAAACAAAAATCATTTTAAAAAAAGTTGAGTTTCATGACAACAAGGTCAACTTTTGTCTCTTTTCAGTTGTGTTTTTGAGTGGTTTTTTTGCCTGAATCCAAACAACATTTGAAATCCAACCTAGTGTTTTTGGTCTGCTCGTCTTTGACAGCCGAGCAAATAGCATCCACTGATGAAAACCATGGCATGTGGGTCTAACTGTGTCTAGCTTTACGTCGAATGGATTTCAAAAACCTTGTTGACTCAGGCATTATTTGAAGTGTGCATATTGGAAAAACTGCTGGTCCGAAGAGTTTTTGATTGGTTTGGTTACGAAGCAGGTAGCTCTACGTCTCAGGCGTTTAAAAAAAAAAACAATCAATCAATTTGCTTTTTACGATACATTCGGATGCAAACCCTGTCCCTCAGGACGGAGAGAAGGAGAGAAAGAGAAAAAGAAGCAAAGAGAGAACTGTTTTCTCTTGTTCTCTGTCACTCTGTCTACGCACATCTCCTGCTCCACCAATTCACTCACTGGATACGCACACACACGCACGCAAACATGCACACACACACACGCACACACACACACACACAACCTGACCATCGTCTTCAAATAAGGTTACATTTCCTGATCAAATAGAAAATAAATAGCATCAGTATAAGTTTTCCACAAAATGAACAACATCATACAAAAACCAAGAGAAAACCAACATAATTAGAAAGCAAAATAATTTTTCGTTAAATAAATTTACACGTAAGGTACCTTTAAGACAATGTGAATATCAACAACGCAAACAGGAGTAAAAACAAAAGTGGGGGGTAAACATTTGAGTGTGACACCCACTTCCTGATTAACCCCCTAGAAACACACAGAATATCCTGAAAGAATGAAAATATTGCTAAAATAATTTTTTTTTTTTCAGTTTTTTTTCCCCCTCTCTTTATCCCATCACTCCATCATCATGATCAGACAAGAATAAACAGATATTTGTTGGTTCACACCGAAAAAAAAAAAAAAAAAGGTCATCACCGTCATGGTCGCCATCTAGCAGCGTCAGTTCTGCTGAGCCTAAAGAAACAGACGCTCCAGGTTCAGAAATCCAACTGGATTACGGTGTTTTTCTTTTGGTTTGAGACGCTTGTGGTGCGCTTCATTCATTGCCCTGTAACATCCGTGTTGGGTGGGGGCTTACCGCTCTGTCTGGATTCATTGTTGGTTGGATGCTGTAACCCAATCAAATCACTAAAATATTACCAAGAAAGGATCGTTTGTGACACGTTTGCCATGTTTGAGGACACAATCAATATTTCTAGTGGCAGTTTCACGCTATTCCACTTATCGGTTATGTAGCATTACCATGCAAAAGAAAGGTTTTAATTAAAAAATGCAGCAACAAAGGCGGTAATAAAGAAAACAGCTAGATAGCAAACCTGGATGTAAACAATGCTCAATTTAAAATATTCCAGAAAATTGGCTTTGCAAGCCTCAAAGTTACACACAATGCTTTTTGTTGTGTAACACTGAACAAAAAAACTTAAAAGCGGAACTCCACAGAACACCTTTAAACAAAAAAATAATTATATAGTAATAACCTTGAAAAAGTGGAATGTTTTTTTCGATTTTTGTGTAATAAAACCTTTCAAATACACCCACCGCACCACAAACACCCAAAGTTTCAAAATAAAAGAAAAACAGCCACCAGCAATCCAGTTCATTCCTCCCCTCGGTACGGTCTGTTAAAGGGGAACTCTGCTGAATTTCAGCACTCAAGATTATGGCCTCATACAGTTAACATGTGATGTGAATTCAAAATTCAAGCCGGCCTTCCCCTTTTATGGTATCTGCTACACTAGTGTTTCTTCCATAATACACTACAGAAATATCCAGAGACATATGTATATATATAAAAACATTATCGTCGTCATCATCATCATCATCAGTAGTACTTAGAGTAGAGTAGAGTAGAGTAGTAGTAGAGTAACAAGTAAGAAGAAGGAACATTATTGTACTTTATATCGTTATCATCATCTTCATCAGTGGTTATTTAACCTTGAGGGTCTTAAGGCTCATCCTTTGGTGGAACCCGACAGAGTGGGAGAAAGGAGTTAGTGCCAGAACCAGGTGTGTGTGTGTGTGTGTGTGTGTGTGTGTGTGTGTGTGTGTGTGTGTGAGACTATGTGTATGAAAGAAATACATGTTCATGCATGTATAAAATATTTTTCGGGTGCAGCAACCGATTGTTGGCGTGTGGGATTTGTTTTACATGTACACACTCTGTGTCTGTTTCTTTGTAGCTCTGTCTTCTCATATTTACAGTAAATATGTACCTGTATCTGTGTATATGTATATGTGTGTGTGTGTGTGTGTGTGAGGGTTTGTGTGTCTGGTCTGTGCGGCAATAGTTTTGGGACACTTGTGTGAAATTGCTTCTTTTGTTTATTAATGTATTGTGCTATCCACGCATGAAATAAGCATCTCTGACCAAAAGATAAATATGGGGCCACAGTACACAGACTCAGTTGGTTAAATGTTAAGACAAGTTAGACACGTGTTAAACTTGATTAGTGTTGCACCAAGAGAGAAATTTCATCTCTTATTTTGAGGCTGATTTAATGCAGGCCAGACACCAATTTATGGGCACTGACCTGCAGTTTAATAAACCAGCTGTTCATTATAATGACAGTCTGCACTTTTGGACAATATTCATCTTCTGATCTGCAACATAATGTGTGTACAGCAAAGAGTGAACCAGTTTCACACAACTCTGCCAGAAAAAAAGGTTCTTACCTTGGATCAACGAGTTTAGGCGCTTTTTTTTTGCAAAAAGCTACCACCTCGATGATACAAGACACAACAAACTGTGGTTAATTTTGTACCTTTTTCTGTCTGAGCTCTCCCAACACTTTTACCATCAACTTCCATGTCTTCTCCCTGCCCTCTAACCACCGTGTTATCCCATCTCTGCAGTGCGGCATCTAGGTGGCGCTCTCCCCGCCTCCAGAGGAGGCCCCGCTAGGCTTGGGCTCGGGCTGGTCGGAATGAGCCGTCTGCGGGGAAGAAGGAGTCGGTGGGTCCCCTCTCTCGCCTCGTTCCTGGAGGTTGCGCTGGTTTCTGGCGGCCTCGGTGAGCATCTGCAGCCAGCGCTCCTGGTGCTCCTCCAGGCCTCGCCACAGCTCTGCACGCTCCCTCTCTCGCTTCATCTCCCTGGGGGAACAGATTGAAAGGAAGAAGACAAGAAGAAAGGGATAAAGAAAGAGAGATGAGCTGAAAAGTGAAGAATGGAAATCGGATTCTTTTTACAACCGTTCAACCGTTTCTTCACAAGAGTAAGATGAGAAGATCCGTATCAATTACATATCTGTGTATTAAACATGTAGCTAGAATCAGGATGTGGTTAGTCTAGTTTAGCATAAATTTAGCATCTCGTTTAATCTGTGCTCAAACTGAAACATAGAAATAACAATCTGTGGTTCTAGGAGGGGTTACGAGCTAGAACTACTTCTTCCCTAAACCACAGAAGTACATTTGATAAACTTCAAAACGCAACGTCTACTAAATCGTCATTTTCCATTCCTCATTTTGTACTGCTTAATCATGTAACATAGGTCATGTAAATAAATTGAACTTTGGACAGAGCCAGGCTAACTGTCGCCGCCCCCCCTGCTTCTGGTCTTTATGCTAAGCTATGCTAATGTGCTCCAGACTCCTGCTCTGTACTTGACGCACACGCATGAAACTCATATTGATCCTTTCATCTCACTCACAGAACAGGAAGATCAAGACATGTTATTTTATTTTCCCAATAGCATCCTCTATCTTGACTTTGAAAATGGATGACAAATAAGTGGAATCATGATGTGAGCCGTGTTCAAAAGATGACCTAAGCGATACATACTTACGATGTGAAATATAATGTGATGGATAATGGAACAAATACCGTCTAAAACATGACTTAAGAACTGTCTGTTTCTTCCTCTTGTTGTCAGTGTTGTATCCAGTGACACACACATACGCACGCACAGACACACACGCAGAGTGAGTCATACTCACTTCTGTTTCTCCACTTTGTAGGAGGCAGTGAGGTCATCAAACAGCTTGCTGTTCATCTCCATGAAAGTCTTCAGCACGTTGTAGATCAGAGACACTATAGTCCTGCAGGGATGGAGTTAATGATGAATAATGAATCTGCCCCACAGGATTATGGGTCAGGAGATAAAGGACCAGCCCTTGTTTTTTGGGTCAATGTATCCCGTTACTTAAGTAATACTGTAATTCTTGGGTCATTTGTGTGTCCATCTATGCAAATACTTCAAGTGATAGGATTCTCTTAATATACTGTATAAAAACATTAAACTGCTGCTTACATGTTAATGCATTAGCAATAATAATTCACAGCACACCACATATAATAATATAACACACAAAAAAGTGCCAATTCTGCAGTATGTTTACTATTAATACTATTATTTCCATCCAAGGTTAAACCCACTTTGACCAGAAGCAGTAATCAAAAACTACTATATGGTCAAAGTTGTGGCTTGTGTTTGTGTGTGGTAATGTAGTTGTGTGAGAGCGTGTGTGCTACTGACTGGTTCCAGTGCTCCTTTGAGACTCTGTAGAGGGTGGCGAATACCAGCGGCAGGATGACTTGACAGTTCTCCTCTATCAGGCTGAGGATGTACTCGTTGTTCCAGAAGTAAAGAGCCCGCTCCGCTACCTAAAACACACACGGAGACAATAGTCGACTTTCATTTCTCATTTCTCATTTCTCTAACAAACTAGAGTTCTTCAACCGCTCTTTGTTTTCTACCGTACTATGATATAACACATCTGGTTTCATAAGACCGGTGCACATTTCATCACCATCATCATTAAATGTGTGGTGTTCACCTGGAAGTGAGGGCTGGAGATACAGGCTGCGATCTGCTTGAAGAGCGGCTCCTGGACCCGGATGAACTGAGATGGTTCGATCACGTCCAGGATCTCCTCGATCTCCCCCAGGAACATCACCTGGAGACACGCGACGACACACACACGAAGAAGAAGAAAACAGAGATATCCAAAAAGGCTCCCAGAAGTACATTTTTAAAGCACTCTTGGTCCGAGACTAATAGCATCTGTTTTCTCACCTCTTTCTGCGTGCAGGTTTTTGGCCAGTACTTAAGCAGCCCTCTGATGATCTGCAGAGAAAATATAAAACCCATTAAAATAAATTAACACTGCAGCCATTAGCCCAAGAGGGTAGCTGGCTTACATCCATATGTACCAATCTCCATTTACTCATATTCATACTCATAGCTAGTGCATTAAGAAATATGTCATAAACCCTGCACTTTGAGTCTCATGTGTGATGTACTGATGATGGTGATTGAAGCAAACTCCAGCTAATACACATATTTAACTTCTGACAGGAGTTCATGCGGGTACATGCAGATTTGAATAGTTGTAGGACTGACATTAATTATAATGTCTGATTGTCATGTGACTGGCTCAGATATTGAAGGATACTAAAGGATAATTCTTGTTTATTACGCATTGGGTCTTGTTTCTGTTTTAACCATCAGTTTTATCAGATATGATAACACTAACGGCTGAGAACTAAGAACAAAGTCACCTGGACAGGTTGTAAACAACAGTTTAGAAATCAGAATCAAGTTTCAAAAAAACCCAGAATCATCCTTTAATTTTGATTATCAACAGTATGGTAGAAAATACAGTGCAGTAATAAAATAAACTTACATATTCAGTCACAGTAGCATCTTTCTCCATAAACTGCACCACACAGTAGGCCAGCTGTAAGGACAGAAGAGATGTGGTGAGAACACACACACACACACACACACACACACACACACGCACACACACACACACACACACACACACACACACACATTCCCTGAAGCTGACAAGGAGACAAGGGAGATCTTAGCACTTATCCCTCAGGATTACACAGCTAAAGATCGGAAAGACAAGTTTTCCAAGGAGAGATCTGTGTCCCAAGTATGTGTGTGTGTGTGTGTGTGTGTGTGTGTGTGTGTGCGTGTGTGTGTGTGCGTGTCTCCTGCTCTCTCAGCTCTTGTCTCCTCATATATGATCTGCAATCATTTCCTATTATTCAGTGAGTTTGTGCATACAATGTGTGTCTACATATGTGTGTGTGTGTGTGTGTGCGTGCGCGGCCGTGTGTCTGTGTGTTTTGCGGTTGCCCCCTCCAACCAGGCCGGTTGCCGTGGCGAGTGGGCACCGTGGCGACGGAGACTGTGTGTATGTGTGTGTTTACTTCGGAAGGAGTGATGTCACACACACGAAGTCCCTTAAGGGCAATCTGAGATAGAGTTCAGACCTCTTGTCTCCCCCTCTCTGTCTGTCCTCTTCTATCCTACTTCTACCTTTTTGCCCTGCTCGCATATTTACTGTGATGGTTCATTTTATGACTTCCAGATAAGTTAGTTCAAATATAGTTTTAAATAGTGTATGCTAGGCTGTTCAGTTTTATAGTTACAGACAGTAGATGTTGTGTATTGTCAGGTTGTTGTTGTTTTTTTCTCTACTTTTTGTATTTTTGTCAGACTTTCTTTCTTTCTTTGTCTCTTGTAGCTGCATTGTCTCTCCGTCTGTCTGGCTTTCACATCTTCTGCAGGTTTCATCTATTTCACTCCCTACTTTGCTGTCCTTCACTCGCGCCGTAACATAGTTACAGAGGCAGAAAGGAAGAGGAAGCATAGGCAAAAAAAAAAAAGGGACCGGTAAAAAGAAGGATGTCAAGCTTGAATAAGAAGAATAGCAGGAAAGAGAGGAAGATTAAAAGAAAGGTACTGAGCGGTCAAACTATTTAAAGTATTAGCGAGGCATTAGAGAAACTGCTTGGGGTAAATGTGATGTTGGATTCTGTTGTCAGGCCGGGCTTTGTAGGTGCAGGAGGCCGTTGTTAGGCTAAGGATTATGAACACTGTGGTCTTTTTTAAGGCTGAGATTTAACCAACATTGATTCATCAAGGTGACAGGTCAAAAATGGCTCTATTTTTGGATGAAGCAATTCTAAAAAGTTATAATTATGGCATCGTGCCGTTCACATCAAGAAGTAACCTCCCCTTTAATCTATCAGATAGACACACGGTTATTAACAACCTTTATTGCACGGCTTTGTTGAATAGTCGACTCCGATTGGTAAATTACAGCACTCTATGGTCTGTTATTTCTGAATAACAGACCGTTGCTATGGATGCAGTTCTGATCACAGACTCGGGAGGACTACGTCCAATCAAATCAATCCAGAGAAAGAAGTCTAGGTGAATTTAATGTCAGCTCATTCATGACACCCTGTGGCTAAAAAGCATTACAGACAGGATAAAGTGGAGCAAGATCCTGTCCTCCAATCCAAGGGCAAGGGCAGCAGCTCCGGGGAGCAACTCTCCTAGTTACCGATCACTACACACTAACTTAAGTAATAAGCAGTAGTGATAACAGTAATATCGTTAGCAAGTAATAATAGCAATAATTGTGTTTCCATGCTGGTCAACCACAAAGCCCCGTCAAGAAGAAACAAAGAGATGAGTAAGAACAGAATGGATGGAAGCGACAAAATCAAATAAAAAAAAACAATATTTTGTTTCAAATTATTGATTCGATGCACAACGCCTGGCTGTACATGGAGCTGGAGCTACTGACTGGAGCACGTATTAGCCTACAGCCTACGAAAGTAGGTAGCTAGCAAGCTAAGAAAAGATACGGTCGCTACCATTTCAACTGATTTCCAGTAGACATCATTTTTCATTTGTCTTATTTTAACTACTGCTGAGTTAAGAAGAAATGTAGCGTGCTAAAATCACAGGCAGGACCAAGCCAGCTATTGCATTTAATAACAGTAATATCAGTGAATTTAAATCTATGTATTTATTTGTTATATTTTGTTTGACAAAGTTAGGAAAGCAATTTATTATAAAAGCATTTAGTTTAAGCCTGACACGTAAAAATAATGATCTAATTTTTCTTCCACACAGTGAGGCATTAGGTTTAATTAAAAATCTGATCAGTACACCCCTACTAAAAGAAAAAAACACCCCTCAGCAGTAAGTCAGGCTGCACCGTCACTGCAGAATAATACATAAAACTCTTTTTCAAAGCAATTTGAAAAGACTACTGGGTCCTCAGCAAAAAGATGAAATGATTGGAATGATTAAAATATGCTGCTGTGATATTTTGATATTTAGATACAGATCTGGGTCACTGCTGCACAGCCTCAAATACGTGCAAAACTGCCGTCCACTAGCAGTGCCTCCCCCATGACCCTGTCAAACTGAGTGCATATGTGTGTGTGTGTGTGTGTGTGTGTGTGTGTGTGTGTGTGTGTGTGTGTGTGTGTGTGCATTTGAGTGTGTGAATAATGCATGTGTGTGAACCACTGGGAGAGAGACAGGGAGGAGAAATGTAGGGCACAGAGACCCAGAATACACACACATACACACACACACACACACACACACACACCTCAGACCAATTTGTTGAGAACAAAATGTACCTTCTGCATAATTAAATAATGTTTGACAAAAATATACACACACACACACGCACACACTATAAACTAGTGATCATTTGTATCATCAAATATTATGATAACCCAAACCCACATACACACACACACACACACACATACACACTGTGTGTGTGTGATTTAATGAGTGCATCTCTCTGCTGTAACATCTGTGATTCAACTCTGCCTCTCAGTGGTAGATGCTGCATATTGCAGAAACCACTAACTGGTTTGTGCTAATAGTTTGGCTTTGAGAGAGATTCATGTATATATAGTTGATTTCTCAAGACAACTGGCTCTCTTCCTCCTGGATTTTATCCTCGTACACACACGCGTCATATTCAAGCCAAACTGTTTTAGACACTGCCAACGGCATTGCATTAACCCCAACGGACCAGTTGGGTTTCTTCCTACAACGCAATTCAGAGTAAGAGCTACAGTTAATGAGCCAGTAAATAAACAAGCCAATCTGATTCGATGGCAGGTGGAGGATTAAAACCTTCACTAAAGCGTGTGTGAATCAGGATCCACTTTTATGGATGTGAGTAATCTGGGATTCATTCACATAAAAGTTTTTAATTTCAGTGTCTTTTTAACGCGCTGACAATGGTCCAACGTTTTAATGCTAACACATGAATGGCAGCGGGAGCCGTTCTTACACAAAAAGGAGGAATGTAAAACGTCACTGACCTGTGCGTGGAAGATAGAAAGGGACTTTGCTGTGTGTAGCGGGATGAGAACCCGCACCAGGAACTGCTTATGTTCAGCTTTCAGAGGCAGAGCGAAGCCATTTATGATGCTGGAAGAGACGAAAGTAGATAATATTTCACAATATGAAAAAAAAAAGTCTCATTTCAACTGTTGTGACTTGAATGTAATGGTAATACATGAGCTGATGATATATATATATATATTCTCTGTGTTGAAGATTACAGAAAGATAGAAAATTTACACTTATTTGCATAATACTCCAAAAAACGACACCTGCTGCATGTGTGTCTGTGTCTATTCTTGTACTGTGTACATTTTCCCAGTGACTGGTGGTCTGTTCAGTTCACACTGACTGACATAGTGGTAGCTCAGCCTACAGAGGGCAAAGTATGAGCAGAGGAAGAGCGGGAACTAAACTTGGAGAGCCTGAAACTACTTCAGCATCTCTCTGAGCTGTCAGTTTACTCGTCTGTCTGTCTCAACATCAGTCCGTCCGTCCGTCTGCTTAACAGAACATTCCCTCAGTAATATCTCCCTCCCGCTGTTCCTCTAATCAGTCTTTCTTGGTCTTTTTTTCTGAATATCTCTCTTCTTACTCTCTCTCTCTCTCTCTCTCTCTCTCTGTCTCTCTCTCTCTCGCTTTCTCTCTCTACAATGCTTCCTCACTCGCCCATCTTTGTCTCCCTCTCTCCCTGTGTGGGAGGAGCTATAAATACCCCTGTTACCACCAACATGAATACAAACCTCTCTCTCCTCTCCTTCTCTCCCTCTTCCTCTTCCTTCCTCCACTTCTGACTCACCGTTCACTCACTCATCTTTCCTCCATCTCTCTCTCTCTCTCTCTCTCTCTCTCTCATCTATCTCTTCCTCCCTCTTTTCCTCCATATCTCTCTCTCTCTGTCTCTCTCATCCATCTCTTCCTCCCTCTTTTCCTCCATATCTCTCTCTCTCTGTCTCTCTCATCCATCTCTTCCTCCCTCTTTTCCTCCATCTCTCTCTCTCTCTCTCTCTCTCATCCATCTCTTCCTCCCTCTTTTCCTCCATCTCTCTCTCTCTCTCTCTCTCTCATCCATCTCTTCCTCCCTCTTTTCCTCCATCTCTCTCTCTCTCTCTCTCTCTCTCATCCATCTCTTCCTCCCTCTTTTCCTCCATCTCTCTCTCTCTCTCTCTCATCCATCTTTTCCTCCATCTCTCTCTCTCTCCATTGACTGATTTTCAACCTCAACTGAACCAATTCTTTAATATATTGGAAGCACAAAATAATCACTTATCATTAAATGCACTAATTGGGTGAATCAAGGTATAAATCCGTCATCCAACATTCAGACAACAACTTCTCTGTCTCCTTGAAAACAAGCCACGTTTCAGTTTTCTTCCTTTCCTTCCATGTTTAACATCAATAACGATTATTTACAGGCACGTCTGCCTCCTTAAAGTCTGATACTGAAAGACAAGCTAGACTCCAGCCACCGGAAAGCCCTTTGAGAAAAATGAACATTTATTGACTCTAATACTGATTTGTTTACTTTCTGCTTTGTCTCCTTTATTTGTTTGGTTTGTTTACCTCCTTCAAACTGTCAATGTCACAATCAATCTTTCAACACTTTTGTTTGTTACAGCTATATTCGCAGTCTTAAACTTGAGACTTGGGACTAATAAAGTTCTGTAGAAAGTCTGATTACTATTGGGAAATACACTTATTTACTTCCTTTTTGAGAAAAACGCAGACGGTAACTAACCTCTGCTTTTATATAGTTTTAAAAAGGGCTACCTACAGCTAGATGAGCACGTAGCTAGGACTATTACACAGCATCATACGTTCTTTGTGGTTGCTAAAGGAGAAGCTAACGGTGTTTAATGCTGAGTAATAATACCGGCTCAGGCAAACCCTCGTCTTTCTAAAGTCTCTTTAATCCAGTCAACATCTTCTAGTTATTTTATGTATAACAATAAGAGAAAAAGAAACATGTCAGTTTAATTATTTGGAGAGGAGCGCTCACCTCAGTTGATCTTTAAAAGGCTACATGCTTCCTACCTATGCTAACTAGCTAGCCTAGGTTGTAATGTCAGTTCAGATTATAGCTCATTACTCAGACATCAGTGATTTGATATTAAATAATAATAATAATATAATAATAATAATAATACTAGTAATAATCTGAAGCCCAAGCTTTAAATAAACTGCCAATAAGACAGTTTTAGAGGTGTAATAGACTTGACTATGAAAGCAAAATATTTCCCAAAATGTTGATTAGTTCGCAATTAGTGAGGAACACAAAATAGACATTATGACATTGTTCACCCACCATTTTCTTTTTCTTTATCACTGTCATTTTTTCCATCCATTGATTGATTTGCGTACAAGCATCGATGGTTTTGGTTTTCCTTTGTCGTCCTCCCTTTCGTTTCTTCCTCATATTTATCTTACAGGCCTCAGAAACAAAGCAACACAAACCTCTGAGTCATTTCCCATTTATGTTTTTAACCCCTCAAATGCTTCGTTCTCCGCTTCCTGCCACCATCTCTCCTTTTACTCGTTTTCCCTTGCTTTCCCATCCTTCGTTTCTTGCTCTGTCAGGGATTTCACCCTCAGTTGTTTTTTTATCTGACAGGGAGTGATGATAATAAATGGAAAAATGAAACGATATGCATATTGTTGTTGTGTTGAGTAGTTGCGGCGGTAGTTATGCTTTGTCAACATTTTTTTCTTAGTTTTAATTCGCTGGGTTACCAACTGTCTCCTGAATAAGAGCAGCTGGCCAAGTACATTATGTGTGTGTGTGTGTGTGTGTGTTTTTAGCCAGTTTTATTCCTAATGCATTCTCCAGGCTTTAATGTACTACTGCACCAAAGCAGGAAAGTATGCTCTGAAAGGGTGTGTTTGTGTGCTTGTGTCTACAAACCTGCCAAGGATTTCCAGCAGCTCTGCGACGCCGTTGAAGTGCTCAGTTTCGTATATGAACCTGAAGAAACAACACACACACACACACACACACACACAAACTCACATGACTTGCAATTATACATCAGTAGCTGAAGCAACTGTTTCCAGATCAGCAAAGGTAGAAACGTTTTAACTAAAAAAAGGACTACGAATGTTCAAAATAGTAAAATATATTATGAACCAATGCGTAAAAAATTCCCAAGGAATTGATCAATATCTCTGATGTACCCTGTGTGGCGGGTTACTCTTGTAATCTCTGTGATGTTATCGTGAGGAATAAACGAGAGGAAAAAAAAAGACGTACACACAGACAGTTAAGACGGTATATGCTCACGCTGTCTTTAAGCTGTCAAAAGGCACAAAGAATGATGGTGAATCCGTTTAACTGAGGCAGCTGCTGCAGCTCACCTGTGCTTAAATTATACTGCAGACGTGATAAAAAGGGAAAACAAAACATGAAACACGACTGTACATCACAGGAATCGTGTTAGTCAGAGCTGTTTAACCAATCACTTGTGTCTCCACATAATAGGATAGACATACATGGCTGATGCAATGAGTCACGTGACGTTTGTGTGCATGTACGTCAGGCTACGGTTATATCTAAACAAGGCAAATACATAAAACAATGATGGTGAAATGCTAATAAATAGCGCATTTAAATCCCATGCATTGGATTGGTGGATTGCAGCCTGTACCTGAGGAAGATGTTGTTGATCTGTTTGCGGATGTAGGCTCGGAGGCCCAGTAGTTTTCCATAGACGCGGTGCAGGATGGTCTTTAGATACTCCCTCTCCCTGGGGTCCTCGCTGTCAAACAGCTCCAGGAGCTAAACATGCACACATGACATAATTGACACAAATACAGTATGTTTGTAATTCTGCAGGACATGAAACCAACATTTCTGAGTATTTCAGCAGAGGTATTACTTCATTTATTTATGCATTTCCACTTGTGAGCATTTTAAAACGATCGCCAAGATTTGAATTTGACAAATTGCAATTTTGGAGAAAGGGAAAAGAGGGAGGATTACCTGCAGCACAAACTTCTGGTCGACGTAGCGTTTGGCCATGGAGGGCTGGAAGTCCGGGCTCTCCAGGAAACGCAGAAAGAACTCATACACCAGCTAACGGAAAGACAAACGGCAAGACATCAGACGCTATTTACACATAAATACCGTAGCCATAACCTAACTTTATGTCTTGACTCATTTCTTGCTAAAAGCGGAGAAGTGACTGTATGTCACACTTAAATGTCATCTGGGCAAACATCACACCAAGTCTGTTTAGGAGGTGGGACAAGATCGATTTTGTGATTCAGGCGGATAAAACATGTATATTTTGCCATTCAATGTTGCCTTAAACAGCAGTTTTAACTGATCTACGGCTCGGGTACGGTGTGTGTGTGTGTGTGTGTGTGCGTGTGTGATAAATGTTGAAAGCTTGTCATAATTTTATCACAACATGAGTACCTGCAGATGCGGCCAGGAGGCCTCCAGTGTCGGTTCATCTTCTTCAGGGTCAAACTCTGGATTCTCACTGGGTGGGAGAGTCCGGAAGATATTTACCGAGATCTGGAAAAAGCACATATGAAGAGGAGGAGGAGGAGGAGGAAAATAATGACAATAGGATGAAGAAAATAGGAAGTGAAAAAGATGAAATTGGATGAACAGTGAAGTGGGGGAAATGGATACAGGAAGGGGAAAAGGTCAGATGGGGGAAAGGTACGTGAAAATGAAAGAAGGTAAGGGAAGTGGAAAGAGAGATTAGAGGCGGGCAAATACAACACAATGCATTTCTGTTAGTGCTGTGGACATCATCACATTATTTCAGGACAGAGAGACAACAGAGGTGATGTAATAGTCATACTATTGTCGGCCATATTTGATGCTGTTATAAGTAGAACAGCTGATAGGTCGTACTACCTGACCGCTTGCTATGTCATGATTTATTCAACATATTCATTTCCATAGCTCACGTTATGCATAAACTATGTGGTAAAGTGGTAAATCCCAACACCCCAATTCAGCAGCAGTTTCTCCTCATTCGTTTCCTTCTTTCTACACCACCACCCCGCCCCCCGCCTGTCGTAGTGAAACTAGTGCAGGAGGATGTGGGCTCAATTTCACGTGACCATTTAAACCTCACTGGGATATAAAAAAAAAGGTCCAAATCATTCAGCCACTCTTTCTCATATATGGTTCTCTTGACATTTAAATCCTATAAGGTTAATACACGCTGTGACTCTCTCCATCCTTTTTTCTTTCACTGCCTTCTCTCCTCACTTCTCCCTCCTTTTCTGCAGTTTATCCTTCAGCCTTTCTCTTTATTATTCATTATACATTTTATATATATATTGTTTGCCTTACTACAGCCTCACGGAGCGGCTGTCATGACTGTAAACGTCTTGTTCTTACATTAGGAGCGAAGTTCCTTGATTTCCATTTGTGAGGTAACTTAAACTAGACTAAACTCCCTTCTGTCCCATCAGCGTTTTTATATCCTCTGGGTATAGTGATTCCATAGCATAAGCTATATCCTCTGCCGGCTTTCCTTCCCCGTGTCCTAAGCACCCTCAATCTCTCCTTCCTCTTTCTATCCTCTGGGACCTCTGTTGCTCTGCACCCTCTCCACCACACTCCTATCTTTTTTTTTTCCATCCCTCTCTCGCCATCTGTGCAGCCCATTGCTTCCTAGCACCCTTTGCAACCGTTCTATCCCTCCCTCTCTTCCTTTCTCCTCTCTCTCTCTCTCATCACCTTTGTTTACAGTCTCTGGTGACTCTACCAGAGCTCCTCAGCTGGATATCACACTGCCTCTATACCTCCATCCTTTCATCCCTCTCTCCTTCTATTTTCTTGCCATGGGTAAAGCTTCCAGGTGTTGCATTTCACTTGTGAAAATGTGTTGTTTTTTCTTCTGGCTTTTCATATTTCTTCTCCCTCCATCCATCCAGCTATTGATCCCTTTGCTCATCCACCACGAATGTTGTTTGTCAATGTCTGTGCTACAATGTTTTTATAATTTTTTGGCATTTGGACACTCATCTGCCTTTCAAATCCTTTGTCTAACCCATCATATCAACCCCCAAACCTCCCTTCTCCCTCTCCCCTCGTACCATCTTTATAGCCTCCGGGTAGAGAGGCTCTATGAGGACTCCTCTGCTAGTGGCCACACTCTCCACCAGCTCATTGAGCGCCGCACGTTTGATCTCCTTCCCCTTCAGGTCGGCCACGCAGTCCAGGAAATCAAACAGCACGCAGCACTGCTGCAGCTTCTTACAGAACAGGTCGTGTAATTCTGCCACCGGGGCGTCTGGATGATTGAGAGGTAGGAAGAAAAAGAGAAAAAGAGACGTGTTAGACGCAGAGACATATTAAAGGGCAGCTCAGCCAAATCCACTGGCGTTCCTGAACGGCGCTTTGTATTTGGTAGTGAATCGTTTGGGGCGTTTGACAAAGTGGAAGTGTGAGAAAGCAAGCTGGAGTATACAGAGATGTATTCTACAGACTAGATCTTCTCTCAAAGGTAATGAGGGAAAGAGAGCAGACTATTACTCTACAAACACATTTGTAAACACACACACACACACACACAAACACCTTCCTCCAGAGGGCTGTGTTGTATCTCAGTCCTATTACCTGTCAGATTCATTCTCCAGACCTGTTCGTCACAATGAAACCTGCCTCTAGCCGACAGATTAAAACCTTTTACCTCCAAAAAAAAATCCATTTTTTTGTATAGATGTAGAGAAAGTATCTAATTCTCATGGATTATTGAGCAAGTACAATGAGTATTCAATTGATTCCATGTGCCTGAAGGGCGGGGGAGTGAACATTAGCAGCTGGGCCTGTGAAGCATCATGAAAAAAAATGTAACTCGAGTTTAAAAAAACCAAAAAAAACGAAACACCGAAATCAAGCTGTGACAGCAGCCAAATGGGAATGCTCGCTTCTTTCTCTGAGTAAGCAGATGATTGATGATTCAGCAGCTAAATATAGCAGTGAAATATCCAGATTTTAGATTCCTATACAAGTGTTGGTTTGAACACTGAGCTACAAACAAATTATATAAATGATAAATGATTTGAATGATAAATCCTTCATGTTTTTTTTTCAAATAGGGACTTATAGGTCACTATTTCTGACTATTATGGGCGTATTATAGATAATACATATGTTTTGGCTATAGGCAAACATCCTCTAACAGTGAATGAGAGTATCAGAACATAAAACTCTGCTTATGAAGAATAAAAGTCAACCTGATAAACCTGCAACGCGGTGTGCCTCGTGTAAATAATCTCCCTGTCTGTGGAAAACAATACACAGAGGATACTGCACAGTGGCTGGGAAGCAGTCTAGACTAACTGTGCAGTTGGACAGAGGATGATCCAATACACACACACACACACACACACACACACACAGTGGGAGCGGATTAGGTTTAACCCTTCTTAACCCCTAGGTGGGAGACACAGGAGGGGTAAGGGGCTGACTGGAGCTCTTCCAGCCCCCAGACCCCCCTCACCTTGTGGGCACACCAGGACCATCTGCTCTCTTTGGCACAGAGCTGCACAACAATAGACGAGGACTGCCCTTTGCTCGAGGTGAAACCAGACACACACTTTTGAGACCATAGATACATTTCATACTTTTAGATATTTTCTAGAAGATACCTTGGTAATATGAGGACATCCACGGGAGTAACTTCAACTACTACTATCTACTGCTCACATCGATGAGCCTGTTCATTGAGACATAATGTGTGACAGCCAAGTTCACACAATTTTCTGACTGTCTGTGAAGAAAACTAGTGTTAAACGTTTAAGAAGGGGAACCGTTTCTTCTGACTTTGAGAATGAATTTGTGATTCTAAATCTGTAAGGCGGCTGCATGTCTTTTGGTCGGGTTGAGATAAATGCTGCAGCTACCTCTCTCCCTCTCTCTAGAGTAACTTATCTTGTGCTTTCTTTCTTCTGCTGCATTATGGCTAACTGCATAGGGATCTACTGTATATCCGGGTCAGTCTGCATGCCGGAGAAGTTTTAGTAGATTAAATAAAATGGTTCATGTCTGCAAGTTTCCAAATTGCAAGGATAAAATGACCCAATCGAGATTGTGCAGTCTTCATGGATCATACCGCTGGACAATAGAGACTTACATAATGTAGCTACTGTTGAAATCACATTTTTTCTTACTGTGTGGAGCTGAATGCTCTTCCAGGTGATTCTGTGGAGGTGAAACAGTCTCCAGAATGACAACATTGATAAATGCTATAAATCAATTTATAGTATTTACACAGCTGGGATTACTCCCATCTGTAGACACTTCCAGATTTTGCACGTCTAAAACAGGTTCAGCTCTGCAAAAAAATGTTTCCTCCTCACTCGTCAGGAGAGGAGAGTGACTATTTATTGTCTTTCCTGATGCTTTCCTGTCGCCTTTTTGTGCCTCCATTCTTTATTTTTCCTCTTTCATTTGATTTATGTGCTCTGTGTGTACTCCAGCTGAAATAAATACAGTTGGCTAGTCAAAGTAAACTGACTCACGGTCATCCTCATAATAATTTTTTTGTTTCCTTACAGTCCATCTGCAGTGAAAGTCAGCTTCATAAATGTAAACGTGCACAGATCAATATGTGGGCGGTTAGCTGGCAAACTGGCCTAGATATAGATCCTTATGTAGTTAACCATAATGCTGCTAAGGGAAACTAGTTCCTGTGATTACTTTCATTGTCAGACACTTCAACAATCTGAGCCCATCAGTAGTAAAAACAAGCATTTTCTAGTGGACATACTATGATGGACACAGTTGCCCACAAGGATTACATTGCAGGCCGTTTTGCAGCTGTCAGCTGAGGTCATCTGGCTCAATACTTTTTTTGTCCCGATTAGTCGCTTGAACACAAAATGATGGGAAACTCCACGTTGAAAAATACTGTAATTTTCCCTTTAATCTGCTTCTTCCTGTCCCACTCTTTGTCCCTCTCTGCCTCCCTCCTGCGCTCCCTTCTGTAGACAGACTGTGAAGGTGAAATCTAATCCATTTTTAATGGAGAGTAATTGTATGAAGATGTGCCGTGCTGGGTGTTTGGGAGACAAGCGCGTGAGATGGGAGGTGAGAAAAAGACAGGGAAGGATGAAGGAAACGAAGAGAGCCGGTGGGTCATATGAGAGCAAGAGTGGGAGAAAACGAATGAAGGAGCCAAGACGAAAGAACAGGGAAGTTGACGGGCACAGACAGAAGCAGAAAACATGTCTGAGGCAACGAAAAATGAATAAAAATCACGGACGGGGGTCAGTAAACAAGCCAAAACGGTTTGTTTTTCTTTTGGGTTGTGTTTGCTACTGTTATTTTGTCCCATGCAGGTTTAAATGTCTCAAAAAGAATGGATAAATATGCAAGTAAAAAACAGGCAATGAAGAAATCAAACTACTCAGACTTATTATTATTACTATTATTATTATTACATATTGAGTGAAAGTGAATTGAATCTTTTCCCTCGTGGCTGTGCTATTATTAGGTCATCGCAGGTCAGTCAAGACTCATTTATTCAAAGCAGCTTTTAATATCATGTCAGTGCACTGATTAAGAATATTAACTAAAGATCTTAATCACAGCGTGAAAAGTGAGTCATTTTTGAGTGAGATATTTTCTGACAACCCAAACGGGTGTTTTGAGTCACCAACGTGCCCGTCGGTAAATATAGATTAAATATAGACTCTAAATGCATGTAACTCAAAATTCCTATTTTATTCTGTACTGTTCACTCATATGGCTGTGGTGATAAAGAATTAAAATGTATATCCATTTATCCATGTATATTATTTATTTTCTGAATAATTCACAAGCTCAACATCTCTTCTTCTTTTTTTTAACAACATTTTTACGTTGGCTATGGATGACTAAGTGTAATGTCAACCTGGTGACAAATTCACAGGGAATTATCACCTGATTATAGCTCCTCTTAGCTCTACTGAGCATTTCAATATCTTTGAACTCATTGTTTTGGTTTAACAGCCCCCAAATTGACTCTTTTTGGTTCACTCTCACTGCTCTCATCAAACCCAGTTTCCAGGCGCAGGCACTTGTTTTTTTTCTAAAAACCCACTTTGTGCTTCCTGCTCCAAACAGCAGACAGGCAAAAGTTAACAGCTAGCTGGTGACATTATGGAGCATTTGGCAGCTAATGTTAATGTTGCTCAGTAACTGCTGGATGCGAGAATAAGCAACTGTTTGCTGGCATGTTTTCAGTTCCATAAATTGAAAAAAAAATGTCAGTGTTGAGTTTGCAGCTCGTGCTGCTGCTCACAAGAGGCTCAGAGAATTACTGCTGCTTTGATTCATATTTATCATGTTACCTGTAACTAAACTAAAAATTTGATTTCATAATAAGTGCAGCAGTGGTTGTCATGATATGTACGATTAAATTACATCAGAAAGTAATTTGATCTGCAAGTTGGTTTCTTATTAATTGCCAAAAACATAAATGTGTTATACTGCATGTCAAGACCTGACCATATAAAGAATTATTGGGTACAGATACATAGTTTAATTTTGCTTCAGTTTCCTAAAACAGCTGGGCACTGTAGTTTTTTACCCAAACAAAAATAAACTTGGGGACTATTTTCAGCTGTGGATTAAGACACATTTGGTGCACTAGTGAGTATTTACATCAGCAGGGTGTGCGTGGAATTGAATTGATTGAAATAAACTACAGTGCTCGTGATCACAATTATAGCACAGAGGAATAAGCTACATCAGACTATTAGCCACATGTGTTAGCAGGATCAATTGTTAGTTTGTGTCTATAGCATATCACCAGACTAAGCCTCTAAATAGAGAGGAGAGGAGAGGAGAGGAGAGGAGAGGAGAGGAGAGGAGAGGAGAGGAGAGGAGAGGAGAGGAGAGGAGAGGAGAGGAGAGGAGAGGAGAGGAGAGGAGAGGAGAGGAGAGAATCTCAGGAGGAAACAGGAGGGAGAAGAAGAGGGGAGTGGTATAGGGTTAAAAGATGACATCATCCCCTTCCTCCTCCTCTCATCTTTCCATCACTAGGCGCCTCCCTTTTTCTCCTCTCTCCATCTTTCCCTTCCGCTCCTCCACCCATCCATCTTTCCAAGGCTTTTTTTTTGTTGTTGCTGTTGTTAAATGAGCAAGTAAAGCGCTAGTCTTTAAATAACAGTTATTCTGTTTGGGGCAGAGTGTGTGTGTGTGTGTGTGTGTGTGTGTGTGTGTGTGTGTGTGTGTGTGTGTGTGTGTGTCTGTGTGCGTGTGCGTGCCAGAGACAGACAGAAAGCTGGGAGGACAGATTCTGTTTTAGCTACCATCCAGGCCGCCTCTGCACCTCTGTCATTAAGCGCACACACTCATGCTCATTGCACAGATACAGTGACGCAGAGAGGAAGAGAGAATGGGGAGGGGAGGGGAAAGGGGAGAAAGAGGTAGATAAAGAAGGAAAGCAAGAGAAAGACACAGTTATAAATAGTATAAAGGGAGCTACAGCAGCACACCAGAGACATGAGACATGCAGTGTTAGAAGTCAAGGCAGTATAAATATCACCTTAAGGGGTTTAAGTGACGCTCTTTAAGTCCATCTCTGAACAATCTAATCCCCCTAATAACGCACGATCTGTCCGCAAAGTATGGTGGGAAAACATGCACACCGTTAGCCGTCATCCTGCTCATAAACAGGGTGATTAGAAAGGAAAATGAAGCGGGACGTTATCACATGTGATTGACGACATCCCACCCCTCTCTCGTCTCCCATCTTCAGAAGACTGAGCCGTAAACTGCAGAGAAAGAACAGGACGAATCATGCCGCTGCTTTAAATTAGAGCAGGAAATACTTGGAAGTTGTCACTTAGCGATGGTACCGAGAATAGGTAATGAGACTGGCTGGGTATTATTAGCGTGTAACATGTAAATAGAGTTGCATGTACGGACTCTGTTACTGATAATCAAAGCTATCCTGCTGACAGAAAAATGGACGCAATTTTGGACATGTTGTGTGTGCTCTCTGTCAAGGATGTGGTGTTTTATTCCTCTCTGTCTCGCCAAATTATGAACAGACTTTTATGACATTTGGAAGGCAGATCAGTTTTTGGGCCAAGGAATAAGTTTTTATATATTTTTTTTTTTACTGGATCTGGATCTGGAATTTCCACTCCGTTTGCTCAAATATTGCACCTAAAATTACAGGATTATATCTTTTTTTTTTTTTATGATGTCTAGGTTTGGAAAGAATGACAACTTTTGTAACTTTTAATATTATTAATACATAGTTCAACTGACTACATGTGATGTGGAAGGAAGATGCTTGTAGTGACAACCCAAATTACAAGCAATAGATAGATAAAGTTAGTAATTAGATAGTAAACGTAGGGGAGGATTTAACAGCTAAAAGCCTAGTTATGTTTCTTAAGGAGTGGGTGGAGACTAAAATAGACCTAAAAAAAAGAGAGTAACATTCATCAGGTTGCCAGAGACACAACTCCAAATGTGTGTTAATGTTTCTCTGGATGTGTAAATAGGCAACTCTTTACTAGAATATTAGTCGTATATACACTATATGGTCATAATATGTCAATGTTGTATTTACAGCATTGTTCCACTGCCTACAAACAGGCAGGCTGCTTCAGGGTCTACTGACTGAAACACTCGTTTGTAATATTTAAGATTTCCGTTTTGTCTGTTTGGGTAAAATCACAGGTGTAAAATACTGAGTAGGTTAAAACATGACATGATTATTATGAGTAAATTTGCATCTGATCTCCCCTTTAATGAGGAGCTTTTCAAAGTAAGAGTTTCATTTTGGAATTTAGACGTTTGAAGTCGGTGAAGTGAGACTCATTACTGAACATTTGGGGTTTGGGTGGCAGTAGATTTTCAGAAAGTCTTTATACGCTGTGTTTTCAACGGATGCGTAGACAAAGGCTGCGAGAGAAGATTAAGAGTCTTGCTAAGCCCATTTTTAAATAACCCGATGTTTCTAATAATATACGTTTCCATCAAGAGCTAGAAATGTCTGGGTGTTACAGGCTGTATGTTCATAGCTGTATGATGTGATTTTATTAAACTATCACTATCAATAAATATATAGAATATATCTACAAAGCTAAGACGTTGACAGTTATTACGAGACATGTCTCTTCTCCTTTCCAAAAAAAATGTAAATTCTCCCTGACCACATGACCAGCAGGCATTTTACTGTAGAAAATAAAAAAAATTCTCTTCTGCAATATTTGCAGAGCAAAAATGCAAAACACATATTGGAGACAGTTTGAAAACAAATATGGGAGACGCTTATCCCAGCTGGAGACATCCTCAACATTTGATTAGCGGCGTTGTAACACTCACTTGTTGAATAATAATTTGCCGGTTTGCTGTGCAGCATATACATCACACCGTGCTTTCCCTGCTGCTGCTGCTGCTGCTGCTGCTGCACACATTTTCATATATTCTCATATATTCTTCTTCCAATATCTTATCTCATCCAAAACAAATCTTGCCTTAACATTTTCACTCGAGACTGCGCGTCCAGTATCTGATTTTATTTGTTTACTTAGCCTTGCGTTGCCTCTGAGACACAAGAGAATATTTAATAGTGAACACTCACAAAAGGTGAAACTGCTGGTGCTTATTTGGCCGTGCTTCGGTGTATTAGTTTAAGAATCAACTCTCTCTTCCATCACACAGCAGTGGTTGTGGTTATTGCATCACTAGCTGTTTCATTAGATCCTCTCTCCTGCAATATCCTCTGGCTAGCTTTTTTTTTTTAATTATCTCACCATTGCTCCTCCTCCCACTCTTCCTCCTCCACCTGTTAACTTAATGTCCACTCATTTCCTCTTTGCTCATCCACTCCATTTCTTTCATCACCCCCTCACTTTCTCTCCCTCTTAATTGATCTGAGACAGTCATAAAGCAAAAACTACTCCATGCATTTCTGTAACCCAATACCAAACCCATCCAGCTGGACTCTCCCTCACACACACACACACACACACGCACACGCACACGCACACGCACACGCACACACACACACACACACACACACACACACACACACACACACACACACACACAAACATCACAAGTACAGTAGAGTAGAGTATTCACATTATCGCCTAAAGAAACTTACAGTCATTTTCACCACATGAATCACTATTTCTGCAGTTTTGTCTGTTGGGGTTATAAACAGTATACTACAATAGTTTTCTTTTCTTTTTTTCCCTCATAACACACATAATTCTAAAGGAGGACATTTGAGTTTTGAACTAAAAATATGTTGGTTTTAAAATAAAAAAATAACACATCTATCTCCTTACAAGTGAAAAGTCGATATCTTAAGCAATAATCTG
This sequence comes from Pampus argenteus, assembly GCA_036937835.1. Lineage (NCBI taxonomy): Eukaryota > Metazoa > Chordata > Actinopteri > Scombriformes > Stromateidae > Pampus > Pampus argenteus. Next base: position 9,089,764 of record CM072860.1, read on the forward strand.
ATTGACTTGATTGGCTGAACCTGATATTCTTACCATAACTTGAACCATAATGTTACTCCTCACGCCTAAACCTAACCAATCAATCTAGCCAATCAGAGGCAGAGTAGGGCGGCTGCAAATTATGCCTATTATGAAGCAGCTTATACTATAAGTAACCAGCGTAGGTGCGAAACATTCACTGTGAATTTATTTTGTCCATTTAACATGGTGATGCTATTGAAATGAAGTGATTTGTTGGTGTGACAATGCATTAACAGTAAGAGGGTTAAAGTGTAACTGAATCAAAAAGATTTTAAAAAAAAGGTTCCCGTCCAATTTAAAAAAAAAAAAAAAGTAGACATTTCAAACATGAGTTTTCACATATAAAAGTTTACGTTAGTGTCTTTTTGCATGTCCATAAGGCTGGTACAGTATGTCCTTATCTCCCTCACTATTCTGTATTTCCTAGAAACAGAAGGATTGTAAAGGCAAACTCTGACTTAACTTAACCAGCATCATCCTGTTTCAAGGCTACAAAAAAAATAAATAAAAACGATTTACTATTTGATGGTCTGCAATAAGGATCAATAAGTGCATGGAGTGATTATTCACAATACCATTTTACCTACAATCTCTAACAGCATTGATTTCTTCCTGTTATCCAACTCTGCTTCAGCATCACCATCTGTTACTCTGCGCAACATAGCCTGATTCACTTGAGTTGTCTGTAGCGCTTGTCTTGAAACTGCAGGGTGTTTCATGGCTTTTAGAGATGCTTCAATGCTAGGATGGGTTTCATGCAGGTACAGGAGATTTAACACTATCACTTTTTTCAGATCAGAATGATGATGGTCCTGACAAAATTCATGTTCTCTTGCAACTGGGACGATAAAAGTAGAGCCTCTCGTGACATGCGGTTTACAAGAATAGTTTAGCGTGATCATCTTGTGACTTCCTTATACAGATACATTTTTGCCAATATGCCCTTATTTCAAAATTTTGAAAATGACATGGTGGGGTTTTAGTTAATAAAACAGGCATGCCATGACCCTTTTTTTATGTATTGGTTCTCCTGTCTTGTCAGCCCAGGTCTACGGCGTTTACTATAATACAAAAATGCAATCTGAGCTTTGTGAAACAGTTCAGCCGCGCTGGCTGGCAGGATGTGCCGACGGGCTGATCTGAAGCAGAAAGTCTGTTTTGTGTGTTTTTCTCTCCTGCTGAGATACTGTAGCTGCTGGCTGCATCAATGTTCCTCAAGATCTCAAGATAGACCAGAACGTGTCCCATGATCACCCTGCGAAATGTCTGAACTTTGCAGAAACGCAAAGGAACACACTTTAGAGCTTAATAAATACGACAATGTTTTAAGCTCAGTTTCATCTCACCTCAGAATAGAATAACCAAATCTATCCCCAAACCTGCAGCGCTGATCATGGTAATCTGGATTACATTTCTTCTGGTAATAAGCGAACGATGGTGAGCATCTCAAGTGCATGATGGTGATATTTCTACACACAGTGATGCCCTCTAATGTGATGGAGTTTCTACTGCTCATCAATTTTTGATGAGAGGGCGGCTTTAAATATATTTTTACATGTAGTGGTGACGTATTTCAAATCCCCTCAGGTGGATACTTTTTCACAAACAGTAACACTGCGTGGATTGTATTTTCACCTGGATGACTCATACTTGTAAGTGTAAATCAAATCCAAATCCAATCTGATCACTGTCTGATTGCTGGTGTGCCTATTTAACATGTATTATGAACACACAGTTTTGCATTACAAAGTTCAGACATATTTTAACGTTTCACAAATCGCAGAGAGAAAGAGAGAAGCCAAAGAAGTGGAGGAAAATCTACAGATTAACTACAGAGGGATTAGTGGCCAGTTCATATCTCAAGGTCAAAAGAAAGAAATCTGGTCACAAGATCCTCTACTATTGATAGACAGAAATAGCTGGTTCAATAATCTCAAAAAAACCATCCTGAACCACATTTATGCATATTGTATTTAGTATATGAACAAGGCATACATCTTAATCATAACTTTGTTCATCTGCTGATTAGATGTTGGGCAGGAATGTGACCTTAGTCTGCTTAGCCTGCCAGCGACGGCACAACACCCGTGACCGGGAAGCTTGACTGGTGTCTGTAGCCCCAGGGGGAGAGCATCACAGCTGGGGAGGAGCTCTGAGATAACAGCCTGTTCTCTGGTTCCACAGAGAGCTGCAGTGTAACTGAAGACACAGAGGAGGACAACCAGGAGAGCCAAGGACCGAACTAACAATCGACTCTGATCTTATACGATGACACCAGCCTCAAGTGTTTCATTATTTAACGTAAAGATTAAAGTAGTGAGCTAAGGAGAAGAGAGGCTTCCGCCGTGTCTAAAAACATTTTTTGACACCCATCTGGTGGCTCCGTACTGTGTGACAGCAGATATTAAATATTTTAATTTGCCTGGGTCCCACAGAAACACTACGTTTATTGAGCCCTGGTGCCTCGATTATGATTTAATCATCATCTCATTCGGGGCCCTGTCTAAAGATTTCAGTAGTACTTACATTAAAGCTCGTTTTTTTTTTTTAAACAGGAACATTTAGACAACTAAAAAAAAATGGATCAACTGTTATGTGGTGAGGAAAGGCAGAGATTAATCTCCATTTGGTACTCAATAGATTTAACATTAACACAGATGTTTCCTGAAAGGTGAGGTTTAAGGCTTTTAAAAAAAAACCAACTGGTTCAGCCTTTACTAAAGGAGTGCTGTGTTTTTATGAAATAGACCTTGAAGGAAAAACTCATAAATAGCATGTTGCGGCCAGTTTGTCCAGTGTCCAGAAAGGGCTCATGCCACACACACACACACACACACACACACACACTGCAGGCCTGTGGCCAAAGGGGATTATAAAGACCTTGTACCCTTCATCCATCATCTGTGGGTTAATTGGCTGCCTTGACCATCGTTATTGGTCAGTTTATTGTTTATTGCATCACAAGGGTAGTGTATAGTCATCTCACCTGAAGATCATCGTATCCCTGTCTACACTTTATTATCTTAACAATTATCCTAACAACAATCGGATATTTTTTACTGCAATTCGGGTCTCACTTCAGTATGTAGACTATGTGCGGGAAATATTAGTAACACAGTTATTATGCTGTGACACTAATCCCTTTAGTGGAAACTCTTGGAGGTTTTGGAGGTCAGACTACAGAACAGCAGCCCTCAAAGTCACTGGAAGGAAAGTCAAGGCATGGATCAGTGACACTTCAGCAAGTTGGATCAGCGCTTGCACAGAGGTTGAAGATTGCTGCAGGTGAATATAGCAATCTGTGTGTGTGTGGGGGTGTATATGTGTATATTTCTAATTTGGTTGATGCATGAGTTAAGATTTCAACCAAACAAGGTCATGAAGCTCCAATGAAACCCAAAAAACAACAAATTGTGATCTGGCTAAAACAAGGATGATATATAATACATTAGGTTACAAGATTTGTTGCATGTCATATAATAACTAATCTGCACAATGCCAGATTATGTTAATTTTTTTTTTATGCCTGAAGCCATTATTTTTTTATTTTTTTCAAGTCTACTTTTCTACCTGTGCAAGGCAACTACTGCATGGTTAAGATAACCGTGCCATATATGACAATGCCTTTCAACAACCATCACTAAAGAGAGTTGTTTTAACTGAGAGTAGAAAACGTCTTAATGTCCCTTTCCCTGTAAAAAAAAATTATAATTTTAAAGTCCAATATGTTTCAGACGCTACTGATGATAGTTATTATATGTCCATCATGTTTCATTTTCAGCACGTAACTACAAGCGAGAATGAAGCTTTGCTCTGGGTTTGAAGTGAACGAGACACGTCTGCCGTTAACAGGAGGAGGATTTGAAATTAACAATAGGTGTGTGTGATTCTCTGGAGGGCAAAACACCCACAAGTCTGTCTACACTTGGCCTACATTACTGCCCATTACAGACTTCCCCCACACAAGGCTTTTCTCCTTCGCCTGTGCTGTAGGAGATCTTACTATCAGTTCCTCCTGGGATCCAGAAAGAGTGCCGCAGCAGTGCAGCAGCCATGTAATAACTGGGACTTGTGTCTATGAAGGCTACAGGATGTATACACAAAAGAGGTCCGAATTGTGCTGTGAAGTCACATTGAAAACCTTCCTGGCTGCACGCGAACCCTCCGTTCACAGGAGGCCCGGAGAGGAAGTCAGCACCAAGTAAATGAGCCGTAAAAAAAAACCACACAGAAGAGTGTAAACACAGGCGCACCCACCTCGTACTATCTCTAAGCAGAAAGGGCGACTCTTCATAGATCGTTATGGGAAGAAATTGCAGGCTACATGAAAAGAGGTGTAACCTTATAAAGAGAGGTCAGAGGCGTATATGAGGATTTACAATGTGTAAGAGAGAGAGAGAGAGAGAGAGAGAGAGAGAGAGAGAGAGAGAGAGAGAGAGAGAGAGAGGAAGAAGACACTGGAGGAGAGAGGAACAGGCTCAGATGAAGATGCAGAGCAACACAAGCATTAGAAATCACAGACTGAGTGAACCAAAAGAGGAGATTACAAAAAAAAAAAACACTTTTTTTTGATGTGCCCATGCAGAGGTTGAATCTAAGACTGCAACTTATGATTATTTTTTTATTATGGATTTATCTGTCAATTCATTTCAGCTTCATTTATTAATGTATTAAAAAGGTAACAAAACATTGGAAAAACACCCAGAGTCTAAGATGATGTTTCCAGATGTCCTATTTTGTCAAACAAATAGTCCAAAACCCAATGAAATGATATAAAGCAGTGAAAAGCAGCAAACTGTCCCGTTTGAGAAGCTGGAAGCAGAAAACATTTTTTTTTTTTGCTTAATAAATTCCTTGATTCATTTACCTCCTTCATCCTTATCCTGTCTGGAGAAAAACAAAATCTAATCTATCTTCTGCTACTTTTCTGCAGTTGTCCTGTTTCTAACCCAACCAAAACCCCGCCCAGGCCTGTCTGCCTGTCTGCCTGTCTGCAGGTTGAGAGTCTGTAATGGTCTGGCAGACGGAGACAGCACTACACTATATTTGAAAATGAAAACAAATGGGTCCAACGTCCTTTGCAGCCTTTGTGCTTTCAGTCTGAGAAGATATAGAACAAGCTCCCATAGATCAAAGTGGCCTCTGTGTAGTAACAGCAGCTCTGGGATTAAAACTATGGCAACAACACACCTGCAAAAAATGCAGCTCCCACTGCCTTTATGAGGGATGTCATCAGTGTGAATGTCCGGATCTTTACATACTGTATATCCGACTTAGAGAAGTAATTGCCTTATTGTTATGTATTTTGGTTTATTTTACGGTTTTGGATCAGGTTCAGTGATTCTGCATATATGAATTTAAACTTGGACCTTTGGGCATTTCTTAGTCACCGTCTTCCAAAAGGAAAAAAAAAAACATTCACACAAAATTTTTAAATCTTTAAAAAGCTTATGATGACAGAATAAGAAAGAAAATACCGTGTTAGTTGAAAAAAAAAGGCTTTTGTGAACCCTGCCCTTTGAAATGCAAAGCTATTGGAGGCAGCAAACAGTAATGTGTTGAGTAGATGATTGACAGTTTTCAAATAAAAAAAATAAATTTGAGATTTTGCTGCTTTTCATTTTCACATCATCATAAACAGAATTTCTTTGACTTGTCGGACAAAAACCTTTTTTCAAGACTTCACCTTGGACTCTCGGAAATTGGAAATTGACTATTTTCACTCTTTTCTGATATTTCATAGACAAAAACGATTCATCTGGAACATAATTGGCGGATTACAGGATAATGAAGAGAATGGTGACAGTTTATTATATTTACTATATGGGTTCCTTTTGTTTCCTACTGATTTCATGGAAATATGCTCAATAATTTCCTTGAAACTATAGCTGCTATGTAACCGTTTATAATTAGAACATTTCTTTTGTGTAATCTTGGTGGTATATGGGAAATGCAGTCATTATATTACTGTTATATTGCATTTATAACCAAATTATAAATATTTTATAAGATCTATATAATTATATATAAATTATTATCCAAATATGCTAATATGTAGTATGTTGGGGGGGGGGGGGGGGGTTAAAGTTATTGAGACGTTTTGCAAATGAACAACTGCATATGAGCCCAAATATGATGAGTCGGAACTTACCAGCTAAACCAACTTCAAATCTTCATATTTTTCTTACAATTTGTCCCAAATTGCAACCAAAATTGTCCTAAAAAATGTCATTTAACATACCTGCAAATTACTCAGAAACATTCTAGGAAATGAGTATGGAATTAATGGATCTGTAAAATAATACATTATTAAGGGAGCCATTGACCTGCTGCTGAATCTTCCAATAGCAGGCCTTTAAAAAGACTCCAAACCATACTGACTCCTGTCATTTCAATAAACCACAGCTATCACCTCTGTCAGTCAGAAAGAACAAAGAATCAGTGACACCTATCAATGGAAAACAATACACCAATAGACCTTCTGCACAGTATTGATCAGTGGGTGTGTGCATGAAAAGTCATCTGATGCTTAAATAATGAAGAAGACACATAGAAAGTGAAAATAGTGCCTTTGTTGACTAGACTTTCCATCCTTATGGTTTCACTATAATATGTTCTTGACATTGACCCACAGGGTGGCTTGCTAAAGTAAATGAGTGCCTCACCTTTGAGCAGGGGCAGCGGTGTGAGCTCCACCTGGGAGCTCTGGTAGCGGAACTGGGACGAGCTGTGGGACCTCCTCTGCCGGGCTCTGCGCATTGATCTGCGCGGAAAGCCGTCCACCTTCTCCGCGGAGGGCACCGAGAAGCTGGTGGTCGGCGAGGACGGGCTGGACGGAGGCAGCTTGGTCGTCTCCATGATGGCTGTAGGTGGCGTTGGTGGTGGTGGTGCTACTGTGTGGGTGCGTGCCTTTGCGCGTGTGAGTGGATGTATGGGTGAATGGAGGAGTGGGTGGCTTTCTGAATCACAGTTGGATTATCAATTGATCAGAATAAATAGACGCTCCGGAGTGGTGGAGGAGGAAGAAGAAGAGGGGGGGAGGAAGAAGAGGGGAGAGAGGGATACAGGGGGGTGGGGGGGAGAAGAGAAGGTGCAGAGGCGGAGGTGAGGAGAGATATTTTCTGGATGTCCAGTTCCGTGCTGTGCGCCTCGCTGTCTGTATCAGAGCCGGACTGGAAATGGCAGCAGCATCATCATCCCTGATTCTTCTATTTTTCACGCACAGATGAGAAATCGCTTGTGTATCATCCCTGTGGAGGAGCAGAGCCTGCACAGCTTCCAGATGATGCTCAGACAGGCGCGTCTCCTCACTCACACACACACACACACACACACAAACAAACACACTTACACAAACACGCACGCACACGCGCGCACGCCTCTCTGTGCTGCTGTACTGGCGTCACACACACAGATCAAATTTTGGTTATTTGTTTTTTTCTGTGATTAAACTATTGATCATATAGCTCCTTATGTAATAGAAGAATCGGTGTAATCAAGCACAGATGAGATGATCCTCCTCCTGCTTGTCCAGATAACAACAACAACAAAAAAAAAAAAAAAAAAACACTCCGGGTCAGTTTATAGCAAATAACCTTCTCATCGATAAGGCTCCTTATCAATAAAAAAATCAGTGATCGGTCCTGGCGGTGGATGACGGTGATGATATCATAAAATCATCAATCTGGGCCCACCTCGGCTGCCGCATCACTGTTGTCCTTCTCGCTCGTTTTCACCGGATCCTCTGTTGACCGTTAAAACGGCCGCACCTGATTAGTATTATTATTATTATTGTTATTTGTCTTGTTTGTTTTTCCTCACACAGGTTGATGGGTGTTTGTTCTTCTGGCGGTTTCAGCCCCTCCACACAGCCTCCTTCCTGCTGTCCTCCAACCGTATCAGGGCGGGGAAACAAACGCTCCCTCACAGCGCCGACATGTGCAGGTCCTCCGCCAGCGGCCGATGCAACACCATCCAACCCCGCTGCTGCGCTCCTGTCTCCACCTCCTCGGTTAGAGAAAAAAAAACCACACACACACACTCAAGAAGAAAAATGAAAGAAAGCAGCCGCTCCTCCTCTCAGCGGCAGCCCGGAGAGGAAGAAAAAAAAAACTGAAGGCCTGTGTTATACAATAGCACCCCGTCTATGTCTGTCAGACTGACGCGTTTTTGCTCCTGTCCCCCTTCTAGGTTCCCGTTATCTGCTCGTCCTACGGCGCCTCAGCGAGCAGCGTCAAGCCGCACGCAGTGAGTCAGGGAGATACCGGAAATAAGGCAGACAGTCTGTCAAAATAAGAGAGCTCGTTTGTTCATTTCACACTGTGGTCCTGAGACAACATTGAATGAAAAATGAGACAACAAGATGTTTTATCTTATCAGCATGAGCAGGGTGATTTATGAGCAGTGAAAACTGGACTTTACTTCTTAAACTAAAACTATAACGAAAACAACACATTTCAGTGTTCTCAAAGGCATCATTTCCCAAAAGGACAGATATTTATTAGCATCTTCATTAAAGCAGTCAACTACAGGAACATCTGAACCTGTATGTCTGTATTCAAACAGAAGTATTAACATCAACAGTCACTGAGCATTACAGCTTTAGAAAAATACAAACATAAACAGTGCAAGCTATAAATTCATTTTTTCATACAGACAAACGTTACCTCTTATTTGTACGTCTCTTGTTCCATACATTGAGTTTTCCATCATCCTGCCCCTCCAGTCTGACAGCTGTGGACTTCGCAGCCTCTTCAACTCGCTCGTCTCACGTTTTATTTTGGAAAGCTGGAACCGGATATTGTCGTATAACCCTCTGTCTGTCTTGACACTTGCTCCCCAGCCTAAAAGGTGGTGCAAGGAGAGAGAGAGGAATGATGCTCCTCACTGCGGATGACGCTATAGGATGGATTTATTTATTTATTTATTTATTTGTCTTTATTTACGTGGCCCGGCTGTGCCTTTTAGACCCGGGTCATTTTGACCAGATGCGTCATTAGTGCTTCACTTACCCCGCCACCTCTGCCAAACCTCTGGCTGCAGATTCATCCCGTTATCAAATGTTCGCTCCTGTGCTCCATCAGCGTCCCCACCCCCACCCTTTCTCCCACCCTCCTCGCTTCCTATGTGAGGTGAGCGCGCCTCAAAGCCAAGTATGTGTGTGTGTACTTGGCTTTGAGGATCAAGTCCCATCCATTGTTCTGTTCTGTTTGCTAAGACACTTGTTCTCTCTCTCTCACACACGCGCGCGCACGCACGCACAATTATCCACGCGTTTCCATCTCACACCGTGGCTGTCAGTGAATATGTTTTGTTTGTGTGTTTTTGCTGCCCACCATAAATACACACATACTTTTTTTCTTATAGACAACAGCGAGCGTCATAACGTGCGCGTGCGCCCCTTTCTCTCCTCCTATATTCCTCCTCCCCCTCCTCTATGTTGTGTCGCAGGTGAGCTCAGCCCGTTGCATTCTGGGAGAAAAACACCTGCAGACCGTTAAATGCATTTGTTGTTAACCGAAGAATCTTCATACAGTCTGAAGACAGACTGAAATCTAGCAACACTGTAGGTAACAGTGGTTACTAATCCAATTAAAACGACTGTGTAACAAATTATCTATTTTTAATGCGCCATCATTCAAGTTATACATAAATAACAGTAAATATTTAATAGAATTAAATACTAAAACAAATAAGAGCAACAGTGTGTTTTTATTGGTCGTTAGCACATCTATTACAGGCTGCATTAAAGACCAATTATATTAATCTGACACATGATAAATACAAAGCACACACAAAGCCTGAAAGACTAAGCTCTCATATACATATATGTCCTAAGTATGTTTTATAGAAAATAAATGATTGTCTACAAAGTTAAATTATCTATATAAAAGCAGGGCCGCAGCTACAACTGAGGTCATTTGCTTTTCGGGAGATTTAGCAGCCTTGAGTTTATATTGTATTATAATACATTTCTATTCTGCTACTATTATGTTTATACTCAATATATTCATAAAAATACATTTTGAGACAGGACAAATAGAACCGAACAGTTAACTGAATAAAACAAAACCCATTTTTGATGTTTTTTTGGGGGTGGGTGGGTGTGGGGGGGTACATTACATGACCTAGACACATGACCTCAATATTTCTTAACTACGGCCCTGCAAGGTTTTTAAATAAAAATCCTCATTGGAAAAAAAAAAATAAAAATTGTGAATTTAATGCGATCGTGAATATAAGCCCAGCTATAGCCCCTTAAAACAGTTACAACTCAGCAGCAGTACTTACAACAGGTGTGAGCAGCTTCTATGTCCTCTTATCGTCAGCTACAGGGAGAGATATTTGTCTCTTCACTCATCATCTTTTCCTTTCGTCCTCGTTTTTCCCTCACAGATCCAACATGTGCTGCAGTTTGACATCATCTCAAACGGACACAATAACAATATGTAATCTCACACATACTGTAAATACATTTGGCTGAATGTAGTAAGTGTAAATGAGGGTATTTAGTTTTCACAGATGTAAGTCTTGACCGTTTTAACCCACTAGAGGAGAGTTTGTGTGTCATTTAGTTATTTAGGAATATGAAATTATAAACTTTCACATTTATGGAAAAAAAAAAAAAAGTTTTCACAAAGCAGAGCTTTTAAAAGATGTAAATTAACAATGTGAACATGATTACAAGAATACATGATATGATTTAAAGCGTAGAAGAAATTTGATTTTATTGTCTGAAATATTGAAAAATAAATAATTATATATATGAATATATATATATATTTTTTTAAAACACTCATTCAGCAATTAAATGACTGGATTTAATTTTGTCTGGGATACAAATATTGTAATGACATATGACATGAGTACATTTCAAATATAGAATATTCAAAACTGTGTGTGAGGAAATGGTGCGTCTGATTATGCATTTCAAATGTGGTGAAATTTAAATACTTTTTTTTTTTTCCTCGACATTCATAGATGTGCGGTTAACTCTGGACCGTGTTCACACTGACGGCTCACAACACAGTTGGAAGGAAGTAAGTAAGTTTCAGATGCTGAGTTAGTTTCTCGTCTTTTGATTAAGGAAGAGATAACGCCTTTTCGGCATCTGTCCCTCCAAGTCACACAGAGTTTGATTAAACTGCATAAAATATATCAATTAAATATTTATTTATTATTTTGGCACATTGATATTGGCCTCTTTTTTTGTGTGTGTGTGTGTGTGTGTAGTGCTACAGGTTGCTAGTTCAATTTAGTAACCAATCATTGACTTCCAGGAGCTCAGAAAGGGAGAGCTCTCTTGAGGGATCAACCAGCGGTGGCAGCAAGGATTTAGGTTGAGTGAGAGACGCATCAGAGGCGCTGCAGGTAGTCTGAGGAACGTTAACAGGACTGGGGACGGTGAGCAGGGAGAGCAGAGGCGTAGGAGTAGATGTCATTTGTTGGCTGTAACTCGGCTTGAATGTGAGAACAGGAGAAGGGGAAGGATTCTGATTTACCCGCAGGGAAACCGAAAGAGACTGAACAGCAGGATCTTGAAGAGGAGATGCTAAAGAAATGCTTGACTTTTGATGATTTCCACTGAATTTACATGGATGAAGCTGGGGCACATTCATGGGGAAACCTTGTGCGGGAGCTGTGTGGGAAGAGCGGAGCAACCCAGGGCTGTTCATGTGGACAAGAGCATTCGCTGACATTGAATAACTGTCATTAATGCCTAGCTCAGACGGACGCTGAGCAGCTGCGGAGTAAAGCGGTTTTGAAATGAGGCTGGAGCGCAGCGGCGTCAGGTCCGCATTTGTTGGCCTCGAGGTGATTAGAGAAGGAGGCTCTTTGCTAAACAAAGAGTGAGGAGCTGCTACTGAAAAAGGAACTGCCATTGCATCAGAGGAGGGAGAGGTGTCGAAGAGTTCAGCAGGCGACCCGGAAGACAGAGACGGTGAGAGATGACTGTTGTCAACACAGTCATGGGTGTGATGAACCAGGCTGGGAGTTAAGGAGGTAGAGGGTGAAGGTATAGCAGCCAAAGTGGAGCACGAGGTCTGAGAAAGGTCCTCGGGAGGACCGGAGCAGTGTTGAGGGAGCGTGGCATCAACCGTCAGTTGTGAAACCAAGAGGCAGTTGGTTGAGCTCGACCCGGACGCTCTGAGGCAGCAGAAAGGCTTGTGGCTCTCCAGAGTCGCCGTATAGTGACAGGCTTCTTTTCTCAACGCAGCTATCTCCTTTCGAAAGGCAGAGTTTGCTTGTTCCAGACGCTGGAGCTCCTAAGGAGAAGAAAAGACAAAAAGTGAGATAATAAATAGTTCATCTCAAGTTGAGTCAGGTACATCTTTATTATCCCTAAGAGGTGCCCCTTATCGGCAATAAAATAAAAAAAAACTGATTAAAGACATATATCAAAAGACAAATAATAAACTGAACCACAATCCCACCCACATCATTTCACATCAGGCCTGCAACACTAATGACAATCTTCTTTAAGATATCCTCTGAGAGAAAGCACAAGAGGCCAAAATAAGAACCCAAAGGAGAACTGAAATAAATGCTGTTAAATGACATTCGACAGGAAAGGAGTGGGTAGTGAGAGCAGTCAGGTTGTCCAGTAATCACAGACAAGAAAGCAAAAGAAAAGTCTTACTGGTTAAGTTTGTTAAAGGTTAAGGAGTCATGTTTTATGACATAAAAATCATTTGCATGGAATATTTGTGTCTCATATGGTTTTCTAATAAAAGAAAATTCTCCCTCTCTCCTGTTAAATTTAATATTTAACTTTTTTTATTATTATTTTATATGAAAATAATATGTTTTTCAGGCTACAAAGAACAGTATTTCTCTTCAATATGATTTTGAGTTTTTTCTATTTTCTTTTTTGAGGTCATTAGGTCAACATTGAAAGCAGCGGGCTATGCAGCAGTGCATCACGTGCGCTGATCCTTTAAACCCTGAACTGCTGACATCAACTGTGTCCTTCCTATTGAGCTGAAATGGTGCGATGCTTCTTCAAAAAAAAAAAAAAAAAAAAAAAAAAATCAACCTGAAGGAAACAAAAAGGAGCAGAAGTGAAAGAGAAAATAAAAGTATGCACTTCCTCGATACCGAACGCACACCTATTTGCATATATGATAAACGCACACTTCTCCAACAAGTTATGGCAGGTGGTAGGATTATTACTATGTGGGAGGAAAAGTAAGGCAAGCTGTAAATGAGCGTAAAAACAAGGAAAGCAGGAGAAACATTTTCAGCCATTAAACCGATCTTACGGGTGTGTGTGTGTGTACCGAGGGCCTTATTCATGGCCCGAAAGTAATAAATCACATGTGACAGTTTTATGAAAATCTAGTGATAACCTTCGTTATATTTGTAGAGAAAACTTTGTGTAGAAAACTACAATAAGACTGTCGCCACTAGCGATGATTGATTTGTTTAACTGCGGAGCAACTTGTCAGGAGGAAAACGTTAACTATTATCTTACTAATCACGTCTTTAATATGGTAATCAGTAACAACCTTATCCAACCAGTCACGCAGTGAATTATTACACGTCCGAAGTGACCTTCCTCTTTGTTTGAAACCGTCTTGTGTAAAAGGTCTGAAACTAAAAATACATCATTAAGAGTCGATTAATTAAAGGAATAGTTCCACCTTTTGGGGAATGAGCTTATTTGCCAAGACATAAATGAGAAGATCAATATAACACTGATATCTGTATGCTAATTAACAAGATAAAGCCAGAAGACTGACTTAGCTTAGCATAAAGACTGGAAACAGCAACACCTCCAAAAGTCACTTATTAAAATGCTGTATCTCTTTTATTTAATCCATTAAAAAAAGGTTTTAATTTTTTTTTCATTTAAAAAAAGACACTTAAAAAATAGTGTAAAGATGCCAAATGTGGTTTTATGGAGGGGTTATGCAGTGATTTGCATGACAAAACTACAGGAACCACAATATGTTTTCACAAACATTTTGCTTTTTGTATAATAGAATCAAACCCAGATATAATATTTTAGTCATGAGCTTTTTCACCCAGGCTATCAGTTCCCTCCTGTTTCCATTTTTTGTGCTAAGCTAACTGACCACTGACAGTAGCTTCATGTTTACTGTACAGACAATAATCTCATTATTAATCATCCTTGTGACAAAAAAATTAAATAAAAAAAAAACAACCTTAAAACTTGTGGTGGAGCTTTTTCAGGATGACATTTCAATTTAAATATCATCATAAATGTGTATTTATTTATTTGCTTATGAGTCAGATATAGTACCATATATATATATATATATAACTTCTAAAGCTTATAATACATGTGCCTGTGTAAGCACAGATCTTGTGGAATTTGCCCCTCAGGGAAATAAACACGAATGAATGAAAGCACAAAGAAAAGGGAGGGACTGTGGGAGGGCATAGCACATGGAGTGAAAGCCCTTCTCTTAAAGCAGGGTATTTACAAGAAATGGCTGGGAGCATGCTGCTAGATTTCACAACACACACACACACACACTACCAGTCACACAGCTTGTGTGCGTGTGTGTGTGTGTGTGTGTGTGTGTGTGTGTGTGTGTGTGTGTGTGTGTGTGTGTGTGTGTGTGTGTGTGTGTGTGTGTGTGTGTGTGTGTGTGTAAAATATATCAAATGCAGATATTTAGCTTCAGGTCATGACATAAGTATTGCAGCAATATGTTTATCTTGTTTGTAAAAAAGTGCTGAGAGACAGAAAGTGACAGAATAGTGTGATGTTGTAGAGAGGGTGGGAAGGAAGAAAGGATAGGAAGGAAGGAAGAAAGGAAGGAAGGAAGGGAAGGAAGGAAGGAAGGAGATAAAGAAGTGAATGTTTCCAACCTCATGCAGTTCATCTGCCCTCTCTGTCTGCTTTCTCCGGCTCTTCCTCGCTGCGTCTCTGTTCTTCTGTTTCCGTTTAGTCCCTGTTCTGTTCTCCATCCCTTGTCCATCTGCTTCTCTCTCCTGTTGACATCAACAGCTATGAACATCCCCTACTGTATTTTTAACAAGTTGCCTGTTCGTAGTTCACAAGGTCATGAGACAAACCAATCACATGCAAATGACATGTGGTCAATAATAATGAGGTATGGACTGGGATGGAGAGCAGTTACATTATAATAAACTCATTTAATGTGTGTTTTTATTTATTGACATGCTTGCTTCATTGACTGAAAGATGTATTGATTGAATGATTGATTGATTGATTGGCTTACCGAGCCAGGTGACAGCGAGTCGGAGATGTTGTTTTCGCAGCCGGTGTCCATGTATAACGGGGACATGTCTTGTCCCCCCTCTCCACGCTGCAGACCGACTGGGTTGGTTGAATGACTTTCCAGCCGCAGGATGAACTTCAGCCAGTCGTCACCGGTGCAGCATGCCTGCAAATAAAACCGCTGCCAATCATTCCTCTGAAGTATGCGCGGTCAACACCAGCGTGCCTCTCTGCAGTCTGGGATGATGTTTGGATGACGGAGGAAGACAGAAAACACTCGATCCTGTATTCCTGTGGTGCAACTCGCCGCTGACGGTTGCTTGGTGACTTGTTGATTGTGAATGCAGCACTCGGGCGATCTTCCTGCTGGGTTTTGAGCGCAGGGAGGAGGTTTCCTTTCAGAAAGCGGCTATGATGCAACATGATGCGACTGCTTTCAGTTTCTGTTTATTTTAAACTGACCCTTTGCCAGGTAAGTGTGATGCTGGAGGGCGGTGCTGTGTGTCACTACCAATGTCAAAGCATGTATATTATATAACATTATTATTATTATTATTATAAGCTACATGAACATGGCACCGTGTTTTATTCAGCTATTATCAATCTAACAAAGTTTTAATAGAAAAAAATAAACTTCTAAAACATCCCCATTTTATGTTTTTTTTTTCATGTTGCTCCTTATGTTTGCAAATTTATTAATTTCTATACCTTCCTGAAGTGCCATTAAAGTAAGCCTCACATTAGTTTACGTTGTCTGATAGGTAATATCCGCCTAACTAACCGATGATCCCATCCTAAATGTCCAACAGGACGGGAAGGCAGCACTTGGGGTTTTGGGACAGGAAGAGTCCGGGGGCTGGTAACCATATTAGGTAAAGGGGCTGTTTTACTGCGCTTCCTACACGTGCAGGGTATTTCTAAATAGCCTTTCCAGGAAAATGACTACCAAACCCCCGAGACAGCAGCCAACAACTTTAACCAGTCCTCAGCAGGAAATGATGTAATTTAGGACAAAAAAAAAGGTGCCCGAAAAAGCCAAAGCTGTGTTTTTTATTACTGGACTTGATGGCATTAAAGGTCACTTAGTTATATTTATATATAGCCAAATTATTATTAAAAGTTGTCCCATGTCAATTTATATACAGAGCATGTCTAGACTATATTATTTCATTTACAGAGACCCAATAATTCCCCTATGAGCAGGCACCTGGCGAGGTGTCAAGGAAAAACTCCCCTTTGACGGGAACCATCTGGGCTGGACTGGTTGGGAAGATCAGTGGAATACTTATGGACTTCTTGTCATTGGGCCAAATAGTGAAAATCTAATAACTTATATAGCATTATATCCCATCAACATTAATTATCGTATTATCGCTATTATCGTTTGCATTATTATACACATTCCCAGTGAATATCTTGTTCATTATGCTATTATGCTATCACAGATGTTTACTTATTCATATATTTATACCACTTTTTGTCTTTTGTGGTAGTAATATTTGTTTATTTTTTCTTACTTTATACAGATACTTTTTCTCTTGTCTTCTACTCTTTGACTGTCATGCACCACAACAAACTGTGAAACAAAAAAAGCACTTTGTATGAATAATAATATTCATAAGTAGTATTTTTTTTTTTTCCAAAGCTGTCAAATATTCAATTCCTACAACAGACACAACGGGGCGACAAATCCACTATCAGCCCCACCTTTAAAATGCTTCAGACCAATCAACCTGCTTCGAACGTCTCCTTTAACCAATCAACGCTCGCCCTTTACCAGACAGGCCAATCGGCGACACTGTACGGCAGGAATATCGTTATACGTCACTTTCTAGTGCGCGAGCTTCTCGTGGATGCTAAACATCTTTCCTACAAAGCTATAAACCGGTAAAAACTAATCTGTTGTACTAACTGCAGCTGAGCGGGACACCGTCGCCATGGGTTTGCTGACGATTCTCAAGAAGATGAAGCAGAAGGAGCGAGAGATGAGACTGTTGATGTTGTATCCTCTCACTGTGTAACTGTTAATGCAGCTAAAATTAGCTTAGCAGGAAACAGAGTAGCATTCATGTGTTAGCTGATGCTCTGAAGCTACGCAGAACCTAAACTCAGTCTGTTGCAACTCAATAAGAGGCACGAAACACATATTATATTCAGGTTTTGGTTATTTAATATAAGTTAATAGTTGTTTGGTATGTTTGTTGCTACAGCTTAGCTCTCATTACTAACATACCTGCAGCAGGCAGGTGTGTATGTATGTGTGTGTGTGTGTGTTTGCTCTTTAACCTGGCTCGTGCAGAGGTCTGGACAACGCGGGAAAGACGACCATCCTGAAGAAGTTTAACGGAGAGGATGTCAGCACCATCTCTCCCACACTGGGCTTCAACATCAAAACACTGGAGCACAGAGGGTAACACAGTACAGTACATTTAAGTAGAGTATATCCTGGCTCACACCTAAATACTGCATGTTATACACACACACACACACACACACACACACAGCTCATGCATAGGTTGGTTACCTCCTTTTATTCCTCTTCTAGCCGAAACATTAATATTTATCCAGATCAAGATCAACTAATGTTCACGTAATGAACATTTTGTCTATTAAATATTAGAAAATAATGGGAAATGCACATCACAAATTCCCAATTAGACATCTGATTTCTTGTTTTGTCAGTTTAATAGTCCAAATATATATATTCAGTTTGCTGTCTCAGTATGTTTTACAGGCCTGTAACACTTTCCAGCCTTTCTGCTGGCAACATGAAACAGAGCTGCAACAATTAATCAGTCAGTTGCCAACTATTTCTGATAATTAATTGTTTTGAGTATTTATTTATTTTGAGGAAACTAATGTCTACATGTCTGGGTCCTGGTTGTGCCTCCGCTCATTAACTAAGCCACAGTTTAATCATTAAATATTTAACTGCTTTTTTGGTTGCAGTTGTTTCTGTGTTAGGAACTTAACTGCAGCAACATTGTAACTTTTAAAAATGGCTGTATAAAGTTTCACTTACTCCTGAGTTCTCCTTTTCTGTCTGCGTTTTCTAGGTTCAAATTGAATATATGGGACGTAGGGGGTCAGAAGTCACTGCGCTCCTACTGGAGAAACTACTTTGAGAGCACAGACGGGCTGGTGTGGGTGGTGGACAGCGCAGACAGGCTCAGGCTCGAGGACTGCAGGCGGGAGCTCAGTGCACTGCTGCTGGAGGAGGTAAACAGAAACACACAGGGGTTGTAGGGAAACGCATACACAGCAAATAGGCTTCAGTGGTTAATTGTAGACCCTTTATGTTGACTTTGTTCCATAACCCTGCCTTTAATATGCACCCTCATTTTAGAGTCTGTTTAAAGCTGAAATCCACAATGTTTAAGCAGTGCATCATCATTATATTCAGCTGTATAGTTTAGTGTGGAGAAACATAAAACACGCAGCTAGTAAAATATTTCAATATACTATAAATGCATCACAATCAGCTGTCAGTTGATGAATATGCATCTCCTTAAAGCAACAGCATTTCTTAAATTGTGAACTCTAAAAACTGCAATATTGCAAAGTGTCAACGTGCTGTATCATCCTGTCCTCCCTGCAGAGGTTAGCTGGTGCTACGTTGCTGGTGTTTGCTAACAAACAGGATTTACCAGGAGCCCTGTCAAAAGAAGCAATACGAGAGGTACTGATTCAAACTCTTCTGGTATCAGCTGTAGTTGATTTAAAAGAGAAATTGTTGACTTTTTTTTTTTTTTCCTTCCTGCAGGCGATGGCCCTGGATGAGATTAAAAGTCATCACTGGTGTATCATCGGTTGCAGCGCAGTAACAGGAGAGAACTTGTTAGCTGGAGTAGACTGGCTACTGGATGATATCGCTGCAAGGATCTTCACCGCTGACTGAGAGTGTGTATGCGTGTGTGTGTCAGACTTAGAATAGCTGAACAGCAGCTTCTCTTGTTTTGTGAGCTCTGTCACGACTTTATGATCAGACTGCAGGTATCAGAAGAACCAACACTGAGCTGAACAGTGGTCGACATTTTGTTCCCTTCCCTGCTGTGTGCAATAACTCAGACTGCAGCGGTCTCTCTGATCACTGGAATCACGCATGGCTGCACGTTCTTGGTTTTACCTTTTTGATTCTGGTGTTGTGTATAATGGAAGGAGACATTAAATGTGTCCAATTCACATGTACCGACACCCGAATGAAGTTTGTTTACACAATTACGTAACGTGGCTACTGACAACTTCTCACTTTTTACACTGTGGTACAGCAGATGATTCGTGCATTGCATTTTTCCCTAATAAGTGTAAACATCTACTGAAATCAATGAAAACACTCAAGTTACACTAATTTGGTTCAATATAGTTGCACTTCTATGTCAAAACCAACTTGGGTTGGTTGGTATAGTAAAGTGTGTCTGCTACTATAAACTGCCCTCCATGTCTGTAGAAAACACATTTGTATAGATGCCTTAAAAAAACAAGGGGAGGGGTCAGTTGGCATATTAGGAGCAAAATTTTCATCTTGTATAACCAACTGTAAATTTGAGAAAATATTCCCTTAAAACCACCTACTTGCCTCTTAAAGCCACAAACTAATAAATATACTTGTTCCGCTTAACTCTTCTTTGTACCATGTTATTTCTGACTTTGAACCAACACATTTTGTAATTCTCTGGTGTTACTCGTTGCATGCTGGATGTTTTTCAAGACACTTGCAATATTGGACTGCAAAAGTTAGATTTTAAAACTGTTAATTGAAGTTAGCACCAAAACAATTTACTGGAAACTCAAGTCAGTCAGGAAAGCATGAACATTTTTTTTTACTAATTTGAAGTACAACATTTTTCCAACATAAGTCACAACAACTTTTACTCCATATATGACCAAATTGCCTGGGTATATATAAAGTACTGGGCAATTTTTACTATAAGTATAGTATACATATTGTATGTTTACTTATAACATTACTTCTAAAGCCTGTACTGAGTTCTAGTGGAGCTTTAACTGTCAGTGTTTGCAGCATAAGGTGGTTGATGGAGCTTCCATGTTGATGATCAGATCTGGCCAGAATCTGCAGAGGAGACAAAGAAAATCTTAGAAAGGACAAGCAATTTAAACTTTGTTAGACATGAAATGTCTTTGATCAGAGGGGTACCAATCAGTCATGAATCTTCAGACTGGGGCGGTAAAAGAAACTCATCACTTCTACATCAGCTTTGAAAATTCAACTTTGAAGTTCTTACCATGTGCAAAGTAGCAGGCAGCAGAGCAACAGAGTCAGCTGGTAGGAGACCTGAAATACAAGGACACACTTTAAAATGTGCAACTAACACAACCAAGACAATGAAGCTTTCAGTCTTGTGATCAGAGGGGTACCAATCAGTCATGAATCTTCAGACTGGGGCGGTAAAAGAAACTCATCACTTCTGTTTCAACTGGACAATTAACGAATCAAAACATCCACACTCTGAAGCAACATCTTAAAATATAAAACCATAACTTACCGTAATGAGCATGTGATGACTTTATGCTGCCAGACCTGGGGAGAAAAAAATAAATCGTGTATCAATCAGATAAAGACGTCAGGTCAACTTGGAGATCCTAACTTTAAAATTAAGTTGAGCATGGTGTGATCGTGTAGCGAGATGTTTGTTGTATGTCTCCATCGCTTCTCTTTGTTTCCCCGTCTAATCTGTCTACATTTCAACATTTGTGTCCGCTTACAATCTTCTACAATTACATCTGAAATAGCTGAATTTAACCTTTGTGAAGTCGCACAGAAACATGACATTCGGCACCACCAGGCTTTGCAGGAGCACTTCACTTTATCTTCACACAGTAAATAGTTATTCGCTGACATCTAGTGGGGCCCGAACGTCATATTGCACCTTTAAATTGTCTCACCCAGTTCATGTTGGACTGTTAATGGTTCTACACAGCAGTATCATTTAGATTTTATTAGCAATTAGATCTTTTACATGGTGTATTTAAATTTGTTCATGATTTATAGACAGTGTTCATTTTGTCAATGAAAATCTTGATGACCTTTTATTTCATGACAAAACCGAACAAATAAACGAAAATCAAACAAAAACTGCTCATTAGGCCCTGACCAATAAAGATGAGGTGAAATAGCTGGCTCTGTTCAGGCGCTGAAATCACAGCATTAGTAAATGAAGCCCCCAACCAGAGATTTTTTACACAGTCATCTGCCAACCAGCTGTCCTACTCCATCAGGGTATTTAGTGCCACACTGGGTCAACAGGAGGGGAGTAAGGGGCAGCTACATAGCTCTTGACTGGCAGAGGCGTCTGATACTACATGTAATCAACATCTGAAGTCACATCCATGCTAGTTTGTTTCCACAACCATATAACCACAACAGGTTTTCCCCTTATTGCCAAGGCAACACCAGTGGGTCCACCTTTTCAGGTCTGGCATTGACACGAGGCGTAAGACGTGTGCGGGTGTCATCATAAGGAAACCAGATGTAACTTATTAAAGTTAGACTACATCTGGGCCTGTGCTGTGTGATTTGGACTCCATGTTCCTGAATAACACCCACCTGTCTAGACACTCCATGAGAGATGATCACAGCATCTTCCTCAAAGTCCAAAGGCAGGTACCTGTAACAGACAAACTGTCAGGGGTGACTACAACATCAGCGTTTAACATTATGTCCCTGTTGACCTTCACTGATGTCAGATATTCCGTTTCTCAACAGCAGTTCAGACGAACGAGATTCCAAATGTATCTCATCATTATCAGCAGGTCTGAGAATTTGAGCCACGTTTCCAGTCATGTGACATCTTACCTGCAGCCGGAGCACCTCAGTCATGTTGCTGAAGCCGTCACTGCACCATCTGCTGACACAGGACAAGTTCACTCAGACACTAATTCACAGTTAAACAGGAACAGAAGCTGTAAATAAACAGTTGCTCAGGAGTTCATGTCGTTTCACATTGGTTCAAAGTGAGCTAGTATTATCATCATTGGAACTGCATTACTGGTGATTAATCATGTAATCTTGATATAAAATCTTACCATGAAACTGCCACTAATGGCGTCCTCATCTTCAAGGTTCCTCTGAAGAGACGCTGAAAAAAAGATGAAACTTTATACAAAAGCAAACACAACTTCTTGTGGAACATTTAAGACCTAAATGTTTGATCAGGGCTTTGGTGACAAACTGCCATGTGACATCAGTCGTCCAGCTGTTTGATGGGTTTTACCCCATGTCATCCTTTCAAACCGTCTGAAACACCTTTAACATTTTAATATCATGGGGAACTATTCCCAAACCACAACATGCATTGAACTCCTAAGGTTTTTCCCCCAAATACTCACATGTTGGGACATTGAGAGGTGTCATCCTTCCTCAAACATGTCAAACCTCCTCCTGTCAGAGAAACAGCATGAAGTCAGTCTCAAGTTCATCAAAGTTCGTCAACAAGTTCAACTAAAGGGCAGTCAGATTAAAGGTTGACATCAGTATATTCAGGCATATGCTTGTCATTTAAATTAATCATCATTTTTATGGCCCAGTAGTAAATTTTACAAAAAAACCAAGACACTACATACCTGAGTGCATGTTTCTGCTGCTTCAGTGAGTTCAATACAGGCTGACCTACAGAGAAGAGCATCACGGCACTCCACAGACACCTGAACAACAAAAATAAGCATTTCATATGTGCACACTTATACATTAAAACTTCATGCTACTCAGTATTTTGAATAATAAGTTTCCTCAAAGGGTTGATTCAGTGAGAGAGTTCAGAGAGCATCACTGTAGCATCAGACTTCATGTCCTGCTATTCATACCATCCAGTTATATTGTGGTGTTTTTTAACACTAATGCATGCTCACTTTAACAGTATCAGTGATAACTTACCTCTGCAGCAGACATGTTCTGGACGTTTCTTCAGCATCTGGAAGAGAAAACGTGCAGAGATACTTCAGCGCTGCAAGTTAGCTGCTAACATGTCGCTACATGCAACGTGTTCAGGACGACATGAGGCGTTCAAGACACACAGACGTCTCACATCAGAATAAAGAGTGCAGTCACAGTCATTCAGTACAGGTCTGTGAAAGTTTTCATCATTGAGAGACGCTGCTAGCAGCTCCGCCACAGAGGAAGAGCAGACATTTTAAAGATAGCTTCACAAAGTCAGACTGGGACTGTTTTTAGAGACAAATACTTCATGGAGCATTAACATAATATGTTAATGTTCAAGTAAATAAATGAATCAGATGAAATTATTCAATCTTAGTGCAGGATGGTTCTGGATTCAAGCTAATGCTATAGCCGGTGTTGCTACTAAAACACCACACGAGGAAGTAAATAAGTTGAAACAGTCGAGTCTCTGCTGTAATATAATACACTGTATCACACATACAACAACTTTCAAGTACTTTAACTTAATCCAACATACTGGAAAAGTTTGTAATTGAATGAGCGTTAACAGAAACGTGTGTAGTCTTACCTGAACCAGAAGGCGGTGCAGACAGATCTCGCGAGACAAACAAAGAAGGAACATCCCGTTTTTCTTCTTCGTTTGTTTAATGACGGGTGGCAACTGCAGTCAAGGTTCATTACTGCCACCTGCTGTACTGGAGTGTATTTCAGTTTCAGCGTTTTGCAGTTACATTCTATTGTTTTCAATCCTCCCACCTGTTCCTTATTTGCGTATAGATTACGTCCTTTGTTTGGTTCATCCCAATGCTTTTACCAGGTCAGCCATGATATTGCTCTGTATTACTGCTTTAGCTTTACTCAAAGGTGCCTCTACAGTCATCTGCTTCAGATCTTGTTCTACTACTAGTGCTTGTTTTTGACACCGACAGGCTCAGATTGTTATTACAAGTGTCTGACAATGAAAGTAACATCAAACACAGGAACCAGACATCTGTAGCAGCTTTATAGCAAAGTGCAAAGGGCACAGCTGAACTTGTTTACATGGGTTAAAGGTTGATTTTAAACACATGTGGGAAACTAAAACAACAAAGCCTGGGGTGAAACTCACCCAGGACACCAAATGTGCAAGAGCTGGCTTGTTTGTACCCTGACAGTCATCTTTGGTTAAAACATCCGATAGGTTTTGGAACATACTCCATCACAGCGTAGGTTGTGTAGTTTCTTAGTACAACTTTTTGCTCAAATTCCAACACTTTTCACTGAGAAGAGGGAGCAGCCAGACTTCAGGGCTGAGCTGAATCTTCTGCAACCTGGAGAGTAGCCTCCTGCTCCAACCAACACCACATAAACCTGGGCAGAGGTCATGATACATTAAACTAAAAATTATATGAATAATAATTTACACATTACAATGCAATGAGTGTTGTTACAACTTGTATAAGTCCCAACTTTTTAATGCTGCAGTACAGCATGCGTTTTCTTAATACATTCTGAATTTATTGTCACTGAAGTGCATGTGTAGGTTTATGCATGTACATCCTCATGATTTGTCAAATTGCACTACTGTATTTCACACACTATGCTAACAGTATTAGTTGTTAGACCAAGTGTCTTCTCATGTAAACTTCTGTAGAATATAATCTCCCCTTATTACAACCAATAGACCCTTTAAACTTGAGTGAAATCAGAACTAATTAAACTATAGCTTTAACATGGCACATCTGACTAAGTTTGTAGTTCTGTGGTGTTTGTTGCATCCTAAAATGCAGGTGTAGAATTGAGTCTGAAAACAGCAGTATTGGACAAGTTTTATTTGAAATTCAAGTCAAACAAACCCAGGATAATGGTTCACCCTCCACACAATAGGTGGCAGCAATGCACCTCAATAGTGTTCACACTCAAACAGGATTACAACAAGAGTGAAATGGAGGCGAATCAGAACCAAGAGCACCAGACAGCAAGACTTGATTATACTAGTCTCATAAGATTAAAGACGAGTGTGAAAAATGTTTATTATGAGTTTTCTAAAGCCTGTACTGAGTTCTAGTGGAGCTTTAACTGCGTTTGCAGCATAAGATGGTTGATGGAGCTTCTATGTTGACAATCAGATTTGGCCAGCATCTGCAGAGGAGACAAAGAAAATCTTAGAAGAGGGGACAAGCAACTTGAACTTTGTTACAAGTTAAACAGCTTTGATCAGAGGGGTACCAATCAGTCATGAATCTTCAGACTGGGGCGGTAAAAGGAACTCATCACTTCTACATCAGCTTTGAAAATTCAACTTTGAAGTTCTTACCATGTGCAAAGTAGCAGGCAGCAGAGCAACAGAGTCAGCTGGTAGGAGACCTGAAATACAAGGATACACTTTAAA
This sequence comes from Pampus argenteus, assembly GCA_036937835.1. Classification (NCBI taxonomy): domain Eukaryota; kingdom Metazoa; phylum Chordata; class Actinopteri; order Scombriformes; family Stromateidae; genus Pampus; species Pampus argenteus. The sequence goes on from CM072860.1 coordinate 9,115,285, forward strand.
ATGTGCAACAATACAACCAAGACATTGCTGCTTTCAGTCGTGGGATCAGAGGGGTACCAATCAGTCATGAATCTTCAGACTGGGGCGGTAAAAGAAACTCATCACTTCTATTAAAGGAAGGTCAGTTAACACGATGTACTGACAGATGTTTACCTCAATGCAGGGATGAGCTTGAGGAATCCAGATGTACCTGGAAGGAAGAGCAAAGTATGATTTTACACCTGCCTGCTAGTGCATAGAATTACTGTTTCACTCATTTAATGCAGTTTAACACATCTGAAGTCACATCCATGCTAGTTTGTTTCCATTCAGACCGTTGTAACCACAACAGGCTTTCCCCTTATTGCCAAGGCAACACCAGTGGGTCCACCTTTTCAGGTCTGGCATTGACACGAGGCGTAAGACATGTGCGGGTGTCATCATAAGGAAACCAGATGTAATTTCTTAAAGTTAGCCTGCATCTGGGCCTGTGCTGTGTGATTTGGACTCTATGTTCCTGAACAACATGCTCACCCACCTGTGCAGACACTCCATGAGATGATCACAGCATCTTTCTCAAAGTCCAAAGGCAGGTACCTGTAACAGACAAACTGTCAGGTCTGACATCATAACATCAGCGTTTCACATTATGTCCCTGTTGACCTTCACTGATGTCAGATATTCCGTTTCTCAACAGCAGTTCAGACGAACGAGATTCCAAAAGTATCTCATCATTATCAGCCGGTCTGAGAATTTGAGCTACTGCTAACACGTTTCCAGTCATGTGGCATCTTACCTGCAGCTGGAGCACCTCAGTCATGTTGCTGAAGCCGTCACGGCACCATCTGCTGACACAGGACAAGTTCACTCAAACACTAATTCACAGTCAAACAGGAAAAGAAGCTGTAAATAAACAGTTGCTCAGGAGTTCATGTCGTTTCACATTGGTTCAAAGTGAGCTAGTATTATCATCATTGGAACTGCGTTACTGGTGATTAATCATGTAATCTTGATATAAAATCTTACCATGAAACTGCCACTAATGACGTCATCATCTTCAAGATTCCTCTGAAGAGACGCTGAAAAAAGATGAAACTTTTTACAAAAGCAAACAACTTCTTGTAGAACATTTAAGACCTAAATGTTTGATCAGGGCTTTGGTGACAAACTGCCATGTGACATCAGTCGTCCAGCTGTTTGATGGGTTTTACCCCATGTCATCCTTTCAAACTGTCTGAAACACCTTTAACATTTTAATATCATGAGAAACTATTCCCAAACCACAACATGCATTGAGCTCCTAAGGTTTTTCCCCAAATACTCACATGTCAGGACATTGATAGGTGTCATACATCCTCAAACATGTCAAACCTCCTCCTGTCAGAGAAACAGCATGAAGTCAGTCTCAAGCTCATCAAAGTTTGTCAACAAGTTCAACTAAAGGGCAGTCAGATTAAAGGTTGACATCAGTATATTCAGGCATATGCTTGTCATTTAAATTAATCATCATTTTTATGCACCAGTAGTACATTTTACAAAAAACCAAGACACTACATACCTGAGTGCATGTTTCAGCTGCTTCAGTGAATTCAATACAGGCTGACCTACAGAGAAGAGCATCATGGCACTCCACTGACACCTGAACAACAAAAATAAGCATTTCATATGTGCACACTTATACATTAAAACTTCATGCTACTCAGTATTTTGAATAATAAGTTTCCTCAAAAGGTTGATTCAGTGAGAGAGTTCAGAGAGCATCACTGTAGCATCAGACTTCATGTCCTGCTATTCATACCATCCAGTTGTATTGTGGTGTTTTTTAACACTAATGCATGCTCACTTTAACAGTATCAGTGATAACTTACCTCTGCAGCAGACATGTTCTGGACGTTTCTTCAGCATCTGGAAGAGAAAACGTGCAGAGATACTTCAGCGCTGTAAGTTAGCTGCTAACATGTCGCTACATGCAACGTGTTCAGGAGGACATGAGGCGTTCAAGACACACAGTTTAAAACAAAACGTCTCTCATCAGAATAAAGAGTGCAGTCACAGTCATTCAGTACAGGTCTGTGAAAGTTTTCATCATTGAGAGACGCTGCTAGCAGCTCCACCACAGAGGAAGAGCAGACATTTTAAAGAGAGCTTCACAAAGTCAGACTGGGACTGTTTTTAGAGACAAATACTTCATGGAGCATTAACACAATATGTTGATGTTCATGTAAGTAAATGAATCAGATGAAATTATTCAATTTTAGCGCAGGATGGTTCTGGATTCAAGCTAATGCTATAGCCGGTGTTGCTACTAAAACACCACACGAGGAAGTAAATAAGTTGAAACAGCCGAGTCTCCACTGTAATATAATACACTGTATCACACATACAACAACTTTCAAGTACTTTAACTTAATCCAACATACTGGAAAAGTTTGTAATTGAATGAGCGTTAACAGAAACGTGTGTAGTCTTACCTGAACCAGAAGGCGGTGAAGACAGATCTCGCGAGACAAGCAAAGAAGGAACATCCCGTTTTTCTTCTTCGTTTGTTTAATGACGGGTGGCAACTGCAGTCAAGGTTCATTACTGCCACCTGCTGTACTGGAGTGTATTTCAGTTTCAGCGTTTTGCAGTTAATCCTCCCACCTTTTCCTTATTTGCGTATAGATTACGTCCTTTGTTTGGTTCATCCCAATGCTTTTACCAGGTCAGCCATGATATTGCTCTGTATTACTGCTTTAGCTTTACTGAAAGGTACATCTACATTCATCTGCTTCAGATCTTGTTCTACTACAAGTGCTTGTTTTTGACACCGACAGGCTCAGATTGTTATTACAAGTGTCTGATAATGAAAGTAACAGCAAACACAGGAACCAGACATCTGTAGCAGCTTTATAGCAAAGTGCAAAGGGCACAGCTGAACTTGTTAACCTGGGTTAAAGGTTGATTTTCAACACAGACTGTTGGGAAACTAAAACAACAAAGCCTGGGGTGAAACTCGCCCAGGACACCTAATGTGCAAGAGCTGGCATATTTGTACCCTGACATTCATCTTTGGTTAAAACATCCAATAGGTTTTGGAACATACTCCATCACAGCGTAGGTTGTGTAGTTTCTTAGTACAACTTTTTGCTCAAATTCCAAAACTTTTCACTGTGAGAAGAGGGATCAGCCAGACTTCAGGGTTGAGCTGAATCTTCTGCAACCTGGAGAGTGGCCTCCTGCTCCAACCAACACCACATAAACCTGGGCAGAGGTCATGAGATACATTCAACTAAAAATTATATGAATAATAATTTACACATTACAATGCAATGAGTGTTGTGACAACTTGTATAAGTCCCAACTTTTTATGCTGCAGTACAGCATGCATTTTCTTAATACATTCTGAATTTATTGTCACTGAAGTGCATGTGTAGGTTTATGCATGTACATCCTCATGATTTGTCAAATTGCACTACTGCATTTCACACTATGCTAACAGTGTCAGTTGCGGGACAGGAGACCAAGTGTCTTCTCATGCAAAGTTCTGTAGAATATAATCTCCCCTTATTACAACCAATAGACCCTTTAAACTTGAGTGAAATCAGAACCAATTTAACATGGCACATCTGACTAAGTTTGTAGTTCTGTGGTATTTGTTGCATCCTAAAATGCAGGTGTAGAATTGAGTCTGAAAACAGCAATATTGGACAAGTTTTATTTGAAATTCAAGTCAAACAAACCCAGGATAATGGTTCACCCTCCACACAATAGGTGGCAGCAATGCACCTCAAGTGTTCACACTCAAACAGGATTACAACAAGAGTGAAATGGAGGCGAATCAGAACCAAGAGCACCAGACAGCAAGACTTGATTATACTAGTCTCATAAGATTAAAGACGAGTGTGAAAAATGTTTATTATGAGTTTTCGAAAGCCTCTACTGGAGCTTTAACTGCGTTTGCAGCATAAGATGGTTGATGGAGCTTCTATGTTGACAATCAGATTTGGCCAGCATCTGCAGAGGAGACAAAGAAAATCTTAGAAGAGGGGACAAGCAACTAGAACTTTGTTACAAGTTAAATAGCTTTGATCAGAGGGGTACCAATCAGTCATGAATCTTCAGACTGGGGCGGTAAAAGGAACTCATCACTTCTACATCAGCTTTGAAAATTCAACTTTGAGGTTCTTACCGTGCACAAAGTAGCAGGCAGCAGAGCAACAGATTCAGCTGGTTTAAGGAGACCTGAAATACAAGGATACACTTTAAAATGTGCAACTAATACAACCAAGACAATGATGCTTTCAGTCTTTTGATCAGAGGGGTACCAATCAGTCATGAATCTTCAGACTGGGGCGGTAAAAGAAACTCATCACTTCTATTAAAGGAAGGTCAGTTAACACGATGTACTGACAGATGTTTACCTCAATGCAGGGATGAGCTTGAGGAATCCAGATGTACCTGGAAGGAAGAGCAAAGTATGATTTTACACCTGCCTGCTAGTGCATAGAATTACTGTTTCACTCATTTAATGCAGTTTAACACATCTGAAGTCACATCCATGCTAGTTTGTTTCCATTCAGACCGTTGTAACCACAACAGGTTTCCCCTTATTGCCAAGGCAACACCAGTGGGTCCACCTTTTCAGGTCTGGCATTGACACGAGGCGTAAGACATGTGCGGGTGTCATCATAAGGAAACCAGATGTAACTTCTTAAAGTTGGCCTACATCTGGGCCTGTGCTGTGTGATTTGGACTCCATTTTCCTGAATAACAGGCTCACCCACCTGTGCAGACACTCCATGAGATGATCACAGCATCTTCCTCAAAGTCCAAAGGCAGGTACCTGTAACAGACAAACTGTCAGCTCTGACTATAACATCAACGTTTCACATTATGTCCCTGTTGACCTTTACTGATGTCAGATATTCCATTTCTCAACAGCAGTTCAGACGAACGAGATTCCAAATGTATCTCATCATTATCAGCAGGTCTGAGAATTTGAGCCATGTTTCCAGTCATGTGACATCTTACCTGCAGCCGGAGCACCTCAGTCATGTTGCTGAAGCCGTCACGGCACCATCTGCTGACACAGGACAAGTTTACTCAAACACTAATTCACAGTTAAACAGGAACAGAAGCTGTAAATAAACAGTTGCTCAGGAGTTCATGTCGTTTCACATTGGTTCAAAGTGAGCTAGTATTATCATCATTGGAACTGCATTACTGGTGATCGTCATGTAATCTTATATTGATATAAAAGCTTACCATGAAACTGCCACTAATGGCGTCCTCATCTTCAAGATTCCTCTGAAGAGACGCTGAAAAAAGATGAAACTTTTTACAAAAGCAAACACAACTTCTCATGGAACATTTAAGACCTAAATGTTTGATCAGGGCTTTGGTGACAAACTGCCATGTGACATCAGTCGTCCAGCTGTTTGATGGGTTTTACCCCATGTCATCCTTTCAAACCGTCTGAAACACCTTTAACATTTCTAACATTGTAGGAAACGATGCACTGAACCCGTAAGGAAGCATCATTTACATTAGCTACAGTCTGAAACTGCTTAATAAATTGATACGGCTAAACCTTCATATTAGAAGCACTGTAGTGAGTCATTTAGATAAGTGGTGTTTCCCCAAATACTCACATGTCAGGACATTGATAGGTGTCATTCTTCCTCCAACATGTCAAACCTCCTTCTGTCAGAGAAACAGCATGAAGTCAGTCTCAAGCTCATCAAAGATTGTCAACAAGTTCAACTAAAGGGCAGTCAGATTAAAGGTCGACATCAGTATATTCAGGCATATGCTTGTCATTTAAATTAATCATCATTTTTATGCACCAGTAGTAAATTTTACAAAAAACCAAGACACTACATACCTGAGTGCATGTTTCTGCTGCTTCAGTGAGTTCAACAGGTTGACCTACAAAGAAAAATGAGTGATTAGTCCTAAACACAAGTTAATACTGAGCTTCAGTATCTCAGAGGGCTGATCAGATTTCAAAGGCTAGCATCACTTTAATCAGGCATATGCTTGTCTATTTTGAAAACTCATCACTTATGACCCTTGTTAAGTTTGTCTGGTTATTACTCAACCAACTCACCTTTCAAGCCTTAAGCTTTCTTAATCAGTGCTGATCTGTTGAGGAAAAGGAGAAAACTTCAGATTTCCAATGAAACATTTTCTCAAGACAGACTATAAATATTCATTGGAGCTCATGGATGCTACTCAGAATCTGGTAAAGAGGTTTCTTCAAAGACTGATTCAGTAAGAGAGAGTTCAGAGACTCATCACTGTAGCACTGAGCTCCTTGAACAGACTCAAGACTCTTAAAAGCCTAAAATCTGTCCATTTTAACTCTGATTTCCTTCATGTGATGCGTTTTCAATGCAGGTCAATAGACGAGTTACTGAAAATTAAATTGCCTGAAATAAGTGTACAATTACATGATTTTTACCTTCAAGTTGAGCATCATGATACTCCACTGACACCTGAACAAAAAAGCATTTCATGAGTTTAAAGGACAGATTCATATGTGCACACTTATACATTAACAGCTTCATGCTACTCAGTATTTTGAATAAGTTTCCTCAAAAGGTTGATTCAGTGAGAGAGTTCAGAGAGCATCACTGTAGCATCAGACTTCATGTCCTGCTATTCCTACCATCCAGTTGTATTGTGTTGTTTTTTAACACTAATGCATGCTCACTATAACAGTATCAGTGATAACTCACCTCTGCAGCAGACATGTTCTGGACGTTTCTTCGGCATCTGGAAGAGAAAACGTGCAGAGATACTTCAGCGCTGTAAGCTAGCTGCTAACATGTCGCTACATGCAACGTGTTCAGGACGACATGAGGCGTTCAAGACGTCTCTCATCAGAATAAAGAGTGCAGTCACAGTCATTCAGTACAGGTCTGTGAAAGTTTTCATCATTGAGAGACGCTGCTAGCAGCTCCGCCACAGAGGAAGAGCAGACATTTTAAAGAGAGCTTCATAAAGTCAGACTGGGACTGTTTTTAGAGACAAATACTTCATGGAGCATTAACACAATATGTTGATGTTCGTGTAAATAAATGAATCAGATGAATTTATTTAATATTAGCGCAGGATGGTTCTGGATTCAAGCTAATGCTAGCCGGTGGTACATTAGCTAACATTGCTGCTACTAGCCTCAAGCTAGTAAATAACGACGTTAAAACAGCTGAACCTCCGCTGTAGCGTAGTGTGCTTTAATTAAAAGCAACATACTTCAGGTTTCTTAACTTTAACTATTTAACAAACAAAAAAGTTTGCGCCTGTATGAGTGTTAACAGCAACGTGTGTGTCCTCTTACCTCCACCAGACGACAGCAGGAAACGGAAGAAGGAGCGGGTGCATCAGCTTTTTATGTCCGGCCTGCAGGACTCCTCCCACCCGAAAGTGACACTTTTTACGTCATTTCGCTTGTTTAAAATACTTAATACATCCACAAGGTGGCAGCATACAGTATAACATGTCACACTGGACTGCTGGATAATTTACAGCTAAGATATTTTGTTGACAAGTTAAAGATCATTAAGTCTTCACATTACCATCACTTTTTTTTGCTCACTGCTCATTTGATTCATGGCACCAGTGTGTAATTCATTCATTCAAAAATGGAAAACTCAATTGATATTCATAGTTCAACAGAAAATACAACTGGTAAAATATATTCAGACTTTATTTATTCTCACAAAAGTGCTTCTTGTTATGGACTTTAGAAACATTGATTTGGACACAGGAAGGCTTTTTATAAAAGATTTAAAAAATGGGAAAATTACCACACTTGGGGTAATATAAAAAAAAAAAAATACATAGTGGATGACAGTGAGATAGCAGGCCTATTGTAAACATTATATTTTTTATTTCAGTGAGGCTCAATCATGTCTTAATTGGAAAATCATCTGGATTATTATGTCTTCTTGTCGCCAGTTATTGTTAATTTAATAATTAATTTAGTTATTAAATACTGTTTGACCTCTAGGTTGGGGTACTCGTTTAAAAATGAAAACATACATGATGCACAGATGCAACAGTAACAATGAAAAAAACATACAGTTGGTCTTATACAGGATTGATTTATAACTCGATAAACTTTTCTTTTTCTTTTTTTTCATTTTCATTTTCTCTTTCTCAAACATGCAAACGCTCTCCTGCCTCTTCTCTTCAGGTTAAATAAACCTTCATCTGAACAAACAATGCGAGAGGAACTTTATCTCACGAGGAACAAGCTGTCCACTTGTTTCCATCCACACTCGGACAGGAAAAAAACCCTGTTTAAATGGTTACAACTGGTAAAACCTACAATGATTTGTGTGTCCTCCAGACTCGTCTCATTAATGATTAGCTGCCAGAAAGCAATAAATGACACTGATTAACATACAGAAATGTGGATATTTCCAGAACACATGTCCACTAATCAGTCAGTCTCAGCTTTTTTTTTGCTGATAATGTCGCTCTTTTTTTAGTTACACATCAACATTTTTTTACTCGTTTCATAGTGTTAAACCAAAGGAAGCAGAGCTCTTAATAGTGGACCTCATGTAAGCCGCTACAATGTTAAGACTTACTTACACCACAGACTAAAATCTGAAATTAGCAACGTAGAAGAAGAGAACCAGGAACAGCTGAACTCAGTCACCTAAAAAGACTGAACTTTTCCATTCAAGCCAGCCCCCATCGACTTCACTGTAAAACCAACAGCTTGGCTCTCATAGCTCATAGCACGGTAAAAGTGATTACCTGCAGCCGGTGTGTAATTAATAATCTGCATTACAAAACAAGGCAGTAAACTCTCTGCTGAGTAATTAAGATGCTTAATAACATAAATTATTTCTCTGAAATGTTTCAGAGGCCTAAAAGTCACCAGTAGAATTATGGTAAATGGTAAAAAATGATGGCAAGATTGTCCGAAACATCATGATTTCAGCAATACAATACAACTGGTTCTACTGAAACTCAGCTAACACCAAGTTGTGCTGATTTTTCTTCTTTGATGAAGGTGAGGATGACGATGGTGAGGGTGATGATGTCACAGGCGTGAGGGTGACGCTGTAGAGGTTGGTGATGAAGGCCTCCCAGCCGCGACGGAACGCTCGGTCCAAAGCCTGATAAGTTAAAAAAAAAACAAAAAAAAACAAAAAAAAACACATAAAGGTCAACGCTGCATATGATCACTGCATATGAATCAAGAATAAGAGCACATTTAAATTAGTCCCACTAGACACCTGCTGTACAAGAACAGAAAAATAAGTCTACAGCCATGCTAAAACTGCTGACCTCAAAGTAAATATCCACTCATTAGTCATTCATTAATAGAAAGGTCAATCCCTATACAAGAGAAAGACTCTGTAAGTGTATCAGTTATTTCTGTATCTTTATTAAATTACATAGTTCTTTCCCATTTCTCTTATTAATTAAATACTGTTTCATGATCCGTCACCTATTTGACCCTCTTGTGACCCCCCCCCCCTTCATATTTGGTTGGGAACCAGCGCTAACAGGCCTGTTGCTATTCTAATTCGTGCCACTCACACACGTATTCCTTTAAAAGCAACCCTTCTTCTCAGCTACGGAGGTTTCTCATTTTGCAACGCTTCATCTGACCCTTGCACACAGAAGAAACGAATGTTCTGCAGACAAACTTTGTGAGTTTCTTTGCCAGGATTTGTCTTGTAATCTCACGGCGGTTCAGACTCCGAAAGGCCAAAGGGTGGAGCTGATTGGTTAATGGCAGAGGAATGTTTATGGTGTGGGTGTAGTAGGCAGGTCAACACTGTGGTACTTCGTTCCACTGATCAAACACACGATATATAGGCACAGGCGCAGGAATGTCACCTCCGTGCGTGTGCGATTCAGCAGAAAGCCTTTAGAAACATGTGACTCAAGGTACACACAGTGCAGTACGTTTACACCGCAGCCAGTTTACTGGCGCGGCTGTGCCACGTATATGTCAGTGAAACCTCTGTTACAGCTTAATGTTCCCATGTTGTTAAACACGATGCAAAGGAAAAAAACCCTGTCAGAGGTTATCTAATGTGTTAGTGACATGCACCACCGACCGCTGTACTTTGACTCTGCATGGTGACAGTCTATTATATGATAGTTTCCATGGTGATTAATAGCTCCAGCGTGAAGTAGCCTATGTGTAGGATGTCTTGAACGTGTACAACTTTATACCTCTGTTCAACAAACAGACGGACTCGGTTATATAACCTGGAGAGTGAGGGCTTAAAGTTTAAACCCGGCGCGGTGAAACTGAATATGGAATTTATTTAAATGTGAGAAAGCAGAACTCAATAAAAGTTTTCTTCTGCAACATGCTGATAACAACATGACATAAACAATGTAAGGCTCTCGTTTTGTATTTCAGTTTCTGTTCCTCTCACCTTGCGGTAATTCTTTATCGTGTTCCTCTTCACCATCTTCATCCCCTCCTCTTGCTCTCTCCTCACCCTCCTCTCCTCCTCTCCCTCCTCCTCCTCCTCCTCTCTCCCCCTCTTCTTGTCTCTGAGCAGGACCTGGTCGTCGGCCTCCTCTCGAACTGGGAAATGAATGAGCGGCGGCTCCTTCCCTCTTCTCGCCTCCATCATCTTCAGTTTATCCATCTCTACATCGATCATCACGCTGGTGTCCTCCAGGACGTGGCTGTCAGCCGGACTCTCTGTGCCCAGGCTAGGCCTCTCATCGTTGGCTCTGTCCTCCTCGGCTCTCCCCTCCTTCTGCTTCCTCCTGGAGCTTCTTCTCCACCTGCTGCTGCGGCGGCTCGGTTTCCTGCGCAGGAGAGTCTCGCCGTCGTCTTCCATCATCCCTTCATTTAAGTCAAATGCCTCAGCTTCTTCTCTTTCATCTGCTGTAGAAATTTGAGTCACACTTGGGTTCGGGCCTCTGCTGCCATCCTCCACCCCATTCCACTTCTCCTCCACTTCTTTTCCCCTCACATCCTCCCCTTCTCTGGTGGTCTCAGGCTCATCAAGGCGACCGTAGAAGCCGTTGGATTTGTCCAGAAACTTTGGGGCCCGGATGGAGCTTCGCACAGAGCTTTTCCTGGAGTTCTTGCCAATTGTCATCTTCTGTATTTCTGTCTTTGGTTTCTCTTTCACTTCTTGTGCCCTCTGTTGCTCCCTCACTCCTCTCACACTTTTTCTTCTGAAACAGAATGGGCGAGAGAGAGATTAGTTTAATGCTGTTATATAATCCTGCTCCCTGAGTGTTTCCTTGTTTCACATGCACAGCTCTCATCATTTCACAGATCATTTATGCCAAAGAATTTCATATTAGACAAAGACGATAAAAAAAAAAGGAGATGAGAATGAGAAAGCTATGAAACGAGACCACAGACAGCAGATATTTCCAAATCTAATGTCAATGTCACGGTATGTGTATGTGTGTGTGTGTGTGTGTGTCTGCATGTTTTATCTGTGTACATGCTGTTGTGAATGGTATGCACTGTGCTATATCTGCAATCTATCACAAGACATTTACGAAGCAAAATAACTCCACTTTTGGAGTTTTACACCACTGCGGTGTGTGTGTATATGTGTATACGTGTGTGTGTGTGTGTGTGTGTGTGTGTGTGTGTGTGTGTGTGTGTGTGTGATTGAGGCTGGAGGTCAAAGTCAATGTTATCTGGTTTGTGATGATAACTGGATGTCAAAGCCACAGACACAGTGTTCTTACAGCTGAAGACAAACACACACATGCACGCGCACACACACACACACACACACACACACACACACACACACACACACAGAGTCAGACTTTGACACTGATCTGACCAGTTGGAGGCTGAACTGCAGCCAAAATCAATGACTTATATCGACCAACTATCAATGCCCGTGACCACCACCGCACTGCTCCAATTTCCAATTATTTTTTTCCACCTTTTTGACAGATTGACACATGTGTCTATTAAATATGTATATATAATATATATATAAATAATACAGCCTGCAGCTGTTTAGCTTAGCTTAGCATAAATGCTGTACACAGGGGGAAACAACTAGCCTGGCTTCGTCCAACCATTTCAAATTAGTAAATTTATTTTTTTGACTTTTCTTATAGGAAGCAGACACAACCAGGAGACATTTAGTTTTATACCCAAATCAGCCTTAAAGTAAGTTAGAGTTAAAGCTTGCCAAGCGAGCCTCGCTGATGAAGATAACTGCTTTGTGTCCAGTGATAAACTCCTGTAAAATATGTACTAAGCAGACACAGATATGGCAGGTGCAGGTTACACCTCACACCACCCAACAGTGGCTCAGATTACAAAGTAAAGATAGATTACTGAACAGAAGGTGAAGAAAAGAAGGAAGGAGAGTGTGAATGAGACAAGAGAGCAGAAAGAAAGAAAAATAGATAAATCAATGACACAATGTTGACCAGGTAGAGAAAGCAAACAAAATGATCAATCAATAGGGCAGGTTAACTGTTAGAAAACTTGACAAATATAATTTAATGTCATGTAATGTTAAAATAAGAAAGAGAGCTGTTATGTGAACATTGATTTCCATTTTTAATTAACGTCATATTTAAACGTAAAAGTAAGTAGAATGTAAGCAATAAGCATTTACTTTAAAATGAGACAATGTGTTAAAAAGAAGGAGCTGCAAGTCTTACCTGATCTTCTGCTGTTGTCCCTTTTCCTTCTGTGTGTGTGTGTATGTGTGTGTGTGTGTGTGTGTGTGTGAGAGAGAGAGAGAGAGAGAGAGAGACCCTGAGTGAATGACTGAGAGCCGGGAGCTCAGGATACTCCTCTAATACACAACGTCACACCAACCCTGCCTGAACCTGCTGTTCTGTCGTCACCAAATCTCTCTCTCTCTCTTTCTCTCTCTCACACACACACACACACACACACGCATACAGTAAAGCACTCCAACTCTTCTTTCTCTAATTGTTTGTCTTATCTGACTCTTTCTACTTACACACACACTTCCTCTTTACATCCTTAAACATACATTGAAATAGAGAAGTTCTGATTGATCGAAGACACAGGGGTACACATGGCTGCACACACACATGCGTACGTGCACACACACACACACACACACACACAGACTCAAACGTAGACAACATTTCAGCTCACAAAGCAAACATCCTATTCTGGTATCAGAGTCTGTCATTTATTAACCATGAATGTCCTCAGCTGTCATAACAGATAAACCTGCAGGGCAGAGACGTGACTTTCAATGCAACCTTCACCTCAGGAGCTAAACATCCAGCCGTCTTCAACATACAAACGTCTGACAAGTCACATGAATGGTGAAAATTCATTAAATAATAAATTAATAAATATCTGACCTCATCTCACTATGTATCAGACTCAAACTCAAAACTCAAACTTTTTTTCTTCAGTCCAGGAGGATCATTGGCTTTATTAGAAGAATATTAAAGTGAACTGTACTGGTGTGACATAATGGAAAACATGTATGTATAAAGATAAAATGATTTAGCATAATCACTGAATGGTATCTTATTATTTGTATAGTAAACACAGTATCTCAGTGGGGCGGGGAGTGGGAGCTGTTTAGCTGTGTGTGTGTGTGTCAGTATGTACATGCTCACACATGCAACTGTGACAACACATACACTGGGGAAAGGAAACACACACACACAGACAGACAAACATAGACTTTAAATGAAGTGTAATCATTTGAAAGAAAGCATGACAACATTGGTGTTGATAGTTTAACGGTTACCAACAGTAATAAAAATGCAGTAGAGTAATAAAACTGTGCTCTAGCGTCACAAGTCTACAGGTGTGTGTGTGTGTGTGTGAATCATCTTGGATCAAAAATGGTGTGTGTCTCACACTAACTCCAGTTCCGCTTACTCACCTGCACCTTCATCAGTGAGGTAGACTCACACCCTCCCACCCAACACTTCATATAAAGTCAATGAGCGGGTGACTTTCCTCCAAAGAGGCGTAACAGAAGCTGTAGAAACCTCAGCTGAGTAATCACTGATGATGGCACAGGACGCTGGGAGCAGGTTGCCATGGTGACTGTCAACCAGTAACAAGTTCAGGTTCAGAAAAAAATCAGCTAAAGAGAGTAGAGAGGACTGAAACTGAAAGAGACAAGACAAAAGTGATGAGAGACACGTGACAGTCTGTCACTGTGACGTCAGAGCTGCCTCAGGCGACTGAGGCGTCTTACCTGACACACTCAGACAGAAAACAGATGTGCTGCCAGCTGGGTTTCAATAAACCGCATGAAGCACACAATCCAGACGCACTTTTACCTTCGTCAACATTTTTATTAACAAATTCAAACTGTCACAAGAGAAAAACACCAACCCACATCATCTGGGATGGAAATCTAAGACTGAAAATCTGTGGACATACCTGCACAAATCAAACCAAAAATACATATGACAAGATACCCTCTTAAATTGAGTGCACTGACCCTTTAATAAGACTGTAAGGTGAGGAACCTTTACAATACCTCAATACCTCTCTCTTATTTTGTTTTTATTCTGCAGGACTCTTTATTTCTAGATTTAATCTTTCATGGGAACCATTGAACACGTTTGTTTTCAGTTTGATGTGATGATGCTCCTAAACAAGCAGAAACATGTGTTCATATTTCAATTTGGGGTTCAGTATCTTGCCCAAAGGCAACATGCAAACAGGAGGAGTTAAAGATGATTACAGACAAGCAAGTATCACTGCAATTTAGAAAGAGCTAGAAACAATAACAAAGCTTGTTTTATGTGATCTAAGTTTATTGTCAAGGCCAGGGACAGACAATATCACATTGTACAATGTACATGAACAATAGATTACAATAATAAATACATAATACACCAGTAGAGAACAGATTTACAGGCACTAATTACACGTAAGCAGGCACTAGCTGTTGTTTTTACAGTATCATACAACAGTAGCCGACTTGTTGAGCTTTCAGATTAATTTGCACTTCATTCTTCCAAAATCTAAACTCTGAGGATGTTGTGGAAGATAATCAAGCACAGCTTTAGTAGTTCAGTTTATATTTGAAACTTGTTTTTTGTTGTTGTTGTGAAATACCTCTACTGGTGAAGTACCAGAAGTTTCCTGCCTGTTGAAGGCAAATTCAAGAACTGTAATACGGACAGTGTGTTTCGTATTCTGTTGTTGCATAAGGAGTTTATATGAGCTTCAGTAGTGTTGTTTGTGGCTTATAAATGGATACCACAAACCTTATGATTTTTAAAATGCATCACTAAAAATATCTAAATATCTATATATATATATATAAATGCTGGTTAGAACTAGCATTGTGCTTTAACCAGCATTTTGCACTGAGCTCTATCTCTACGACTACACAGGGTGGAGCCTCTGCGTCCCTGTATTTGTTATGCTTGCACCAGTTGTGTCTGCAAGTGAGGACTATTTAGTTGAACTTTTTTCCCCCCATTATTTGATTTTGTAGCTGCTGTTATGAATGTATGTTATGAATAATGTTAACTGTCATTAATTGGCACTATCTTTGCTCTACAATACTATAACCTTGACAGCAAATTATCACAATGTGACTACATGTGTTGCATAAGGATTATTATCATGCGTACGATGATGAGGATGCTGTCGTTTTTGGCATGTAGTTAAATAAATTCTATACATCTATGTGGCTAAAAAAATACAGACTTACAGATACTAATCACGCAGGCACCATGCATGAATAAAGTGCTCCGTTGCTGTAACGCAGTCAGAAATCAGTCAAGATGTTGGCGGCTGCACTGATGAAGTTGGGTACAGATCAGTGGGAACCATCACAGGGAACAGAGACAGGAAGCTGAGCCAGACCTGGTGTAGCTCGCCATAAAAAAAACATCTAACCGCTATCAAGAATGTGTTACACCGCAGGATTTCCACTGAGCACAAGCCAACATGTAAAACTCTACAAATAATACATAATAACTCCAGCTTTAATCAAAAATAGACCCCTCATGTAGCAGCATGGCTCTGTAAAATGTAAGACTGGCGCCCCCATCTGGTAATTATTTCCAGTCCTTATCCTCTTTACTGCTGGACAAAGACAAAACAACTAACTCACTAAAACTAAAGTAGACTCTAAGATGTACACTAACGTACAGTCAGCACAGTTGCAACACACACACTCACTCAATCAATACACACATTTACTACCTGACACACACAAAAACAGACACATAACCAGGTATATTTAAATGTCACCTCTAACCGATATTTTCTATTTTACAGTATTTACAATGCAGTTACATATGCAGCATTAAACAGCAGAGTAGGCTTTACACCGTGTGTGTGTGTTCCTCAGACCTCCACAGCCGGGTCTGAACCTAGTCCCTGAGCCTGCAGAGCCTCCTCTCTCTTCATCTTGGGTTTCTCTGTCCGTGTGTGCCACACCAGCACCTACAGATCACACACACAAATACATAAAAAAAAAATAATGCAAAATTGTGCCTAAAATCACTCATTTAAACTGCATCATCTGCTATAAACATATATATTTTACTGTCTCTCTCTTTCAGACACACACACACACACACACTCGTACTTTAGAGCAGTTGTCCGCTTTGGGCTCCAGTTCGTCCATGGTAACCAATCCCTGAAGGAAGCTGCTTTCCAGGAAACCCATTGGTGCATCTCCATCGAAACAAGCCTCTGGATTGGTCAGGACCAGCTTGAGGGACACAGCAAAGCCGGCCATGTCCATGGGGAAGGGACGACTGGGACGCCAGCCAGTATGAAAGCGAATCACCTGAGAGCAATCAACACTGGGTATGGGTAATAATTCAGTTTGGGTGTGTTGGATGACATATTAGGAGGCATCATTAGGCCTTTATGAGAAGAGAAGCACTGATACTGATCAGTTTTCCACATATATTGACTTTAAAATGCAACACTGACACAAACTTTAAGAAAGCTTACGATTTTTAACCTGTTTGTAGTAAAACTCACAAACCATATGAGTGGGAAAACTAACAAAAAAAAACTAAAACAAGTCAGGATCAAATGATTAGATTACAGTGTCTCCAGACAGCACGTACCTTTCCTCCTTCCACCACAGGCCTCTCATACTTCATCCCTCCAACCAGCCCCACCGGCCACACCGACACTCGCTGGGTACTCCTCATCTGACACGAGACAAGAGGGACATTTTGTTTTTCTTCTCCAGTCGTGGAATATTTAATACACACACAAATACGCATCCTAAGCTGGAGACGATCCAGACATCAGTGACAAACTAAACAGAAAATAAACTCCCCACCTCTTCAAATATCTGCAGGCTGTACGTGTTATCATCATCAGCGAAATAAACCACTCCCTGCTGGTTGTGTCCTCCCTGCTGAGCCCTTCTGTCTTCTCTGAGCCACCGCAGTCCCTCGTTCCTCTGCTCGACTCCACGAGGCTTAAGCCAGCTGGGGTCACCCTGGGGTGGAGAAAATAAGTCGTTAAAATAAGACTGATAATTGTTAAATAAATGAGGAGCATGACTGCAATGCTGTCCCGTCCATCACACACCTCTTGCAGTTTGCGGTCCTTGGCGGTGGGCATGTGTAGGTGTGTGTAGGTCAGACTGCTTTTGACCAGGAGGTCGGTCACCAGAGGCGTCTTGTGCGGAGAGTCCTCCACCACAATCCAGTGAAGCTGAGGAACATGGAGGAAGGTCTGAGACAGACGAGTCAGCTCGGCCTTCTGCACCAGCCTGGACGGACAGAAGTCAGAGGGACAGTGTGTTTGCATGTGGCAAACAAATGGAGGGCGAGCAAGCAGAAAATGTAGTAAGGAAATCTGCCATCAGGCTACCTCGCGTATGTCGGGGTGATGACAAAGATGGTGGGCAGGGGCGGCTTGACTTGCTGTTTCTGGGGCTGTTTGGTCGCCTCCGACTTCCTAATCTGCTCCTGAAGACGGTGCAGCTCCCCCCGCAGCCGAGATATGGTACGATCTTTAGGCATGTCGTGCTCCGTGCAGTCGCAGCGCTGACCTGCATAACATTAGGGACAAAACAGACGAGGTAATACAACGCTTAAGTTAGCTTCCTACTCTGGGTTCAGGGGAAAGTTAAGGGAAAAAAAGCCTTTATATCCTCATACATTGTTACCTGTATGCTTCCTTATTTTATGTCAAACTATCTATCAATGTGTACTGTTGTGTAATGGATCAGGTCTGGTCCACTTACCAAGCTGCATCAGTGCATAGACGAGGCCCAGGAGGGAGACCATGAAGTACAGCACAAACACAGTCTTCAGCTTCAGCTTCATCCTGGTTGCCATGGTACCCTGACCAGCTGAAAGGGTGACTAAATGTCACTCGCCACAAAGCATTTTTGACTCATTTCATTGTAATTATTTATAACACATTCAAACACTTTGGGTGTTTAAATATGTTTAAATGTGTAACTTATATTATTATAGTTTTTAAGTGAGGTTAAAAGCAAAACGTTGAAGTTTGTGGGTTTTTTGTGCGCTGTCCCTGAGAAGGTCGGCTAATATGAATATACATCTAAGTCAGTGTCAGCTAAGCTATGTTAGCCTGACAAGATGCTTAAACAGTCAATAACTTTTATATTGAAATACTTACCAAAGGCGGGAAATGGTGGAAGACAGCAGCGCTACAGAGTTATGAGCTTCAACCTTCACGACATCTTGGGCCGATGTGAGCAAAAAGCACCTCGGTGCATCAAAACATCCTTTCATTCAGTTTAGCTTGGACATTCTTCCTTTTTTTTTTTTTCCTTTGCAGCAATGCACCAACAACTTCCGGTTTTAGCGCAACACACTAAGAAGCCCCCCTCGAAACATGGAAACACACAAATCGTTCCACGTCGGTGCAACTGAAATAGCAGTTTGAAAAAGAGACCTTTAAATTGGCAATTTATTGGTGTATGAGGTAGATAATTATTTTGAATGTTGCTTATTGATTTTGTTATTATATATACTATATAGACTTTGTTATGTTTTGTGGTGTTTTTTGTTTGTTCAGGGTTTTTTCTGTTGCTGTTGGGGCTTTGGTGTGATTATTCCATCAGATTAATTTGTGACCAACACAACTGGAAGCTGTTGTATTGTTAACATGGACGCTTGGTAAAGGTGAGGGACAGTACACTTCAATAAAAAAAATAAATAAAATAAAAATCATTCATGGTAAATGTAAATTTTAAGATAGTAAGTCAAAACTATTACGATCTCTTACTCATAATTTTGACATACTATAACTTTAATTAGTAAGCCAAACTATTGACTATCATAATTTTGACTAAGATAATTTAATTTTAATTTATTATTCAATTCTTGACACTCATAACTTTTCATCTATTTTTCTTTCCAGGCAGAAACCAGCTTTCTCCTTTCTTGAATCGAGTGTTTTTCATATAGATTTGTTTTCATATTTCCTCTTCTTCTAAAACATATTTAAGTACCTTGAAAAGCATTCTATAAATGAAATGTCTCGTCTTTATAAGCAAATAAAAAGTCATAAATAATTAAAAAAACAAAAACAAAGGGCATCTCTTGAAAAGTCAAACAACTTTCCTTTATTTGTAACATACAAATAAAACACTGACAAGGCAGAATGACTTAGTTTCCCTTTCATTGTCGTTTATGGACAGGACTGTAACACTCACTCTCAAACATGGAGGTTGTTTTTTCTTTTTAAATTTCACATCATGTTTAAAAAAGTGTTGTTGGTTTTTTTGTTTTTTTTACCTGTAAAAGGCCTAGAAATGAAAATGAAGATGGATCCACAACAGCTTATATATATATACAAAGAGAAAAGACCAAGAGAAGGATCTGTGATTGGTGCAGGTATGTAACCTTTTTTTTTTTTTTTTTTCTTTTTTTAAATATAAGAACTCACTGACTTAAAATAAATTGGTTTAATTAAGTTCAGGCTCATTTTTTTCAACTTAACATTTTCACCTGAATGAACCTCCTTTAAAGAACAGCCCACCTGTCTGGATCGAATGTGACCGCTGAGCACTGATCTGGAGTCAGTTTACGCTTTGTGTCATGTTTCACTTCCAAGTGTAGGAGTTCAGGAGTCTTTCAAAAGCTTTTACTACACTTTATCACAAAAAAACTAAAAAGCACCTCCTGAAAAGTGGCATCCAGGCTAGAGGTTTATCAAATCAAGAGATTCTTCTAATTAAAATGGGCATGACACACAAACAAAAACCGACTCCAGGTGGAGAAATCCAATCCAGCCAACACAGAACTGACAACACGGCTGTTAAGGAAAACAAATGAGGTTTTGATTACGTTTGATTAACCTGAGAGAGAGACTGTCAGTCAGTTGATATACTACCACTATGTACAACCTCTTTTTATTGTAACCTATGCAGTAAAAAAAAGGTAGTCTAGAACTAAAAACAAGCAATATGTTATTTAATTGTTTTTGTTGTTCATGACCATTGTTCATACAGTATGTCTTCTTCTGGTGATAATTAGCTGGACCATTTCTATCACTTGTCTGGAAACAATCAGACACGTTCACCCCAGGACCTTGTCATCCAAAAGGTTTCTTTGTGTGGGGGAAAATAACATGATAATAAAAAATAAAAAAAGTGTCTGTCAACTTCACATTTGAGTCTCCCCTGTTTCACATACTTTAACCAGACATCTATCCATTTCAAATCTCAAGTCAAGCCTTTTAATGACCTGCTTTTTCCTTTCAAAAAAAAAAAAAGAAAAGAAATTAAAATCCATAGTAGTGGATATCTTTTCAGCCCTCCAGCCCACACGTGTAATCTAAACAAACTGACTAGTCCTGGAATTAAAGGATTTTATGGTGATCTCTACATCTAACACAGTCTACTAGCACTCTATAGATACCCTGAAGGTTTTGTAAACATATATGGATTTGACAAGACCCAAGTGGTTATAGCAGCTCAGATTAACTAGTAATGTGGTATCTAAGATCCTCAGCGGTACCTAAAAGCATCTTGACAGCAAGATAATTTTTTCCCAGCATTACTCAAATCTGACAGTATTGACTTTGTGCCAAGACGCTTTGAAGAATAGCAAACCTCAGCGCTGACTTCATATTTTTACACAACTCCTTTCACATGCGTCTAAACATCCGCTGACGTTTAATTGTGTGAAATAAAAGTCGTGCCGTCAGACTCGCATGAGGATTTGAGACGCGTGTTCAAACAGTGCAGCTAAGAAGTAACATCGCGGTTGTGTGATCTTTATTTAGATTTATGAGGTTAATTTCACGTTTTTTTTTAAAAATCTTGCCATGCAAACTAATGTCGGTGGGCTGGGACAACAGGCGACTACTGAGGAGAGGAGAGAAAGAAAAAGGAAAAAAAAAAAAAAGGAAGCAACATCCAGGAAAAAAAAAACACACCTCCAGTACGCTGCAATTACCTCCATCATTAATCCATCTGTGTTCCTTCCTCTAAGTTAATAGCATTCATCTTCAAGATTAATGACAGCCACTGTACATAATGAAGTGGTGACTTCTACCAGTCCTCATCCCTGTTAAATCAATATGATTTGCTCATGCTAACAAAATATAGAGGGATGGAGGATGGTTTTAGTAGTTTTTAAATACAGCTGAAAGTAGCATCAACATCAACTTGTTTATCATCAGTACCTCTTGGAAACGAAAAGAACGAAGAGGCAAACGGGAGTAATGCAACTTTACAAAAGATGACTCGAGGATGAGAGCAACATAAACGGGTCTGCTGTCATCATTCAGCGTGTTCGGGACAAGGAGGGAGAACTGAGGCACAAAGAACATAAGAGAGAAAGGGAATGCGGATGCTTTTCTTTTCTTTCTTTTATAAAAAAAAAAAAAAAAAAACCTGAACTAAATCGGGTAAATCTCTAATTTGTATCTGCAAGCAGAAAATACGGGAGGAGACAAAAGAGTGAGAAGTGAGCAAAGGATGCATTTTGATACATTTTGAATGAAGCAGAAAAGTTTTAGTTCACAATATGTAGCTCTGATAAGGAAACGCAGGTAGAGGCTAAAGCAAGTTGAATCCAGCTGAATGTGCAGTACTGTGTCATACTGGAGTTATTATGCAGAGATTTGATGCAGATTTATAGCAACAGATGAGGAGATAAGCACAATTCTTTTCTTTTTTAACTAATTTCACTGGGAGAAAAGCAAATGCATATTCAAGAAAAAGGCAATCTGATGTCTTGTCTCGTAAGTAAAAGAAATACAATAAAAACATGGGGAGTGGTCTTCACTTAGGCATTACCTGAAAATAACAGAAAATAATAGAATGTGGGTAGTGCTTATATTGTATTGTAATCATGCAACAGTAGTATAATGGGCCAACGTGGTTCAAAACAGTGCAGTTGCTGCCATATGTGCATATAACTTGCATTATAACAGATAATGTTACGGTGCAGCAGTCGGTCAGTCTAAGCTGGGACCCTGGTTCAGTGAAACAAGCTTATACTCTCCAAGTGAGATCAGGAGCTGTACTACAGAAACTCTATAAATCTTATCTGCTTAGTATCCATGGTGATTTGAGTTAGAGCATGATTTATCAATTTAGAAGAATTTACTACTTCTGATAAATGGTGTGTCAGACTTAAGAGATCCTGACTGAAGATATTTAGTTTCTATAAAACAGCCCCAGGCCAGCAACCCATGTTAAGAAACACTGCAGAAGTATTCAATACAGTATAGCACAACCCGGATGAGAACGAATGGGATGAGGTTCATTGCAGTGGTAGAGAATGTCAGCAATGTTTGTTCTTGACTGGGAACTACTAATTGTCATTAATTGGGGCGAGAGAATGGGAAAAGATGGCTTAGACATTAAACCAAGAAGTAGGGGAGAAAAAAACAATATAAAGAATCACCAGCTATGTGTGAAAGCTCACACTGCATACTGCTGTTGTAGCAGGAACACACAAAAACACACATAAATCTCAATTCATAATGCAACATCAATATCTGTAACCAGGTATGGCGCATTCAACCATCGGTGCATTTTTGAACGGCCGTAGAGACGACCGTTCAAACTCAAAACGTCTGCCAAAATAGCAGGCAGCCCAAGCTTTCACACACAGCCATGAAAGTTGCTGGCTTTTAACCAATCGGCGGACGTCGCTGCGACGTCGATCAGTGGCAGCAGCCCCCGCAGTGCCCGCCCCCGTGGGTGTGTCCCATCGAGGCCTCGCCGTGTTTGGTCCGCCGGCTCAGGATCTCGTAAGAACAGTCGTCGCCGCAGCAGCCAGACATGCTCGGCGAGGTCTCGTCGATCTCAAACCTGGAGGGGCAGAGAGGAGAGGGTGAGGGGTTAGTTAAACGGGACGGAGCGGGTCAGAGGAGTCACAGGAAATATAGCAGAAATATATTTGTATAGCAGTAATTTGTCTTTTCTGCTGCTTTCCTATCCTGTTCATCATCTTGCAACCTTCATACTGACCCACTGCTCTAGAAAAAAAAACAAATTGCAAATCTGTACGTTAAATTACCTGTTTGTCGTCCTTTTTTTTTGTAACTCTTTAAAAACATGGAAATTACAATTTTTTCAACTTAAATTACGCTGAGTTCATGTTCACAAAGTCATCGGTTCTGTGTAAAGTTCCATCTGAGGAAAGTCAGTCAAATGCAGAGTCAGTATACTCACTGTAAAGCTTCTCTGAAGAACTGGTAAGCCCCATGGTTGTGTTTAAAAACTGTCAGCATCACTTTCTTCATCTGTGTACTGGACAGAACGACCAAGAAAAAAGAAAAAAAGAAAGAAAAGAAATTTGTCTTATTCCAAACCATTTATGACTCATTCACAAAGACTTACGTCTGCAGTAGGAAACAATGGGCTTGGGGCTGAGTGCCACAGAGGGATTACCACACTGTTAGTTTTGGTCTCTTCATTGGATTAGTTGACAATAAGTAAAATATAGAATATAAACACCAGCCTAATCCTTTAAGTCAATCTCAACCAGTAGTGTGAAATGGCAGCAGTAGGTTTTACCTATTGGCGATGAGCTGTAGTATCTGGATGAGGAACTTGCCGAGTCCTTTCCTCCGCACTCTGCTCTCTAACTGCACCTCATAACTGGAGAGTGAAGACAACACGTTAGACCAGAGACTAGACGAGAGTTTGGATCGACGATCGTTTGTCATACGGAGGTACTGGTAATGCTTCTTTATTCCACCTTATCGAAATTCACAAACTCAAGGATCGGCGTCTTACCAATATAGTACCTCCTCCCCACACTCCACGTCGAACCGGAAGTGAGAGAAGGCCACGGGGGCGGAGTCAGCGTCGCGGGCCAGCAGGTACCACGCCCTCTCGTCGTTCATCTCCTCCCTCTTTTCCCTCTCCTTCCACCCCCACTCGCTCTGCTCATACCTACAACGAGGCAGCAAGAAAATGGGTCAACTCAAAACGTGACCCGGCGTGCTAATTTTGCCCCTCACATTTCTCCCCATCATCAGAGACGCTCTAAAAAAAAGAAAAAAAAAAAGGAACGTGTTTTCTAAATGGAGCAAATTAAGAGTTTCGTCCGACTGCACCCATTTGCCAAATTGAACGCCGCTCGAGTCCTGGCAAACTGAAAGGAAGATATATTGTCGTCATTTTCTCACTTTCTATCTCAAATCTGCCTGTGTTACTCTCAGCTTCTCTCTCTCCTTTCCACAGGCTCCTCGGTGTGTCTAATTCATTCTCATTTATAACTGATTCACACCCTACTAGCCGTTTGATGTCACTTTTCCAATTCTGACTCATCTGCAAGTCTTCATCCCTTCGGTTTTCAAATGTCATCGACCAATCATATCCATGTGAATATCTCTGCATTCGTATCTGTAAAAGACGGGTCGCTTGTGTTCCTGAACTACAAGAGCAGAACAGACGTCTTACAGTGTTTGCATGTTGGCTCTGGTGAGTTCGAAGGCCCACTCCACAGACAGCGGGTTGAGGGAGGTCACTCTCTTGCACTCTATCTGCAGATTCAGCCTGGACAGGAAGGTAACAGGGTGAATAATACAGTATGAGTGTATGCATGTTGAACGAAAGTGAGACAAAGTAACAGAGAAGACTAAACAGGAGCTAAAATACCACCAGTACATCTTTTTCTAAGAACAACTTTCCCCTCTGTGAAGGAAATGATCTTTATAAGACTCGAATAAGGATAACTCGAATACGTACCCATTTCTGTCGTACTTTTTGAAGGCTGGGAAGGCAGCCAGTGGGTCATCAAGCTATGAGAAGAAGGGACAAAAATAGGTTTTGAGGCTTTCAAAAATACAAAAAAAACGATCAACTGTTTTTCAAGTGGCTAAAAATGCCAAAGTTTTACTTGTTTTTCAGCTTCTTACATATATGGAGGCGTTTCTGCTTTTCTTTGTCTATGACGATAGACTAAATATCTTTGGGCTTTGAACTGTTGGTTGAATAAAACAAGATATTTAAAGACATCTTTATGAGAGGAAATCATTAGATGATTAAACAGAAAACTGGCCTAAACACTAATGAAATCCCTTACATTTATATTTCATATCAAACTCTTAAAGAATACTTGTGAATATCACCAAAAATAGACAGTAAAACGAGTCCAAGTAAAAGTATCCCTCCCCAAATAACCCAAACAGGGCCCCACACAGGCAGGAAAATTACAGGGCCATTAGTGTTATTGCCCCATTAGTCGTAATAACACTGCGACACTGGGACATGTGAACTGTGCAGCTGGATTTGGGTAAAAACGAACAAAGATGGAAAACATGTAAATATCCGTTCCGTCTTTATTAATACTATTATTAGTATTAAAGGAGGAGAGATGCTTACATTTAAATGAGCCTTTGAATGCTTATAACAGTTATTTCAGACAGAAGCTCTTGCTTAGGGCCCCTCTGACCCTGTAATGTAATACATCCATGCCCCTCCTATGTTGGGAAACTTACCAGAATCAGATTCAAATCTTTGGTTTAAAAAAAAAAAAAAGAAAGAAAGAAAGAAAGAAAGAAACGGGAATGAATGCACTATTTGTATGTTTGAAACAATAGTCCAAGTCAGGATTCATTACTGTTGACAAGAATATAAACAAAAATAAATGTGACTTTGGGAGAATTTCTCGCATTCCTCCTCGGTTGGCATGCCAACAGTGCAGCGGGGCGGGAGAGAGAACAGCGTGCAGCACAAGACGCCCCGTTTAGGGACAAAGTGACACAGAAAAGTAATAAGCACAGCCGGGCCAGTTGAAAGCTTGTTGAGGAAGCTGCTCCAGCTCAGCTGCTAACGAGTGTGTGTGTGTGTGTCAGCTTTTTGTTCTCCTCCAGGCTCCCGTAAGGTTTACTACATAATTCTCCCACATTGCTGTAGCCCACCTCCACCCTGATGTGTGATCTACTTAATGGGTACCTTTCAATAATGCAGATTAATTATGCATAAAGAAACATATGGCAATGTATTTGGCTTTTCCTGCCATGTGCATATCAATTACGGGTGTAATTAGGACAATCGGGGCATTCCCATCTTTCAGCGTCATTAAATGGAAGAATATGTATGACTGTAACTGAACAGAGGATCAAAAAGAAATAAAATAAAAAATAAAATAAAAAATCACAGCTCACAATACAGATTTTAAGTGCCAAAATCAACAATCTGAATCCACTGAAAAGCCTACAAGCGAATGAAGAGGGGCCAAGTGGTGGATGCTTTTATGTGAAGCACTTCACAGCACCAAGAGGACATTTATTTTTAACAACAAAGCAATGCCATTATCGACTGTCGGAGCTACGCAGTCACATATTTGTAATTTGTTT
The DNA here is from genome assembly GCA_036937835.1 of Pampus argenteus. Lineage (NCBI taxonomy): Eukaryota > Metazoa > Chordata > Actinopteri > Scombriformes > Stromateidae > Pampus > Pampus argenteus. The sequence goes on from CM072860.1 coordinate 9,141,986, forward strand.
GGCAGTCAACACATCAACCTCTGTTTCTAGATCATTTCAAAGCCATCTCTCCCAAATTTTCTCAAAAAAAAACAACTAACTCACCTTATTGGCAGCGTCCACCTTCGCACAAACCGCGTCCATAGCTGCCCTCTCCTCCAGACGCCGGGCTTTCTTCTCCTTTGCTCGGTTGGACTTCCTCTGCACACAGGAAATGAGGATGAGTGGAGGTGGTAGTAGACGTGGAGTGATGAAGGAACAGGTGAGAAGTGCGGATTGAAAGGAGACAGGGTTGTGTGAAGATGAAGGAAACGAAAGAGAAAGACGGAGGAGAAATGAGGCAGATGTGTCAGAATCACAATTTATTTCTCGCTACTACTCATTCGCCCTCTCAGGACACCGCTCACACACTGACATATGTTGTATTATAACTGTGCCATAAATCACTTGTGACTGTAGTCTTGTATATAGAAGAATTGTACTTCATGATCCTCATCCATTCATTCATGGACACACAGAACCATAGTAAACCATTCATTTTATTTTGTGGATTATTTTGTCACTTTATCAATCGTCTTCTTCATTTCACATGATACATTAAACATTTAAACTGATCGTTTTCATCCGGACACCCACTATACATTCTTCATCATATCTTTAATTGAAACAATATAAGAAACATCAGGTCTGTAATCTGCAGTGATTAAACGTAAAGGAATTTCAAACTGACAACCAGAGGTTGTCACATAAAATGGGAAAAAGTCACAGAATTTGTTCTTAGTTTTCGGTGCAGTTTGAAGCGCCTAAGCTGTGAATCATCGGCCACTTCTTTAGCGATTCAGACAGAGAACGGAGCAACAATTCAGTCAGAATATCAAGATAGAAAGGATGAGGGAGTCTGTCTCATGTTAATACAATTTATGTCATGAATAGCGCTTGTTAGAGTTCATAACTTCAGGCTAAATCTGGAGAGAAAAAAGTTAAGGGACACACAAATATAAATGCGTCAGTGCTGGTACAACTAAACTGCAGCTGCACGTTAGAAAGAGCATTTACATTCATTTCAGTGTGTTTCATAAGCATATAAGTACATCGCTAATGTTGCATGTTGCTCTCAGTGTGAGATTAATAGTATTGGAAAAAAAAAAAAATCCTCTGATACTCTAATTTAGCCCGCTCTTGGCTTGATGTCCGCTGCTAGTATCAGCACTGGCGCAGCAATAATTCACACAAATTACTGCATCTATGCCTTCCAACAGCCAGACCACACACACACACACACACACACACACACACTTCAACAGCTGGTATAAATGCCCCAGATTAGCTTTAACTTCACTTGTTAAAAGATGTTTTTAATTATTGACATCTGTAACTTATAGAGAAAATGAACACTTATTCTTTCTCAACAGAAAAGGTTGAGTTCATTTTAAGGTTTCTAGCTCATGCAATGAATCAACCTCATGGCATTAAATACTGAAGGTGTGGGACCTCACATGAGATTTCACTATATACACATTTAGCAAGTGAGGGGCCATCATCTACGAACTAAATTGATCATGTGACAAGAGACACCTCTACAAAATAACTTCCTGGTGGAGAAACTACACAGTTATGTGGTTTCAGCCTCTCAAATGTGAGAATTTGCTGCGTTTATCTGTTTTGTATCAACGTTGATGTAATATTCTCGGGTTACCATTTTTTAGATTAACACAAGCAATCAAGGAGATGAACTGATAATGAGAAATATCATTAGATGCAGCCTTCCAGCACATTATCACATTTTGTATGCAGAGAAAAAGGCACTACTCATCTATTTACAGCATGTTAATCATGTTTGCAGTGCAGCAATGGTGCATTGATGCCTCATGGGGGAAAAAAAAAACCCCCAATGGCAGTGGTTTAAACAAGCAGCTATATTCCTTCATTAGATCCAGAGCTGGACGAGAGAGGTAATAATTAAGGGAAGGAATGCACTAAATTTCCAACTTAAGCTTAGAGCATGAACTCTGTACCAAGCAAAAGAGGCTGCAGGCTGAGCTGGTGCTGTGGAAACACGTGGATCGGTTTATCTGGAGTGAAAGTGGAGGATAAAGTCAAGTCTGCTTACAAGAGGACTATGGTTAGATAAAGTTGTGGAAACTAAGTCAGAGAAGGCCTGGCTAACAAGCCGACAAGCATATTATCCACATCACAGCCTGGGTGTATTATATCCAGGTTGGATACAACAGCACACTCTGGCTTGCTTTGGTAAAAAAATGTACACAAGAAAGTGATTAGCATTCAGTGCTAAGCAAAGCGGCGGCCGTTATTTTCAAAAAAAGGGGACACATTTAAGTAGCTAACACGGCTAGCACGGTGATAATACCTCAACACACACATATGTAGGGAGAAGTTAACTGTGTACCGGGACAATGCGGTAATAATGCTTAAAAAAAAAGCTAAATATGTACGGCTAACGCAGCCAACCAACACCTACGGCTAACGTAACATCCATCCTCCTTTCTCTCTTTCTTTCTTTCTTTCACCATCACGCATTTACCTTTCATTGTATCACCTCATGAAGCAAAACACATCAAACTCACCCCCATTTTGTTTTGGTTTTTTCCCGTCCGTGTGTTGTGGGTCACCCTCTATTGTCCCTCTGCTTCTCAGAGTTATTGGTATTATCGTGACTGCAGACAGATGAAGAAGGCGGCCAGATTAATATGACAATGATAGATAGACGTGAGCTAACGAGGCTAGCTGGCTACGGCACCGACCCACGGCTGTGTGTGTGTGTGAGAGAGAGGAGCCGCCGTTACACCCACGTCTAATTAAAACCTCTATGGAAATATTTAGCTGCTTTATTCCTCTTTTAGTCGAATTGGCGCCAAGACTGCGAGGCTGAATTTATTCCAGGTCCCGTCTTTGCTCTTTTCTTTTCCTCTTCTCCGCGTCGCGTCCAACCAACGAGGCCTTCACGTGCTCCTCCAGAGCTCCGACTTCTCAGACTCCACTGAGCCCCAAATGGACTTCTTGGGAAATAAACGAAGAAAAGTGAACACAAAGCGACTACTTTTTGTTGGAAAAACACATAACATTAACCCTTGTAGTTACATTTTATTGTGCTTTTAGGAGCATGGTCTAGCACTCAAGGCCAAAGTGCTAAAGACTACTATATTTAGCATTTCTCACAAAGTTTTATTTCCTAAATGTTGCTTTGCAATCAAGTGGATGAAATATATAGTTTTGTGGATATTTTAGTTAACAGCTCATATATTAAAGTTTAGTTTAGTCGCACTTTAACAACTCAACAAAAACTTAATCACATGTGTAGGATAAACATGTAGTAAGAAGAATATGTATTGCCAATATTAAGTACACGCCTTAAAACAGAGAACAGAAACAAGAAACACTTTAACTTGAATTATCATTCACAATAAATGGTAAATCATATCGTGCTACTAATTGTAGACACCATCCTAAAAATGAATACCTGCCCCAGACTCCACCTTGAGAAGTAATCTACATGGTGTATTTTAATTATCTTGTGTTGGTCTTGTACGGCCCCACCAGAAGAGCAATGTATCTTATATGAACCTAAACATATCAACCAATTTACATGGAGACAGAAGATAGTTTAAACCCTGCAGAAAAAGCTCCTGGCAGCGGTGGGATTCGAACCCACGCCTCCGAAGAGACTGGAGCCTTAATCCAGCGCCTTAGACCGCTCGGCCACGCTACCACATACAGAGTCTGTTTTCACCAACAGCAAGTGAAGGCAGCACTACTTTAGCGCGAATGTGATTTCCTAGTTTGGAAAGTGACGACAGACCCTCAGAGGGCTGGACCGGGTCAAGAAACACACCACACTTTGACCTTTGACCTTTTCAGTCATTCCCAATTCCAAATGTTATTATGAACCCATCATAATAATATGTAACATATAACATCATCATTATAACCATCAGGAATGCAGGGATTTAACATTGTGACATGATCAAAATAATTAGATTTCAACAAGCTCAGTGAGCACCTTGGAACACAGAAACTTACATTATGCTTCACCAACCGTCTGACTTTTAATCACATTTCACCATAATCTTATTTATTTTAATAGCATTTCTTTCAGCTGCACTACTCTTTGTGCATCTTATTTACAGGTCACCTGTTAAGAACATGAAAACTGGGACATGTAAACATGTAAAAATGGGGATTTACATCATGGCCCGGGGGACTACAGATGAAAACTAGCCTGCAGATTCTGCTGAAAAAATGAAAAATAGTTTGAATTAACAGGCCCTATGTCTTCATGGAATTCAAGCACCACAGTAAGACATGACAGTGTGAGCCAGCACTACCAGAAACTCAATACAACCTGAAACCGAAGCAGGTAAATGGCATTCTGCCATCACTAAGTTCATAATTTACACCGGTGCTTCTCCTGCTGTGACATGTCAAAATGTCAACAATGAAAGAGAGCTGTTGACAACCCAATTTAATTTGAACTCAACAGACGATGTAGCTGTGTATGGATAAAATCACCACAGGCTCTGTCAAGTGTCCTTGTAGTTGCTCCATTATTCATTGTCGATGGAGCAGCTCCAGGGTTTCTCTAAATGACATCATTAGTGTTAAAGTCTCAAGTCACAAGTAGTGATAAAAGTGAGCTGCATATTACAAAAAATGTTCATTCTATTTTAGGGCAGATTTGCCCTTTAACGCCATATTATTTTAAGACAAAGTGATTCAAACCATTTAAGGTAAAGGTGACAGATTGTGTGGCCTGTTAGGTATAGAAATGATGTGGGGGGGTTTTGTACAAGTGAGCTACTGGCATATTCACAATTATTTAAGAAGCAGTTCGTAGTATCACCACTAGGGGGCGACGTGTGGTATAAAATCACTCAATTGATGTTGCAGCCCTTTATTTCTTTCTAACCTAGAATTAAGCTTCAGACAGGATAAGAGAGATGAGTACAGCAATAGAACATATAGCCTTTTATTTGAACTTTTACTGCCTTCGCATACATTTAAAGTCTGTCTGTCTTATACTCCTGATGCCTATTCTTGCAAGAACAAATGCGCAGTAATTGTCTGGTGAAGCGTAGAACAAGGACACACTGCAGTATCTTCACTTCGCCTGGCAGCATGAAACATACAGCTGGATATTCTTTCATAAGGTGTAACACACAAAAACGTGGAGGAACACTATACTGCAAGGTGTACTATAGGTCCCTGTAGGAATATTGTAAGACCATATAGTGGTTTCCAAGGACAAAAAAACGGATAAGTATGACAAGGTCACTATAGCTAAAACTCACTATTGGGAACAGAAACACACACTTAACACTTAATAAGAACATTACAGCAATATTATGATAATTATTTGGTTTATACATCTTCAACTCTACTATTTGTTTTTTTAAAATGTTAGAAAGTAGTGGGAAAAAAAAAACTCAGAGTCTGTTTTGTTTGAAAAACAACCCAAAACTCAAAGATATTCAAATAACTATCACATGTTACAAAGAAAAGCATGAAATCTTCACATTTTAAAAAAGCTGGAAAAATTAAATAATTGGCAGTTTTGCTTTTAAAAAAATGACTGAAAGTACTAATTAATAATCAAAATGGTGGCTGAATAATTTACTCGTTAGTTAATCAACTAAATGTCTCAGCTTTAATTAATATTTATAGTAGATAGTATAGTAGATTATAGTAGCACTTAAAAGTTCCTCACTTATTTACTTTTATCTGGGGTCTCAGAGACGCCAGCTGTATGAAACATGGTTAATATACAATAGATCTAACCAGGGGTTTGACCTCTCAGCGATTTCACTGACCCCACTCACCTTTTGACACAATTAATACACAGTATAGGTCATGCATAGCTAATATAACATCCATTATAACATCCATTTAAGTCACCTGCTTCATTGTGGTGTGTTTGTGGCAAATTGAAGCGTTACCACTTTAATGCTTTTCTACGCATTGGGTTTTACTGTAATAAGGTAATAAATAAATAATAGTAAAGGAAATGGGGGGGGGGGGGGAATGGTTTATTTTGCAATTATTCTTCTCATTTTTAGTATTTTACATAGAGCAGTTGGTCGTGTGGGACCCCAAACAATGAGAGTAAAGGCAATGTCAACTAAACAAAAGGGTTCAATGTTACTCCAGACACTGAATATGACTGTCTGTTCTTGGCTTGGTGGGATATATGAGATGGACATCCACACAAGCTACTTTTCCATAATGCAAATAAAGGTCTTGTGTAGGGGGTTCTCTCTCTCCCACACACACACGCTCACACAGACAGAGAGAGAAAGAGAGAGAGAGAGACAGAGCAGCCCTCCCCAGCACACAGATGGCCACGTCTCTAAACTCCGCCTACAGTCTTTTGTCTTGGGGGAATCTGTCTCCTGGCTGTGGGTAGAAGAACTATTTATTTCATGTGTCAGTAGGGGGCGCGACGAAGGTCTGAGAGTTGATCCAGAGGCCTGCTGTTCCTTGTGAAACATTTTTTTCTTTGCATGCACTGCCAAAGCAGGAACATATATTGTATGATACATAACAAAACACATCCAGACCCTTCTCTACACACAGACTGAAACTCTCTTTGTATTACTTACATGTGTCCTGTACTTTCTCTCCTGTGTGTGTGTGTGTGTGTGTGTTGGCAGGAGTGGATAACGAAATTCAAGATACCCCCCCCCACACACACCACCACCACCACCACCACACATACACTCCACCCCCTCCCACACTTATATATACTGACACCCACACATTCACACAGATCCCTCTCTGCAGCTCAGCAATGTGTCTGTGCAGTGAAGAAGACAGACAGACAGACAGATAGATAGATAGATAGACAGATAGATAGATAAGAAGTAGAGATGAAGAGGGAAGATGATAAAAGAAGAGACTGACGAGGAAGAGGAGGGGAGGGGAGAAGCTATGGGTTGAGTGTGGAAGCAGGAGGGAGGAGAGAAGGAGAAGGGAGGAGGGTGAGAGAAGAACTCATCAGATGCAGTGTTGAAAGGACTGGAGGAGAATGGTGGATGAGGATGCGGATGAGGCCTCTCTCAGCACAGCAAGTCCTGCAGTACAGAATTACAACACATAGACCCGACATCCACTCTCATGAGATTCTCATGAGGTGAAATGCATGTATACATCTGTGTCTTGTAGTGGAATTTCAATATCTGCATAGTAATTGGAAGTGATGTATGGTTGACTGTATTTGAACTGTGCAGTCTCACGTCTACATAATGGACCTAACAGCTTTTATATCTGGTGTTGAATTAGTGTAAGATCCTTTCTGTTTTTCCACCCTGTGAACTTGACAATCTTGTGTAAGATTATAATGAGTCATATTAGTATGTGTCATATGACAGCATGATTAAAGATGCAAGAAGAGTTTGTTTTATCACTGTTTCTATACCATGTTTCTCTTGAGATAACTGACAAACAGCATCCAGAGGAGGAGGCACCGAGGGTGAGATGTGAGGGAAGACAGATGAGGAGAATGGATGATGATGATGAGTAGGAGCAGACAGACAGGTTACATTGACAAAAGTGAGATGAGCAGACTGACAGACAAGCAAGTAGAAGGAATGAGACAAGGGAGGGTGAGGAAAGAAAGTGGAAACAAGAGCGAGCTGCAGTGAGAGTCACTAGTGAAAGATCGAAGAGAAACCGAGCGAGCAGAGGAGGGAAGGAAAGGGTGAGAGAGAGAGAGAGAGAGAAAGAGAGACGGAGTGACGAATGGAGAGGAGGACAAGGAAGGAGGACAGGGGTGGACAGAGGAAGGAAGAGGAAGATAAAAAGAGAGCTGAGGGGGTGTGTGTAGCAGTTGTTCATTAGTGGGGATGTGTTAGAGACCGGAGGACTGAGCGAGAAAAGAGACAGTGGAATGGTGAGTTTCATGGACACTGACTAATGAGAGGAGAGGAAGGGAGGAGGGGAGGGGAGAGGAGAGGAGGGGAAGACATGAGAGGAGAGGAGGAGGTGGCAGGGGTGAAAATTAGACTAGAGAGGAAGAGGAGGAAAGGAGAAAGAGGAAGGGGGGAGGGAGGGAAGGCACGGAGGAGGGCTGGAGGTGAGCGAAGCAAAACTGCTTCACTGTCACCGTAGGGGGAGGGTGGGGGGAGGGGAAGAATGTGCACGTAGACACAGAGACACACACACAAATGCACGCACATGCACGCACACATGCACGCACACATGCACGCACACATGCACGCATGCACACGTGCACACACACACACACAGTTGAAATCAAGAGAGACGTGAGAGAGAGACATATAGATAAGACAGATAAAAGCCAGGAAGAGAGAGTGAGACACAAACACAGGAGTCAGAAAGAAGAGGAAGAGGAAGGAGAAGGGAGACAGGAAAGACAGGGGAGAGGGAGAGAGGAGTCATCAGCAGATGAGGGAGGGGGGAAATATTAAAGAGAAGGCAAAGGAAATAGGGAGAAAGGAGGGAGGGAAGGAGAGAAATGGAAAGAGAGGAGGAGGAGGAGGAGGAGGAGGAAGGAGAAGAAGCAAAAAATCAAGCGGGGGCACAGACAGAGTGAGGAGAGAGGAAGTGGGGGGTTGGGGGGTGGCAGATATTCAGGCGGTTGGAGGAAGTGGGAGAGGGGAGGAGGGATAGGGAGAAAGTATTGGAGGAGAGGAAAACAGAGGAGCAAAGGGAAGGAGAGAAAAAAAAGAGGTGTAAGGAGACGAGGCAGAACATGGCACAAGGGAAAGAACACTGAGGAAATGAAGATCAGTTAGGAAGATGAGAAAACTGGGAAAGAGGAGGTGGGGGGGAAAAAAGAGGAGGAGGAGGTGATGAAGCCAAAGAGAAAGTAGAGAGGAAAAGCTGGAGGAGCGTGTAACAGGCTGTTACATGTCAGCAGGCACATGTGTGAAGTAGCAGTAGCAGCAGGTTTTGCGTGTGTGTGTGTGTGTGTGTGTGTGGGAGGGGGGTGTATGTATTGTGTTTATTGCCAGCATCAGGTGTGTGAAGTCCTGCTACAGCACACACACTCATCCACTTGTGCACGCGCACACACACACACACACACACACACACAGACAAGAGGCTGAACTCACTCTTTGAATTGTTCGTCATTTTAAATAAATAATACATTTGAATAAGATAAATACATTGAGGCTATTTATTTGAGTCACTGTCAGTTCATGCACAGAGTCACACATCCGGTTCAGTTGTGCCCCACTCTGCTGCCCTTTCCTCCACCATGCATACATCAGTGCAAGTCTGGACAGCCTGCTTCAGAACAGAGATGCACAGCTGACGAATCCCTCCGCCGACACACTGGCAAGTAGTTCCTTAATTTATGGGATTTTGATAGATGGCAGATTAAGAGTGTAAAACTATCTTCTGTTTTCATAAAACACACCCGCATTTTCTCTAATCGATGCGATGTAAATGGATGAGATTAACTGTAAACACGTATCATGGTGTGAGTTTGCAGGTGGACAGTTTTACATGCTGCTTCCCTTATTAAAGGGTCTCAGTACGATTTGCTCGCAAAATAAAACAAGAAATCGCATGTTTAGTGACAAGAATCCATCTTAACAGGAGTACATTTTAATAGTTTAATAGGACTACTTTTTGTCAATCCAAACGGTTGGTTGGGGAGAGGCATCGGGGCGGATGTCTTTTCTGGGGGTGTTGTCCGTCTCCCCGGCACACACGCGCACACACACACACGGCTGCTTCCATCTATCCACTTCATTGTACTGCTTGTGCCCATCAATTAGGTAAGAATTAAGCCGTTTTAGATGCAATATATATCTTTTAAGCACTTCGAAGAGGACTATAAACCGCGGACAGAGGCATAAGATAAGTTTTTGAGTTCGGAAAAAGCGAAGAGGAACGAAACAAGCAGGTACGGCTGTTATCTCCACTTCCAACTATTAACGTTACTAATGTAACGCGAGGGTACTAGCCACAAGCTAACGTTAGCATCCCAACGGCCAACTAGGTTTGACTTCAGGTTGCACTTTAGTGGAGAAGGAGGAGGAGGGGGAGAGGGGGAATGTCGCCTGTCTTTTTTTTTTTTTATTGTTCAGACTCCAGAAATTACTTGGACCGTTCAAACTGTTACCGTTTGTCCTGAAACAGACTGCCGAGTGGAGTTATTATAACCCCGAGAGCGAGTTTTTACAGCAACGTTAGCATGTGAGAAAACAAAAGGACTTCGGAGTCTGACACACAACACACACAGATGTCTACTGTCGAGGCAAAACTGTGGAAATATTGATTTTTTTTTTTAGCTTCTTAACGTGGCTCAAGTGAAACACACCGTGTGAACCAGCCACCTCACATGTTTTTTTAAGTTTAGTGATAAAACTATTTTGTATAATAAACCGATTATACAGAAGTCCCATAGTAATATCACAGTGTAACGAATAACAAAAAAAAGTCATTTTAGCGTCACTATTGCATTTACTATGAACACATTATTAGTCATTTTTAGGTGCATTGTTTTAGTTAGTTTATTAGTCAGTTTGAGTTAAACAAATTAAACACGTTATAGCCTTCATTTAACCTTAATAATAAACCGTGTGTAGCAGTATGGGTGAGTTTTGTGCAGCATATTTGTATATCAGATTCAAAGTTTTAGGATCACGGTTCCTTGAGGTTGTATTAAAGACGGTGTATTACTAAACATAAAGTGGGTGGTTGAGTAATACGTGTTACTACAAATAGACCTTGTCACACTGAGTTAACGGTGATGTATTTTAGTTTTTTAGCTCGCTTATAGCTCATAAGAGTTAATTATTCTGATAGAGATCGAGGCTACCACAACCCCTAACACTCAGCCGTGAAAGTGAACCGGGCGGGATTATGTTTTATACGGCTTCTTGTCCTTTTTGTAGTTGTGGCTCCATCGATTTCTCAAACTTAAATACATCTATATACACGTACGCAGACAAGAGATGCGTCAAGGTTTTGGATGATTTGAGTTTTCAGGGGACAGCTGGTGTAGTTTTGAGGGGCCTCACTCAGAGACAAAGACCCTCAGAGAGAGAGCCTCAGACACTTGTATTGTCTGACAGGAGTTTTGCTACAAGAGATTCAATCTCTCTGGCTCACTTGGCTCAAGAAGCATTATAGCTGGTCATATGTTTAATGTTGGGGAATGAGGGGAAATTAAGATAATCCCTGCTTTGTTTTTGGCCGCAGTTCAAGTTAGAAAAAGTTGCTGATGTGATGGTGAAAGCAAGTGTTGGTATCTGTACCCTGTTTTAATTCACACTTTGTGGTCACCTTGTAACAGCACTGTGTTTGTGTATGAGGGAGGAGCTCTGGTGGTTTACTTTCTACTGTGGAGCTGTGTCCTGGGCTGACCGTCTAGTCTTTTGTGCTACTGGGAGACTCACTGGCCCAGAGATAGAGGAACAAAACGAGGCTTGGCTACATAATAATATAGCACGACTGTAGATGGCACTTAAAATGAGAGCCCCCTTCATGCGGGAGGGCTCTCATGTCATCCTGGCATGTTTTCTCCACGTTGTTACTCAGATGCTGCAACTATGAGTTGTTGCTGTCTATTTGTTTGGTGTGTGTGTGTCTATTTGTTTTGGTGTCTGTGTAGATGCTTTTCAGGTTTAGGGACTTTTCCTTGGCTTTTGAAGGGGGCTCAAGATGCTGCTGTGATAGATTTCTTCTGTATGTTTTAAAAATGTGTGTGTGTGTGTATATATATATATAAATTATGGTCAATTACTCAGTTAATCAGCATCAATTTTGAAAATCCATTAATCATTTTTTAACGAAACGCTCAAAATACATTAGTCCCAGCGTTTCGGATGTAAATACTTGCTGCTTCTTAGTTTTTCTCTTAGATTTAGTAAACTGAAACTTTGGGGTTTGTGCTGTCGGACAAAACAAACCACTTGAATGCATTAACTCTGACACAGGGAAATTATGGATTATGTTTTTTTTTGCATTGTACAGACCGGACCATGAATTACGACAATAATCTGCAGATAAATCAATTGGAGCTGCCATTATCAGTCGATTTATCAATTAGTTGCCAACTATTAAATTAATCAATTAACCAACTTTTTCGTAGTCGATTAGTTAGTTATTTTTCAAGAAAGGTTTAGTTTAAGTGTAAATATTTACTTAGGTTTTCTATAATAATAATATACTGAATATCTTTGGGTGGTGGACTGTTGGTTGGGACAAAACAAGACATTTGAAGACGTCATCTTGGGCCTACGTAAAAGATGATGGACATTTTTCACTATTTTCTGACATTTTACAGACCAAGCAACTAATTGATTAATCTAGAAAATAACAGATTAATAATAATAATGTAATTGTTAGTTGCAACAGCTCTAGTCAGCGTATTGTTATTATATTGTATTTTCAGTGTTATTTATATGTAGCTGTGCTGTGGTAGATTATCAGGACTTGAGCCCAAATCCAGCATCCTTCCTTCATCACCGTATGTCTTGCTCAGCTAACAGTGCTAACAGTGCAAGGTTATTTTGGTTTGAGAGACAAGCTGACGCTAAAGGCTATTGTGTGATAATGAGGGTCAGAGAGAGAGAAGCAAGTTTTTTTAGTGTGAGTGAGTTAGTACAGTAAACCAGTGCTTGGAAAATAAACTCATCTCAGGGGAAAAGGTGCCGTCCTACTCGATAAAACTAAATTAGGTTTTATAGGGTTTGGAGTGAAAACAATTGCAGAAACACACTCTTGATGAATGAGAGATTTATGATAGTTTTATGGGAGACTGAATCATACATAAGGCAGACACAGCAGCGTTTTGTTGAGTTGTGTTGCATAAGTGGTGAAATTTTATATTTAGGGTTTGTGTGTTTGTTGCAGACATGCCCTCAGTGATGGAGCGCTCGGGGGCCGGGGTCCTGTCCAGGAGCAGAGCCAAGACTGTAACCAACGGCAACAGCCAACCGCACTCTGAGGAAGAGAGCAGCGATGAAGAGCATGCTCATGGTAGACACTCACACACACACACTAAACAAAATATAACATACTGACTTGATCTGAGTTACATTCTGTTGCCAAGTAAGGGGTGTTAATGTCTGGATTTACTACTCTAACATGAGGACAGACATCATTGCACAGATACATCATGCCAGCTGTTCGGGTTGCATTCATTGCATTGCTGCAGTGCATCTTTAGTCCCTGCGCACTGCTCTCTCTGTCGCCTCCTCTGCCCCCTTCCCACACTCTTCCATCCTTGTCGTCCTCTGTCCACATACATCTCTCCTTCCTGTTTGCTCCTTCACCCTCTGACTTGTTGATCTTTCCTTTAAACTGTTATTTCATTCAGTACATTTACTAATGATTGTTTTTAGATAAAACACAACAGTTTAACTTTAGGATGGTTCAAAATTACACTTAGATTTTCACTTTAAGTCGGAGACTTTCCATCTCAAGCCAACAGTATTGCAGTGACTGCCTTTATCTTTGCTTCCATCTCCCCCATCCTTCTTCAGTGTTCGAGCCATCTTTCCTTCCATTTAATTTTCTCTCTTCTTTACTGTTCCACTTTCTGCCTCTCTCCACCCATTTCTTACCATCTCCAGTTTCTATCATCCCCCTCTCTTCTCTTCCTGTCCTCTGTCCCTGAGGAAAGAGCCTCCTCCTCCTCCGCTTCCCTGCTTCTCTCGTGCTTCCGCAGTCTCTCTTAACTGTCCACGGTTTCCACTCTCTCTTCATCACCTCTATCTTGCTGGCTTTACAATAGCACTAATTATTTAATGTCTGCCATCCACTGCTGCACTTTTGTTTGTCTCTGTCTGGATCTCTCACTTGGTGATGAGCAATATGGGTGAAAATGCTATCATGATAAAAAATATCACGCATAATGATATTTATCACAATATATAATAGTTGTGTTTAGCCAGCTACTTAAATACTGTGATTAAAAACATCCTGGTATCCCGGTTGAACCAAATTGTTCAAAGCCCCAAACGTTTAGAACAATTAAAGGTATCCTGTGGAGTTTTTGACCTCTAGTTGGTCCCTGTTTTGTTCGTATTGTGCAAATGCAGGATGACACACGTTACGCTCAGTGACCCAATAGAGTACTGTCAATGTTTTCACAGTATTCAACTGATCTGCAGATGGTGGTAACATGCCAAGAAATGCAACAATGTGCCAACAAAGACAGTGAAGAAGAAAGCCGCAAGCTACTAAACACAGTGTAAACACTGCAGGTTTCAAAATGTTCAAAGAACTGGCGCTGCAAATGTTTTCTGAGGAAAGAAATTCATTCAACCCTTGTTAGACCTCAAGGAGTCTCAAATCTGTCGAGTAACACTGAATCTAAACACAACTTTTGTTTGTGTACAAGAAAACTCCACAGTGCGCCTTTTTAAAATAAACAGAACAAATGAAGACGTGTCAGCAGTTCTTGGCCTTTTAAAACAATTAGTATAATTAAAATAATTGATTAAAAGAGCTCTCCCTGTGTCGAGGTTATCAGCCTAATGTCTTGTTTGGTCTTGACCTGAATAGTTTGCAGACAAAGTATTTCACAGAGGCTCAACTTGAGGATTGTTTGTACACTTTAAAACTAGTTGCATATCTACAGGGTTTCCTGCAGAGACAATCAGATGCTGGTGAGTGAGGAAAAACAGTCAGTTTGTGGGCAGCTTGTGCCAACTCTGCTAACTAATTTCCTTGGAAAAACCCTGATCCCACAATATGTACATTTCAGCATAAAACAATAACTAGGCACTTTGAGTTTCTCAAAACTGAAAGGGTAGGGTGTTAGGCAACCATTTAGCCAGCATTAGCTAGTATGTACCTTTGTTGATGTTTGTGATATTCTGCAATAAATGGTTTTCTTTCAAACCACTGGAGACTGAAAGATGGAGGAGATGGGTGTAATTCCAGTGTAAACTTTACTGGAACACGAAAAACTGAAACAGTATTTCATCATTGAGGGGAAAAAAGGTGATTATCACTCCCTGTTATTTGCACTTCTGTTGTCATCTGTGTCTTTATCTCTCGTCTATGGAGCTCTGCAACTCATCTGTTCGCCTCCTGTCTCTCTCTGCAGACAGTATGATCAGAGTGGGAGGAGACTACCAGGCCCAGATCCCCGAGTTCAAACCAGGTAACCTGGGAGGGAGGGAGGCATGAGGGAGAGGGAGATGACGGGGAGGAAATCAAGCCTGATAAGGAGACAGAGAGGAGAGGAGAAATGTGGACAACATTTAAATTGAGGAAGGAGGGGAACCCAGATGAGTAGAGGGATGAAGGTCAAATGACCACTGCTACCGTTGAAGTGAAATGGAGAGAAGGAAACACAAAAGAGATGTCATTATTTTAACCCTTTTAGGTGTTCAGTAGATGTGTAGGTTATTAAATCATATAAAGCTAAATTTAAAGTCTTAACAGTTAGAAATCTTGTGTTAGATTTGTATCGACGGTGACCTTTTTTTCCAACACCACACATGAAGTGTTTTCTTTCAGGTGGGTTTCAAATCTTGGTTTAAAAAATGAAAGGGTTAGCTTTTAAATATTCAAACCCTTTATTTTATTCACTATATCTTCAGTTAACACAAACAGACATTAAATAGTTTCCTCTCTCTGAATATTTATAGTTTCAGAACATGTAGTGGCTCTGTTGAAGCAGATTTGACCCGGTGAAACACCCTTATACCTTTTTAAAAAAATAAGACTCAATAATAATTGAGGTGTAGGAGAAAGAGAGTTGTCACACAACAATATGATCGCACCAAAGAAGCAATGTGACTGCTAAGTGTCGGGATTTTGGCAGTGCACAGGTGTTGAATCCCCAAAAGAGTCCGCCGGCTGGCATGTGACTGTTGCCTCCTCGTTTTTCTTCCTAATGAAGGGGAGCCAATGATGGAGTCTAGACAGAAGAAAAGGGACAAAAAGTACAAAGGAGAGGGATAGGTTTAATAAATAGACAATCAGGGAGAGAGAGAGAGAGAGAGATGCTGAGACTTGAAAGAGGAGGGATTCAGTTTTCTGTGTGACCTCCATATATGGATCTCAATGCTTTGAGTTTTGTTTTTTTACTCCAGTCAGAAAATATCTCTTTGTTTCTGTTACCAGACGGTCCGACCCGCTACAGTGAGAAAGACCAGAGGAGCATGTTGGTCTGGTGTCCCAACAGTCAGCTCTCCGATGCAATGTGTAAGCTCTCCACACACCACCCACCTTCCCTCACATTCACTGGTACAAGCTTAACAACGTGACCTTCAGTTTAATGGCTATAACCTGAGTGGAGAACAGAAATTTTCCTTCTCTCTGTCTCTTCATGTGCACTTGTTTTCTCTCACTTTGCCTCCATTTCTCATTTCTGTCCCTCATTTCTTTAAATTCCCTTTGCTTTATTTTTTTGTCTTTTTCATTCATCTCTCATCCTCTTCCTGGTATTTGGTCTTCTTCTCTCCTTGTCCCAGTGGATGAGTACATCCTGATGGCTAAAGAGAAACATGGATACAACATGGAGCAGGTAGAGTAGACCACACATTCATTTACTGGAAAGGTTCCTCCCATTTTCACTCATCAAAGTGCATTAAAAGAACACGTCTGCTCCTCCAGGCCCTGGGCATGCTGTTGTGGCACAAACACGATGTGGAGCGCTCGCTGGCCGACCTCGCCAACTTCACGCCGTTCCCAGACGAGTGGACGGTGGAGGATAAGGTGCTGTTCGAACAGGCCTTCAGCTTCCATGGGAAAAGCTTCCACCGCATCCAGCAGATGGTGAGAAGCTGGGAGAGAAACACGCACATGACAGTTTAACACTCAATTAATTGCTTTCTGATTGGTTTGGTTTTTCTTGTGTGTAGCTTCCAGACAAGCTGATCTCCAGCCTGGTGAAGTACTACTACAGCTGGAAGAAGACCAGGACCAGGACCTCAGTCATGGACCGACAGGCCAGGAGGCTGGTCAGCAAACGAGAGAAGGATGACAGGTACGAGATACCAGAACCTGACTGACTGGATGGAGGGAAGAATGAATGTTGGAGTAAGCAGGAAAGAAGTTCTTAGAAACACCCGAGATTTGACATTTACAGGAGTCCTCTGTTAAATGACACTCGATAAGCATGAATGTGAACGAGATACTTTGATGTTATTCCTTGGCCTGTCATTTTCAGCTGACATTTTGGAGTGTTTCAGAGATAATTTTTGGAAGCAATCAGACCTCGTGGATTTCAGTTGGTGGAAGAAGAAGCTGTGGGTGTGGGTGCGTTTAGCTAAATTATTTTGCTTTCTTCTTGTAGTAATGATGAGGTCGAGGAAGGAGATCCCGGCAGTGACAGCGACTTTGAGATTGATGCCAAGAAGGAGGTGAGCAAAGTGTTTTTGTGACGTACATGTGCATGTACAAACTGAATCCTTCAGTTTTAGCTTAATTTATTACACATACATGTAATGTTGCGTTCCTGCATTGCTGTCGCTGATTTCTCATACTTATGGGATTTCTCTGTCTACACAGGCAGTGAAACAGAACCCCAGCAGCACCGGCTCTGACAAGTTGACCCCCGGTCGCTCAGGGCCGGTAAAGAAGGAGAGTATCGGCGCTCAGTACCGCCACCACCCGCTCCGAGCCCGCCGCAGACCACCGAAAGGCATGTACCTGGAGCAGGGAGACATCACGTCCCTGTCGGCCTCCCAGGACTCTGGCATAATGACAATAAGACAACTGGACACACAGTTGGTGTCACTAAAGAGACAGGTACGAGTGTTTTTCATCTGCTCAGCATTTAGTGCTTTATGCTACAGATTTTTTTTTTGCTATCAGTGTTACCAGCCAAACAATAAACACTGTTTTCTTCCCTTTTGTCAGGTCCAGTCCATTAAACAGAACAACAGCAGTTTGAAACAGAGCCTAACTGAAGGTGTAGACACTTTCAAGCCCTCTGAGGTAAGACATCTGTGCAGCTTTATTTTTTTCCTCATCTGTTACCTCCTTGATATTTGTCTTTTCTGACTCTGTTCACTTTTCTTCCCCAACTACCTTCAGATATTATTTCACCCCTTGTGGGACTGAGATTAGTCTTAATCTGCTCTTTGCTCCCACGCTGTCACTTTCATCCATCTCTCCCCTTCCTGCTTCCACCTCCCTCTCTCTCTCTCTCTAATCTCTCTTCCTCTCTTTCCCAGCCTGCCCCTAAAATGAACTCTCGCTGGACCACAGAGGAGCAGCTCCTGGCTGTGCAGGGTAAGTAAAGGCTTCCCCCTCCTTCCTCCTCTGTCACCTCCTCTCTTTCTCCTACATCATGTTCACAGCTAGGGAACCCAGACTGTTGGACACATTCATATTCATGTTTTCTGCACTCAAGAACTACATGTTCTGTATGTGTTAGTGCTGGAGAAGAACCTGGATATATCGGAAATGATAGTTTGTGGTCCTCAAGTGTGTGTCCCTAGTTTTTTACCCTTCAGGTAGGAGTCAGTAGGAGCTTCTAAAATTGTAGAGGATTATTTAGTGATGGCGATTCATGTGTGATGAGGGTATTTATTGTTTGTAGCTATGGACACAGAGAGTTGCATGCTATGAGATGAATGTGTGTAATTCTGACTGACACTGATTTTAAAAATCACAGAGTACATTTAGTAGGTGAAGTAAGGAGTTAGAGGGGCAGGGATTAAAACTTCTTTAGTCGCAGGTAAAATTTAGAAGGAAAATGCTTCTTTTCCCCTTGCAGCTGCAGTCAAAGCGTTTAACCCCATCAGCTGCAGCTGCTCAGTGCCAACAGTGCAAGAGGAAGCAGAAGCGGAAAAGATATGAATGTGTGTAAAGATATGAGCATGAAGCAGGGCAGGACCGGAGAAGAGCAGGTGCACTCAGCCAGCCGATCTCAGATTTGAACAGAAAACACAAACCTGTCTCTGCTCTCTGGTGATGTGTGTTTTGAGTGAGTATCGATCAGATGTCTTTTCCTTCTGTCTCCTTTGCAGCTATCCGGCGCTACGGTAAAGACTTTTCAGCCATTGCCGAGGTGATCGGGACCAAGACGCCAGCTCAGGTGAGCATCCTCTTCCTTAAGTGTTGAATATATGCTGTTAAAAAAAAAACCCCCACCAGAAATCACCTTCTCTCTCCATAAGCAGTTTTCTAATCTCGACTACCCCTCCATTCATTTCTCTCCTGCCTCCGTGTCCTTAAACGCAGCTGTAACTTTCTGTCCTCCTTTAACTCTGCGTCTCTCCCTCTGGGTTCAGGTGAGTTCGTTCTTCGTGAGCTACCGGCGAAGGTTCAACCTGGACGAGGTGCTCAGGGAGTGGGCAGCCGAGCAGGTGGCCACCAGCCGAGACCAGAGAGACCCCAGGAGGAGCGGTGAGGAGACGGCGGCAGCTACTGACGGAGGCGCAGAGGAGGACGAGGTGAGGCCTGATGGACTGTTTTTAGTTTTAGTCCTTAGTTTCAATTTCACTTGAGTACACAGCCATCAGAACTAAATGATTTGCACAGTTCTTCTCTGGTATGTAAATACAATATTTATATTTAACTTTTAATGGATAAAATGATTTACTAGAAAATATAAAACGGAACAGAAGAAATGCAATATTTTCTTTGGTCCTATATGGTCCATATAAACATGTTGAATCTCTTGGAGGATAAAAAGCAAATAATATAATTTACTAAAATGTTGCACTATTCTATAAGTATAGCACTAAGTTTTTACAGTTAAACTACATTCAGTGACTGGGTGATTATTTAGTGTGAGACAACAGAAGCATGAGGGAGGAGAACCTCCAACTGTTGATACAGGATGTTTCATGTGAAACAGGTGGTGACATGTGCTGTAAACTGTTTGCCTTCCTCCCTCCCCTCAGGTCAAAATGGAGGACTCCCCCTCAGACGCTGCTGGCAACTCCTCTCCCCCCTCCTCCACCCAGACTCCCTCCTCCCTCTCCCAGCCACCCCCACTTCTTCGCCCGGCGCCTCCTTCAGCTCCCCCCAGCCTCCTCCGCCAACCTCCTCCACTGCAGACCCGCCCGCTCCAGAACCGGGCGCCCCACAACCACCCTCCACCCCCGCTCATCCGGCCCGCAGTGACCTCCTCCTCCTCCGGGGGCTCCAGCCTCAGGGCTTCTCCTCCCAGCTCCTCCTCCGCTGCAGGGCAGATGCCTCCATCGCTGGTGGGGCTGAAAGTAGAGCAGCCCAACTCGCACTGATGCATACACAAAGATATGACACACACACACACACACACACACACACACACACAAAATGCACAATTCCTTCAGTCTTGATTCTTTCTCGGGACCATCACACATCACATGACCAGCTCTGATCCATTCAACACACTCAGGTCCCACCGGTGACATCACAGCTCTTAACATGAGGCAGGAAGAGTGACGACCGCCTGCTTCACTTTGTATTGTAAGGCAGAGGCCCAAAGCCCCTTTACTGTAACAACACACACCTACCTCCACACACACACACACATACACACACAAATGATAAGAGCTCAAAATCAACATTATATCCTGTACACACCCTGATTTGGAAAAAACAAAACAAACAAACAAAAAAAACACTGGATCATCTAGCTGTTGAAAACATGTCATGACCACAGAGAGCAAAACCCACCTGCTCATCTCCATGGCAACTGCTGAACATCTGGATTGTGGAGGAGTGTGGTGACACACATATTATATTTATATATAATATGTAGTGTAGGTTGCACTGGTCCTATCAGCCTTTCAGGAATAAAGAATAAATGAGGGAGAGGAAGGAGGAAGAGTTGCTCTACCTGAGGTCATCTACATTAGAAAATCATTCAAATGATGTGACGTCATCTGCTTTTTTCTTTTTGGAGCTTTGCACCCTCAGAGAGGAGCGAAGGTACTTTAGAGGTTTCAGAATTTGGCAAAACTGGAAAAAGAACAAGCCGAGATGTTTGAGTCCCTCTTCTTTCACAGCCATGTGTTACTAGTATTAACTGGAGTGAGTTCTGTTTTTTTTTTTTTTTTGGTGGGGACTAGACTTTTAAAGGTGAGCCCTAGTGTAGGCAGGTAGTTATGTAGGTAGTTTAGATGGTGCATACTTTATTATGATTATTGACTGAGCACTAAGGAGAAAAAGAGCCTTTGAACTGGACTTAGTCTCACATTTCAGTAAGACGTCTGTCACAGCTCGTTCCCAACTGACTTTCAAACCCAGTTTTCCAAAGTGAAGGGGACACTTTCCTGGGCTCCTACATGAAATCGAAGAATGTTCAGCCAAAGTCAGTTAATGCTTTAAAAGCACAGATGAGCCGCGTCTGCAAGAAGAGTCCGTTTCCACAGCTTCACATGCTGTTCGATTCAGGAGAGGAAGAAGTCAAAAACAAAAGCTGTTAATTCACTCCAGTGTTGCGTTAGCCAGCGTTGAGAGTTCAGAGACGTGACGTCCAGCTCAGGCAGCTTTCCGTCTCCTGGCTCAGCGGGACGAGGCGCGTAAAGAAGTTTCTGCTGTAACGTCGTCCGTTGAACTGGCCAGTGTTGTCTGGCAGGAAATGCTGCATTTTACCGCAGCAGGTTCCTCTAGTTGTGTATTAATGCTTCCCGAGACGGTATCGGTAACGTCATGAACAAATGTGGGCGACTGAATATTACAAGTTGCTCATTTGTTTTCTTTTGGTCATCTTCAGCCAGTCCCCTCACAGTTGCCGCTATAACCCAAGCAGGTCTTTTTTTTTTCTGTAGATGTTGTGTGGGAATCAATGCGGCCCACCACTACGTTTGGCTTTAAAGCAGCTCACTTTTTGACTTTGCGTGGACTTATTTTTCCAAAATGCGTTCCTTCCTCTGTACTGTATGTGAGAAGTTGTTTACATTGTGGAACTGAACTGTTTGTGTTTGACAATATTTTTTTTTATTATTAAAAAATAAAGAAATGACCAAATAGTACTTAACTTGTCATATTTTAAAGCGCTTGATTGACTTTTGAGTGTGCAGCTCCCACATTCCTGAGCAGGGCAGGGGACACGTCATCAGGTTTTTACCTGATACGAGCAGCACAAAGAGCTTGAACTGGTGATATGTTTTAAGTAAGAACAAAGGCCTGAAATCAAAGGTGGAAAAAGTTGTCTCAGCATGTAAAGTATGAGATTTAAGGTTTGATATAGTTATGAAGAGCTTTCAGGATTTAAATGTTTCAATTCATGTCAGTCGTTTAAAGTAAAACATTTGGCATTAAACATGTTTCTGTTCTCATCTACGTTTTTATACTGAATCTAAAACAATCAGTCATACATTTGGGTTTCTGTTAAAAACACTAGTTTGAATTCATCAGAACTAAACTAGGTATGATGCAAAAATACATCTTAAATGATACTGTATAGTAACACTATGAATTAATATTTGGCATTTAAATGCTGATTTCTTGCATGTTACATACACAGATGCCAATATGATTGATGATTTATCCATCTCGTGCTGAATGGAAACTGTATGAGGGCTGTATTTTTTATTTCTACAATCGGGGGGAAAAAAAAGAATAAACTTGCAAACCTGATCTTAAATCAACAAATTAGAGAAAAAGTCTTTGTTGAACAGCAATCCTGAAAGTTGTTCAGCTGTTCCAGATGATTTTCTCTTAAAAAAACAAAACAGCATTAATCTCATTAAGTGACAGGAAATGGAAAGAATATACATGAACATACTGAGCCCTCAATTTCTTGGGCAGAATAAAGGAAAACATTTTACAGCTGAAGTGTCCATTAACAAGGTTCTGATTTTTCCATTTCTATCTCAGATTTTAAACCACCGGCCACCATGTAATGTGATGTGATCAAAGTTTTTACAGCTACTAAACGTCAGATCGTTTTCTCGAGGCTTCTGCCCTGTAGCGAAGAGCTTCCTGAAAACATTATTTGATTTGAAGGAAAAAAAACAACATTTATCTTGCGTCTCACACGATGGATTTCAGAGAACGTCTATCATTATATCATTGTTTTTTTATTACTATCATTGTAATTTCTCATTTTGTTTTGCACAAAAAAACAAAAACAAATAATACATTTTTCAGGAGTTGATCACCCCTCCCAACCCCAAACCCACCACTACAGTTACAGTTTGCTCAAAACACATTTAAAATCAATGTAAATTACAGCAATGTAAAACGAAAAGATGTAAAATAAAATCAACCCTGAAAGAGATAATATAACAGCAACAGCCAGAATAATAATTAGAATCCAATACCCAGCACCTTAATACAATGATCAACTTTTAAGAAAAAATAAATCTGAAATTAAAAAAAAAAGAAAAAAAGAAATGACATTGTGTAATTGTGATAAAAAGAAAAGTGTTAAGGTACAACCAGCCGACAGACCCAGTCTTGCCCCCGCCCCCACCCCGTCGACCCCTCTCTGACCCCAGCGTGTGTGTGTCGGTGTGTGTTTTTCATCTGCTTCAAGAAACTGGACCGTCAAAAAACAAAAGAAGAGAGAGGAGAAAGGAAGTGACTTCTTATCATTGTGGTTTTTGAACGTGAGCTCTGATATGAGAACATTTGACAAAAAGTCTTTCCTGCTTTCTCTCTGCGCTTGAAGCCATCCTTGTAAGGCCGTTTAAAAAAAACCAAACAAACAAACCAAATAAAAACTGATGACGACAGATGGAGGAAAAATAAATGGCCAAAACGGAAACGAGCAGTAGTCGTCACCACCACCAACATCACTAAATACATCAATAACTCCGGCACTATGGGGGGGGGGTTCTGTATTTCATCCAATACACTGAGAGCTCTGTGTGTGTGTGTGAAAAAGGTGAACTATACTGAAAAGGCAGCAATGATATGATCCGACATGTCCGCCCACTTCCCCCCCGCCCAAAAAAATCCAAATCTGTACAAACCCAAATTTCTTTTTAAACGACACAAAAATATATTATCAAATCAAAAGTATTAGAAGAAAATAATTCACCATTCATCGTCGATTCTTTTTATGTTTTTTTTTTTTTTTTTTTTTCCAGTGATCTTCAACTTTTTATAATACACTCACACACACACGTACTGTTTGTTACCAATGAAACCCTTTTGTTGTGTGTTTACTCTTTGGGAACAGGTGTAGTTATGGGAGGGGGAAGGGGGGACAAAACAAATTGAGACACAAAGTGGGAGATAAATCTGTCGGTTCAGGGTTGACATTCTGGATATGAAGGCGTGATGCCAACTAATGTAATACCAACATAAAAAAAAAAGACAAAAAGTAAATCATTTGAGCATTTATGTGCTGCCATATGCAACAAAAAACAAACCCCAAAAATTAATTCTTCAAAGAAAGGCAACATAAAATGACGACCCATCCGTTCATCAGTCCTTTCCTCCCCGGTTTCCAATATGCCCCTCTTTTCCAGTGCACAACTCATTTTAAAAGCAATATAAGAAGAAACTAAAATAAAAAAAAAAATAAAAAAAAAAAGACAAAACAAATACGGACTTAAAAGTTGCAGCCCGTAGAATCGATGATGATGTCAACACTTGATGACTAACTGGCCTCCTCGGACGTGGTGGCGAGAAATTTTAAAAAATGAGGCAGAAAAGGGAGTGAAGAGGTGAAAACGATGGATGTGTTTGTGCCAAGTTCAGTTTGAAATCAGAGCGGAGAAAAGTGTGTTTGTGTGTATAAAGAGTGGGGAAGAGTGTGTGTGTGTGTGTGTGTATGTGGGGAGGAGGGAGGTGGTGGAAGGATGGATCAGGTGTTCAAAAAGTTCATTTCAAGGGTGGGAGGGTGAGAGCATCCTTTACCGACAAGAAGAACAAGAACAAGAACAGAATTCGTCCATCCAAATCCATTTGTAGTTTGTGTAAATGTGTGTGTGTGTGTGTGTGTGTGTGTGTCAGGGACCACGGTCCTGGCTCAGTTGGAGTCCATTCAGTTTTGGAAGAGAATCAGAACAAATTCAATCAAAACTTCCTT
Source organism: Pampus argenteus (assembly GCA_036937835.1). Lineage (NCBI taxonomy): Eukaryota > Metazoa > Chordata > Actinopteri > Scombriformes > Stromateidae > Pampus > Pampus argenteus. The sequence continues at coordinate 9,166,845 of CM072860.1, forward strand.
GAGTTTTCCCAGCAAAATAAGGCTCCATATTCCACCGTGAACTTTCTGTCACTCATTCAGAGATTAAGTTTGTTCTTTTTTTTTTCAGCATTTTTTCTGCTCTATTTGTCCTCCGTCTAACCCCGATATTCACCTGGTTTCCCTCCTACCCAAAAGACTGTGCAGAGAAACTGAATAAATAGCAGGAAGTGACAGGAGTGGTCAAAGTGATCAAAGTGAGACTCCTAAAAGAAAGAAAAAAACAAACAAAATAACAGAGCAGATCGGACATGCAGAAGAGTGGAACGTCTAAGTAGAACGTGACAAAAAAAAAAAAAAACCTGCAGGGAGAGAGAAGACCTCGGTCTGTAAATACTTCACGACTCAAGAGTTTCTCAACGCTGGGCTTTGGGAACTTAAGGAACAAATATTTCTAGAAAATAAATGTTTTCTAGTCTCAGAGAACCGATAGCCCTACTTCAGACCTTTGTCGATAACAATCAAGTTATTTTAAAAGTGATCCCACCCTTTAGCTTACCTCCTGACCTCCACAGTGCCCCACCCGCCTACAGCATCATCTTCATCCTCACCCTCCCACCTTCACCTCCTCCCCCTGTAATCTCATCTCTCCTCGCTGCTCCTCCGCACTCACAGTTTGAGCTCGTTGGCAATCTTTGAGGCAATGTTCTTGAAGGCGATTGACGTGCCCGAGATCCGCTTGAAGCGCACGCCGTTGAGGGAGAGCCGCGGCAGCTTGCACACCTCCATCTCCCACTGGACGAAGTCGTCTCGCGCCGGGTTGCCCGACACGCACAGCAGCATGTAGCGCTCGCGCAGCTCGTACTCGCAGCTGTTGGAGTCGAGCACCTTGCGGATCTCGCGCATCATCTCCATGGGCTCCATGGACGACGTGGTCTTCATGGACCAGGTGAAGCGCAGCGAGCGCGGCTTGGCAGAGTCCTTCTGGCTGCCGATGGCCGGAGGTGTGCCGGTGCCGCCTGGAGGGAGAAGACGAGAGGAAGAGGAGATGAATAACAAGAGGATGAGTTAACGGACAGAGAGGAGGAGTAAACAGAAGATAAAAGCAGAAGAAAACTTTAAGAGAGAAGGATGAGAGACAATGAGCGAAGGAGATGAGATAATGGCTGCGATATTAAAACTGTAAAGAAGAGTTTCTAACCTAAACACAGTGTCACAGTTCACAAACTTCAACATTAAATGACAAGTCTGAATGTTCTCTCTGCCCTGACTCAGCACTTTCAATATGGATGAACCTCTCGCTTTATATTTTGGATTTAAAGAGCGCTTTAGTGATTGAGTTGGTGACTTTAAAAGAAGTGAAGCAGCAGCGTAGCAGATATCCTGACTTCTGTATCCTAGCAGGGGTTAATGTGACGTGACTTTGTTTATTCGAACCTGACGCACCAGTGTTACCGGATCCTGGTGAGGAGTTGTTCTCGTCGTTGTTGGAAGATGAGGAGAGAACGCCGCCGGATGTCTTCTCCGACTTATCCACCGTACTGCTCAGCATCGACCTGGATGGAGGGATGGCAGGGTGGAGGAGAATAAGAGGAGGAAGAAAGAAAAGGAAGAGGGAAAAAAAATAGGGATAAGCGAGGTGGGGAGAATTAAGGACAAGAAGGAAGAAGGAATGAGCGGAGAGGAGGAAAGTGTAAGAAGTGAGAGAATTATTTAAAAAGTAGAGGCAAAGCAGAGGAGGAAGAAATGGAAAAGGGAGGATTGAGAGGGAGAGGGAGATGATGAGGTCATGGCAATGAATGAATGAAGACAAAAAGCAAAAAAATAAATAAAAAAATTAAGTACCCCTGTGTGTGTTTGTGTGTGTGTCCTTCTCTCAGGTTACAAAAATGTGTGTAGATTTATATCCGTGTTAAATTTCACATCTCACACAAACACACATTTGGGTACTGGATTTGATTTCCCCTCACACACACACACACACCCCAACATGCAAGTCAACCTCTACACCAGCACTCTGGGATGCTATCATTCACTGGTAATCTTCCGTCCCCTGATTGGTTAAGCTGTTATATCACCATCACCAACCAATTACATCCCAGCTCAGTCGCCCTCTCCCAGCCATTCACAACAAGCTCAGAGATCATCTACTGATTGGCTGCAGTCTACTGATTGGCAGGCGGTTTTTTTTGGAGAGCCTGGGCTTTTGTGGGGTTTTTCAGGGTTTTTGTTTCGGTCTGTTCTGTATCTCACCTGCTCCCCTCATCCCGACCCTCTCCCTCATACGGACTCCTCGAGAAAAATCAACACAAGTTTAGTCTTTTTGGGGGCTCAGGGGCAACAGTTTGACTCTTAAACAGACAGTAAATCAGCCGGTTGAACACAGGCGCGCTGCTCGCCATGCCTGCCTGACAGTTCCAATCCAACCACATCCAGCCTTGATGCCAAATATCAAATTCCACTACAACTTTTAAGAAGACTCTTATCCAAGAGCCTGCTAAGGACTACACAGCCCATGATGCATTGCCACAAAGCAGCAGCAAAGCCGGTTTGAATGGCAGTCCAATCTGTGCAACCATGTTTTCCTTTTAGTTAGAACGGATTGGTTGGTTTGAAATGGAACAAAATGTGAGATGGAATGGTGTGGACCAGGATGGAATGGTTTAAAACAGAATGGAATGGTTTGGACCAGGGTGGAATGGTTTAAAAACAGAATGGAATGGTTTAAAACAGGATGGAATGGTTTAAAACAGGATGGAATGGTTTGGAACAGGATGGTCGGCACGGTGAGGGCAGGTCCTGCAGCTAAAGGAGGTTAGGAGCATTAATGATCCCACTGCTGTGCTAAAACCTTTATTAGTAACACTGGAACTACACACAGGCTCTTTAAACCCGCACGCACGCACACAACACTTTAACCTATAGCCTATATAACATACACATACAAAATATTCCCTCTCATACCAGCAGAAAAAAAACACAAAAACTTAGAGGAGAAAAGCGAACAACGAAGATGGACAAACAGAATAACACATGCAGACAATGGAAGGAAAGCAACACGCAACAAATTCAGCGGTTTATGGTCTTAAATTCATTCGGTTGTGGGAAAAGACATCATTCCTGTTTTACTTTATTAAAAAAACTAATATTGAAAACATGTAAAATACCTCCTGCAACAGAAACATGGTTAAAACATATAAAGTACATGGCAAATGGGACAAGTGAAAAAAAGTTACAGAAGAATATAGAATAAATTATAAAGGTTAAATTGGTGAACAATGCTAAATTAAATCATTTGTGCCATTTTGCATGCTCAGTATGATATAGCCAAACATGGAGGGATGCAAAATGGTTACCAGAGGAGGGGGAACAAATGTCTTTGAAATGAACACCCGTCTCTTGTTCAGCATTTTCACTGTCTACTAGATATGCTGCACTATATATTCTATTAATAGACTAACCAATATACCTCATACTTATACATGCAAATATACATAATAATCCTTTGAGAGACCAAAGCTATTGTTACTTATACAGAAAAAAATGTTCAAAAGTAGTTCACCATAATGCTGTGATTAAAAAATAGTATTACATGTTCTGACCACCAGGTGGAGCAATGGTCCAGATGAAGCAGGAACATTGCTCTACCTGCTGGTAAAAAGCAGCCAACACACTGCTGTGTGGCAAAAGGTAGGAGTGAGTGTGAGTGTGTGTGTGTCTGTGAGACATGTCTATGAAATGTGTGTTCAGTGTGACCATACATAAATATAAAATGTATCAACATGTGTTTAGCATGTGCATAAAGTGCAAACATTTACTTGAACATGGAGAAATGTGTTTATGTCTTTTGTCAGTGTAAATATACACATACAGTATGTGCATGAAGAGCGTGTGTGTGTGTGTGTGTGTGTGTGTGTGTGTGTGTGTGTGTCCACAGCATATAAAAAGGTATTTTCCAGCCAGAGTAGGTAAAAGCCATCCAGTTCTGTTGCTGCTGCTGCTGCTGTTAGAGAGCCATTGCCAGAGTGAAAACAGAGCAATGAAAGAAAGAAAGAAGTGCAGCCTCCAGAAAAGAACGCAGCCCCGTCCCTCCTGGGTCCTCTCCTCCTCTTTACCTCTGTCCACAACTACCATCTACAGCCAGGTACTTAGGGACTTGTTATTATAACCGTTTCCCCGGTGGGATCATCAAAACTAAAACCATAACTTAAAACCATAAGTCTCTTAATGGCGAATGAAGATTCCAGTGACCAAACGTAGGAAAGCAGAGAGGTAAGATGGGTGATGGTGAGTAACATTAAACGATACCTGGGCAACATGACACTACAAGACCCAGTGTCACTTTTCTGTTGTGAAAATGGTTAAAATTAGTACGGGATTCAACGTTTTGTACCATTAACTAAAAGATTTAAAAGCCGGAGGATAAAATTACCTGCATCTAAAGCTAAAATGGGGAAAGGGTTAAGAGCAGAAGGGAGTAGTTTGATCTATTGCACCATTAAGACTTGACCTAAATCGAGAAACCTAACGGGGGAAAATATGAGCTCACACACACACACACTCTACCTGATAAATAAATGGAAACGGGGCGGATGAGGATGAGGGAGAGGTGGATGGGAGGAACGATTGAGGGATGAAGAAAAAGAGGGGTGAGGTGTTATTATGCCGCATGATGATGAAGTGAGTGAGTTAAGTGAGTGAGTGAGTGGGTAAGGGGGCAGTTAGTATATAAAAAAAATAATAATAATAATAAAAAAAGAGAAATACAAATGGGCCAAAACACGCCACTCAAAACCAGAAGGCTCAAAAAAAGGGGCCAACCACAGAAAAACAAAAAGGAAGAGAAAAGATAAGGCTCAAGGCACAAGGGAAGATTTCAACAAAAAGCTGCACGAAACACCAAAAGGGGAGGAAAAATATATATATATATATATTTATATATATGTAAAATATATATGAAGAAGAGAATATACGGATATATGTCAAGGGGTTATATTTAACGTTGGGGATGTTGCCTACCTTCTCGGAAACCTGAACGAGAGATTTCTACAAAAACAAAAGAGGGATAAAGAAAGAGAAAAAAACGGATGTATAAAACGTATCAATATTTGACTTTCCTGTAAAAGACAAACTGCCCTCTCAAGAGCAAATTTTAAAGCAAAAAAAAAAAAAAAACATGAACCAGACTCACTAAGGATTAAAGCAGCAAGCACATCTAACATTAAAACAAACATAACAAAAAGGAAATCAGTGTCCCCGCATACTCAATGTGTGTGAATTATTGCTCTGATTGAGACAGACATCATTAAATGCACAGTTTTGAGGGATTTAATGAGCTCTGTGGGAAAAAGACCCCATTTGAACACAGTCATCCCCTGCCCCCCCCCTCCTAACATGAAATGAAGTGCTCCTCCACATAGAGAGCAGTCCTGGCTGATCCTGAAAAGAAGCATTTGTGAGGTGAAAAGTTCAAAAGTGATTTAAAAAAAAAAAAGAGAGAGAGAAAGAATTTCTTTTACGCACACAAAGACACAATTCACATGAAACAGCACAGGTTAAGCAATAACTTAATCTTTAACACACATTGAGAAATGTAATCTCCTTCTCTCTCTCACACACACACACACACGCAAACACACCTATTTGTTTGAAAGACAGAGAAACGTCACTCTCAAGACCAAGCAAGAAAGTGCATGCGGTGAAGTTATATGATATGGTGTGTGTGTGTGTGTGTTTAGTCAAACTGTACAAATGCAAAACAATCTCTCTGTCTCCACCGCCTCTACTTCCTACCAGCATGCCAAGTTTGTGTGTGTGTGTGTGTGTGTATATATATATGTGTGTCAAGGTGTCCCCACTAGCGGTATTTATAGTTGAGGGAAAAGTGATATCTCCGGTGTAACCATGGCTACTGTCGCCACAGAGCTACAGTATCTCTGAGTGGAGGAGGCCTAGAGAGTGGCTGTGCCTGTACCTCCGCCTCCCACACACACACACACGCACACACACAGACACACATAGACACACTCACAGACACGCACACACATAGACACACACGCATGCACACACGGGCAGGCAAGACACCTGATCATTCTCAATGATCCGTCTTGTTCGTTCCTGCCACCTCTAAAGCTCTCACTTCCTGCCTCGTCCTCAGCCTATCTGGCTGCAGCCTTGGATACTAATATGACAATCAGCCTCGCACGCTCCTCCTCTCTCTCTCCTCAGCCGTTTGTCCTTCTCATTCTGGCTGAGCTGCATACAATCCTCATCACCCTTCATACATGATTTGAGACCGACAATTTGTTGAAGGCGATAGTCCAAATTTTATTTTCAACAAATTCCACAAAAAGACCTGAATCAACAACAACTAAATCTTTAGTATTGTTTGTGTAGCCAAATCTTAATATATCTTATTCCTCAGTGCAGTGTCGGTTGAAAACACATCATAAGCCACGCTGGTACACTGGCTGACATGTTCCTTTATTGACATAAACTGTAGTTTATTTTAGGCCAATCCCACAAATACCACCCTGCAGCCATAATTACAATACCAAATGTGTATTACTCCACTGTTGAAAATAGTCCCACACAAATGTGCCATTTACTCCGGTTGGAGTAATGTTTGCTAAAAACTACAGTGCCCAGTTGTTTTTAGGACATCACTGAGCCTTTTTTTAAGAATGATCTGTGATGAGCTTTTTTAGACTCAGTAGAAATGAATGAACTTAGGGAGACGCAGACAGCAAAGGAAAAATCAAAGTATTGAGATACAGTGTTCTTTTTTTTGTTGCAGAAAGTACAAAAAAATACAGAATAATGGCATCCTTTTCCCCTGATCATTCAGAATTTATGTGCGTCTAATTATTATTTTTCACTACAATTATTGTAAACATTTTAAATTGTCAATCCATTGTGCAACAAATGGCAATTTCACCATAATATGTCACATATTTATAATTAAATTGGAGCTACATTAATTAGACAAAAACCAATATATATTTGTCAAAGGCCAAATTAGCACACAGATATCTACCCGAGTCCTTTTCACATTTTCACTTAACCCTGATGAAGACATTCATACTATGTTATTCTGTCTGGCTATTCCCTCTTGTCCTTTACTTTCCCTCTTTAAAACCACAATGCGCTCTGTCTCTCCTCACTGCATTTACAGCAGAAATGGATCAAAGCTTGAACACTGACTCAAATTACAGAGCAAATAAAACAAACAAATAAAACGAGTTTAGGTTCCATTACAAGCAGGTACCCATGAGAGTAGTTTTACTGCTGCAACCTGCACTGGAGGAGTGAGATGAAAACTGGGCCAGACGTGGAACCAAAACCAAAATTACTCCTCAGTCACCACTGCACCAAACAAAATTATAGAGAAGAGAGAGCTGTTCCCTTCCTCTCCCTTTCTACTCTCAGCAGAGTTTAGTGATAGGGAAGAGATGAAACCAGCCCCTTTAAAGAAATACTCTGAAACCAGTGGTTGACATGGACATACAGTAGGTCGTTCCTGAGAGGAAATGAGCACATGAAATGACATGTAACATAAACCTAGTCATTTTCTGTTCAAGCTCAAACCTCAATACTCAGAAAAACCTTCAAACTGTGCTGGAGCAGTTCTACTAGCACAACTGCTTTACAGTTAAGATGCTAGTTTTGTATCTTCTACTGACATGTTCTCTCTTGTTCTTCCTGTTTGCTACTTCCTCTCTCTGCTCTCTATCCAACACCGCAAACATATGTTTACTTCTCATACTATTTTTTTCTTAAATCCACTGAATATATTTGGCATTTTATCACTCTTTTTCCCATGCTCTTGCCTATTTTCTGGGACTCACCTGCGTACAAACTTTGATGTGAACTTGCTGAAAATCCCTGTGGCGCCGTGTGTCCTCCGAGCCTGGCTGTTGCCATGTGACAGCGAGGGGGAAGCAGGCCCGCCAGGGTAGGCGGAGCCCTGCTGGTCCCTGGCACCTCGCTGTTGGCCTGCGTGGAACGTGCTGCGGATGCCCACCCCTCGGGAGAAGTTGGTACGGTCTGTCACAGCAGCACTGCTGATGTTGTGGGCAGATGGGGAGGCACCGGGCGCCCGCTGAGGTGGCGCACTAGAAAGGACGACGGGGAAAAAAGAGAAGAACAATGGAGGGAGGAATGTTAAAGAAAAAGGTGATACAAGAGGTGGATGTGTGATAAGAACCGAAGCAGAGAAGAGGTGCAAATAAAGAAGGAAGAAAAATTCAGGGTGTTGGAAATGGGAGATGATCATAAATAAATGAATGAAAAGGTAGCGGAATAAAGTGAGGCACAGGGTGAATTGGACAGGAGAGAAAGACGTCGAGAAATGAAAAAAAAAACCAAAGAAGATGGGAGAAGAACATTCAGTTAGAAAAACCCTAGAAAAGGAAAATCACTTCCTTCTGATGTGTCACTTACCTCAGTGTTCGGTCATCTATCTGTTAAATGTCTCACACCCTGATGTTTCATATAAACACTAAAGTCAGCCAAGTCAATAGTGAGTGCCTCATCAGGTTAGTGACACACACACACACACACACACACACACACACCCACACACACACCCACACACACACCCACACACACACACACACACACACACACACACACACACGACAAACAGAAACGGCAAAAACACAAAGCACACGCAGAGTGTAATAACCACAGGAAGTGAAATGAATAAAGTCACTACACATGTGCAGAGGGTTGCTACAGGACTGGAATCCCGAATGAGAATACAAATATTGCAGGTGCAGGATATATTTACTGTAATATGGGTGGTCAGCATTGTAATCGCAAGATGAAATATGACTGATTAGCAGACTCAAGCGCATATGAAATATGGCACTATATGGCAATATAAGTTTTTCTTCCTCAGTTGCTCACTCAAATTCTGTTATTTTTGACTAGTTGTGTAGTCAGTCATATGAGTAACAGTATCTCTGCTGCACTGAAGTTAGCCGTTACAGCATTTGGTTTTTATCTTTGGCAAACCACATCAACTGGAACATGACCTTTCTATCCCCTTTGTTAGAACTGCTTCAAGCTGAAGCTTTTTATTACATAGGTTTGCTTATTACATATTACAAGTTGACATCTTAATAAACCTTTAAACGACTGCATTAGCATTTCTCTAGATTAAAAAAGGACTACAAATGTATGCTTGGGCAGAATTACTGGGATAGTGGGTCTGCGGTAGCGGGTAGTAATGGTAAAAAAATCTTGCATTGTCAAATTATAAAGTCCCATGCAGACCTGTAATACAAAACACAGCAGGTTTTTCTGTTGAGCTTCCAGTGTATGCAAGATATGTTCAAGTTGTCTGCAATAGATTAAAGTTACCTACACACACTCAAACACAGAGCTCATCTATGGATACAGATGCAAGGAAAGAAAGGCTGGATCAGGCAGAGTAGTGGGGACGAGTGTGACATACTATATTTATGAAGCTATATACTGCCAAGAGAGGGAAGCTTTCGGGGAAGCAATTGGTTTCAACATATGCAAACACTCCCCTTGTCACTGAATTTTGGAAAAAGGTAGTGATCTAATTAAACAAAACACAGACCTGCTGCTTGTCTTGTTAACAGGCCACACGGTTGCTTTTAAAAAAAGATTCTGGTTGTAGCCTGCAGTGTGGCTTGAGGTGGATGCAGGCTGATGTGGTTTTATGGTGCAGCTGTAGCTTGCATGGCCCACTTGATTTGCCTATACTTTACTTTATACAAAATGTGGAGCTGTTAATGTGGAGCTTTGCCTGCTTGATTACAGTACATGATTACATGTAGCAACACCGGTTGTTGATGTAAATTCACGAGAATGGCATTTTTTTTTCACAGGGGTATTTGGGGACAGCTGGATAAAATAGGAATAGATAAGGACTATGTGCTGAGAAAAGGTGCCTATTCCTCACTCAGGGTACAGTCTACGTGTTGGTACCTTCTCTCCAGCGTTCCCAACCAGGTTCTGAACAGCCCAAGCTCACTGCTGAACGACGCATGCAACAGAACAAGACTTCAACAAAGAGCAGACAAAACCACATATAGCCAGAGGGCCACCTTGACATTTGCTCTGCTGGAATTTTTGTCTGACATTTGTTTTCTGTTTTTTTCCACTAGACAAGTGTCACAAATGGGGAGTGGGGATCGTTTTCTGTGATAGCGGCATATCAGCTCAGCCTCAGAAAGTATTTAAGATGGCTGAGAGATGTAAAACTTTAACCCTATATTGTGACAAATACCAGGAAAAGAAAGGTAAACTCAAAATATCAAAGTAGCCCTTAAAACAGACAATGTCCGTTCTGTCTGACAATGTAAGCAAGCTGCATGAAGCTAGTCAACAAAGCAACACAAAAACCAAGCAAACAGAGGAGGCTGACACAGTCAGGGTGATTCATTCATCAACCAGAGACATTTAGTGTTAGCAGTTAATAAATGAAGACAGGGTTTTCCCTGGCAACTTCACACCCAGGGTGGGTTTACGTAGCAGAATGAGGCTGTATGAAAGAGCATTTATAAACACTTGCTGGAAAATAACCTTAGATATTGTATTTCCTGGTTAAACAACACAGAACTGAAATTCATTTCTACCAGCCAGGGACAATCCTTTGTAAACAAATACAACAGGCAAGAAAAAGGACAATATTCAAATCTACAGGGCATGCAACCGATTATACAAATACATGTTGACAGAAACATGCATCAAGAAAACTATTACATTGCATCTGCATTTTTTTTCCAGTTCTTTCCAGAGCAACTGCATTTTAATATCATTTTTTCCTCATAAATATTTAACAGGTTTTGTCACTTACCTGCACAGTCTACCAGCATAAGGAGACTGGGCAGGTTAGTGGGGCTCAGAGAGGCAAGTTCATGGATCAATCAATTCACCTGCTCAAAACTGTTGAGTTGTTTTACAATGTAATTGCATAATTTAGTTTCAATGCTGAATGATGTGATTCTTTTTCTCCGATATCACTTCCACAATAATTACAATGTCTGTCCCTTGACTATAGATATACTTACCATAGGAAGTCTGTTTCGAGCCTACTCAAATTACATTTTTAAAAGGTTGTAATATTCCCATGACCTTTAGGTAACTGAAAATTCCTAAAATTGACACCATGTAAGGCTTTTATCCTGCACAGTCAACAGTTGGTTTCGAGGATGTCAGGTTGTTCAGCTTGTTTAACTAATTTTATTCATTTTACCTTGAAGGCAGACATTCAGTGCGCCTCGTACTTAAGCAAGCGCCAGTACCCAACACGAAGCGCTGTCCTACATTTAAGGAAACTAGTTTATTAGCTCTTGAGACCCCATCCACAGAAACAATCGCTGCTGGTCAATAAATGTCTCTTCTGCAACTCTGAATGTGTGGTGTTTTTTGTTTTTTTTGGTTTCCTGCCAGGAAAAAGAAAATAAAACACCTGTGGTTGTTCAGAGGTACAGTGCAGTGAGAAACCTGCTCTTCTTGTTCTCGAACTCTGACTGTTTAGTTATGGTCTAGTAGGTAATGAGAGGTTTGAACACGACTGATTGGCCAAAGACAAGGTATGTCAATGTCTGAAGTCTCAGTGTTAGCCAGTACACATTTCTGAGCTCCACAATCTACTTCCTTGCTGTTGCTAAGTAACTGGTAAGTCTACGATTGCAGGTTTCTTAAAATGTTGGACATCTCACTATGGTGACGTTATTGTGAACATGTGGGTAAAAAAAAAAAAACCCTCATTGTTTAAGAAATTCACACCACAACAAACAATTTCTTGTCACGTAGTATCTTGGTGGTACAAATCATAATTATCAAGGAATAGTTTGGGGTTTTACACTCGATTAACTGCTTGCATTTCTCAAACTATGTAAACTCCTTGCAAATGTCACCAATGTATTTAATCTCTGTAGTGTGTTAGCAAATATAAACCTATTTCAACTGTGTTATGTTTCACAATTTAGGGGGGAAATGCTGGCTACCAGTTCACTGCTGTGTCATATTTGTCACTTCCATTAATCTAGCAGTGATGGAAAGTTTCATAGCTAAACAAATCACTTCATCTTTTCTTCATCTCTCCTCTTTATCCATCAAATTCTTGAGGGAAAGATGATGACCTGTGTTAAGTAAAATGGTGTGTGCTGTAAGGAGCTGAGGGAGCTGTGAGCATGTGTCTGTCTGAGTGTGAGTGAGTGAAACTTGCCTGGGCCGTGGTGCGTGCAGGTCAGAGGGGCATGGATGATTGGAGGAAGACAGGGACTTGTGGTGGCGGGGACGCGAGGAGGAGGAGGAGAGGACGGCAGCAGCCGACGCAGTGGAGGCGCGGGAGCCCGGAATGTTTAGGCTGGGAGGGAGGAGGGGAGGAGGAACAGGAGGAGTGCCCCGCCCGACACACACACACACACGCACAGAAACATCCCAAGGGACAAACACACCAAAACGTCACACAATCAAACATACATAGTGGGCGGGGTTTATGTGTGGGTGGGCAGGGAGGTGAGGTGGAGCATGGTTAGAAGCAGCACTCAAACACAGTAAGGGGGGTGGGGGGTGGGGTGTGAGAGAGAGACAAGAAGAAGAACAGTAGAAGTAGATACACAAAGAGAAAACACAGAACACATAGAAACAACAAGAAGAAAAGTTGGTCTCTTTTGCTGCTAATGTCATCATGTTTTAACAAAGTGACAAACCACAATTAAAGCACAACTGTGTACTTGTGGCTTTGTCTTGATGTAAAATCTACGTGACACACACACACACAGCAGAGCACAAAAGACCAACTTTACCACCCTCTCTATTGGATAAGGAAGACTGAACTGAGCACACTAAAATATGAATTTTATGGGCAAAGTCAAGTTTCCAAGATTACAGAATTGGACAAAACAACAAAACTCATCACATAAAATGAAAAACAGAACAGTGGTGAGCTCATTTGCCTCACAGCAGGCCTACATATTGGGGGAAAAAAAGATGATAGGGGTACAATAAAATATTAACTCCAACTGCTTTTTTTTTATAAATCCCCTTCAAATCTTTTTAAATTAAAACAGTGCACAAAATGTAATGATTCTTCAGCTTTCACAAATTTGCCAATGCACCCGTTTGACCTCCTGAGAAGAGGCAACAAGCTTCCAGTTTTATAGGTTCGACCTGTCTGCTGACTTCTGCCTGTCAAATGCTAAAGTTTCCCTTTCTCTCAAATCTTCCTGTCCTTTTCCTACTGTGCACAGCCTTCACTGTATCTGGAACAAAGAACAATTTAGAGAATTACTTAAGCAAAACAACACTGGCTATTTCCTGAATTCTCTGCTAATCAGCGAGGTTGCTACGGGCTACAAAGCTCTGCACATTACTGACAGCTCTAACTTGACTTTACCCACACACAGAAACACACACAGTGAGAGACAGGGGAAAGTGGTACAACAGAGAGACAGAGAGGGAGATATAGCTGAAGAGAGAGCAGAGGAATGAGCTACGACAGAGAGAGAGACATTTATAGAGGTCAACCAAACAGCTGCTTATTACACAGAAAACAAACAGAAACACACACACACACTCTTTCTGACAGAGATTAGTGCAGCTAGTGATGGAAAAATAACAGCATTCACCGGACAATCCAGTGTGTGGCAACAGTTGGAGCATGTATGTTTAAGCTTCTGTGTGTGTCAAAACAATTGTATGTGTATGGCCTCGGTGTGTGTAGATATTTGTGTGTACATTTAAGCCTATTAAGAGGCGAGTACAGGGACCATATAGTACCACTAAGAGTTAATATTCCATCACAAGTTTTTCTAATCTCCTTAGAGAGAGCAGGGTGAAAAAGAAAGAGTAAAAAGATTAATACAAAGACAAATAGGAAAAAAGGAAGCTGGAAAAAGAAAAGAAAGGAGGTGCCAAGAAAAAGTGAGTGACTAAAGTCGCAGAGGGACAAGAGCTCAGACACAGATAAAAGAGCAAACTGAGGAAATTAGGAAAGGGCAGAAAGAGAAAGAAAAAGAACTGGGGACGGGAGGGGGTGTAACAAGTTTAAAAGCCCAAACTTCAAAGCATTAATGACGATCAAATAAAATAACTTTAAAATCAAAGCAAATGACAACCACTAAGTTAGCGGAGACTTCCAACGCTAAAAGACCCACAGTAGTAAAAAAAAAAAAAGCAATGCTGTCTCAAATGACCACCGTGTTACCCTGCAGTGCTTTGCCTGCATAAGGAATAAATGACAGAAATAGATCAAAACGTATTAGACTCTACTGCCGTGACTCGATTGAATCGTTTTTATTATTTTGTCAGCAAGACTTTGTACTGGGAACAAAGGAGTCATTTGAGACTGATACATGAATAAGTAATAAAGCAGCAATGACTGAATGAACACTGCATCATAGTGGGGATTATGGTTTAGCCTCATGTTTAATGCTCATGAGAAAGCACACAAAGCATATGGCTGGTTAAGGATGAGTGGTGAGCGAGCACTTTTACTGTATGTATGGACGCGTATGAGGTGTATTCTGCACTCCAGATGACGTCAAAGAAATTTGCAACACCGTCGACTTCAATGGACAGCTAAAATTATGTATGGAGGTGTGTTTCTAAAGCCTTATATAATAAAGATAGAAAGTCCTCAAAAAACACAGTAAAAGAATAAAGGGAGAAAAAAAAAGAAAATTAGGCCTCAATCTTTGCAGCATTTATTTAATTTTCTTAAATAAAAAAAAGAAAGAACAGAACTCCTGCTTTTTGCTGTTTATTGTTGCTGATTTTGGTCTTTTAGCATCTTTTATCATCAGGAATTTTACCTTTGTATCTATAAAAACTACCAGTCTATCCTTGGTTTGCCTTTGAGGAAAAAAAATGTTACGTTTGGTATGACTGTAATACTGAGGATGTCATTGCAAGAGAAAATCTTATTGAAGGAAAATAATAGACAGCTAAGAGTTTGAAGAACAAATGAGGTTGTTGTGTGCCAGCATATGTCAATCTGCATGTGTGGATGTGGGTGCCCACTGAATCCTCTCTGCTCTGGCTGACAGGCCTCCATCAGACCATCTCAGGTAATCTGTAATCTACTGGAGGTTTGGCCTAAATTCCCCAAGAGAGCCTGAGCTTGTCCAGGAGGGCTCACCCCGCCCTGGGGGAAGGCTCTGGGCCTCCCTGAGCCAACTGGCAGAGCTCTGGAGAGTACCAGCCAAGGTCTGGGATTCAGTCACTGAGACAGCTGTAGGACTGCTCCATTCACAAACCATGATGAGTGTGTTTGTATTATGTGTCTGTTAGTGAGGCAGCAACCTCACAGCAACTACTTGGGTTGCCAATGACGAGAGAGATAAAGAGTGTGTGTGAGAGCGATTGTATGTGGGAGTACTTGCCCTTGTGTTTTTGAACACTTCACTCTTTTGCATTTGTGTGCGTGTGTGTGCATGTTTGTGTACCTGTCCTTGCCGTTCTGGATGCCCTGGCCCAGCGTAGCTCTCTCAGTCAGAGGAGAGTTCCGACTACGACCAGTGCCGGTGGACAGGATGCTATTCTGAAGGACAAGAAGAATAAAATAAGAGACATGTTAAGAGATGTAGAAATCATTAAGAAACAAGACACGGCTTAAAACAGCAAGATATGCTGTGAAATGTTGTGGACAGAGTAGGGAGAAAAGAAGAATGAAGGCTTGAGCAATGAAATATGGAGAGAGAAGGTGAATGAAGGTAGGAGCCGACAGACTGATGAGTTTTTAAAAGACTGTTAGTTTGACTTCTGGCATTGAAGATGACCAGTTATTCCACAACAGTCTTGAGCAAACTGACGGGCCAGCGCAATAAGCAACAGTTATAATAATTCAGACTTCCCCAAATCATTCTGATCAAACTTGTTTTTCTGAAACTTGCTCTCCCACACAGGTGTTTCCATTTCCTCTGCCTCATTAGCCGTCATTATCTATGCTGAGTTATGTGAATCACTGGAGTTTGAGCAACATCTAATAAATATTACAAAGGTCTAAATTGTCACATGATGACCGGTGCAACAAAACTAACAGGTGAGTGGGAGAGATGTCAATCAAGTAGTCTGTACACTCCCACACAACCCTGAGAAGAGCTCTTATCAGGCAACTTAAATGAACACACTAGTGTTAGGGAAGAGTGTAGGAGGCTGACACAAAACTCCAGGAAATACTTTTCCCATTCACTCTAAATCATGAAAGATACGTTTTCTATTCACAATTTGTTGCTTATAGGGGAAAACATAAAACACTCTGTTGGGAAACATATTTTCTTTTACATTGTTTGTTGGCAGATGATGATAAAATATCATCATCAGTTTTTGTGCCTCAAAACCATAGCAGTAATTTGACAATATTTGGGGTATGTACAAGGGAAACACTAATACTCCGAAGCTACACAAACCAAATAGTTCATAAGTTAAACAGCATCACCTAACTGTAAAGCAGTTGTAAACAAGACGGGAACAAGAAGAAGACTGAAACCTGAAACAAACCTGTGAATCCTGAATATGATTCATACTTTCGGTTAGGCTGCTGTCAGTTATATGGCCACTTATTTTAATTTGTTTAATTGGTAACTAGCATTTCTTTTGATCTTTGGACCATAGCATGAGATAAAATATGGCTGACACTAGCTTGACACTAAAGAGCAACAATGACTTTACCAAGTACACTCAGGTTTTGAATTCATCTCAACTTTTCCAGCAGATGTTCTTCTCTCCCCTCACATTTGGGAAAGTTGTTTATTCACTGGAACCACAGTAAGTAATTATTTTGTCTATGTGGATCTGTCTGTGACAACATGTTCATACATGTGTGGTCTGTAATGTGATCATATACCCGATAGAATTGTTTTATTTTGTTCTTGATAAACACTTAAAACCTAAATGCTAAAAGTGAACTGTGTGGGTGTTTGGGCTCACGGTAGAGGGCGTGACGCTCTTCTTGCGGTCAGAGGAGACCAGAGGGCTGGCCGGGACCTTGGTAGTGGAGCTTCCTGATGAACCCTTCCTCCCAGAATCCTCCACTGCAGTCCGGTTGTCTGCTTGACCCCCCCTTTTAGAGTAGGAGGAGCCTAAAGAAACAGAGAGCGCATCAGATAGACTATCACTTACCAACTCCAACCTTTGATCTGCTGCTTCATCTCATTTGGTATTTTTTTGACATCACACTATTTTAACGTACAGTCTCATCCTCTCTTCCCTTCATTGAATCTGCTTTACTGACTCTCATACTCAGATCAGTCCTCTTCTTGATATCTTTCCACAACGTGACTACAAGTGTCTACAAAATACACACCAAACTCACCCTGGTCAGTAGCTCTGCGGTTCTGAGGCTTCTGGTTGGACGACACACTGCGCTGTACCTTTGAGAGGCAAGATGGAAACAGACGTCAGTTTGGGTTTGTATGTGTCAGTTTACACACACATTGGGATGTGAGTATGCTAGCAGAGAAGCTGTGTTTATAGCCACTATTGATTTATAGCACCATTCACTCTTGAAACTACTGTATTCAAGAATCCACGTACAGCAATGGTTGCTGTTGTTCGTGTGTGTGTTTGTGTGTTGGGGGGGGTGGGCTCTGCCAGTGGACCTGGCCGCATTATGTGATGTCTGTGTTCTCATTGTACCTTGTGAGGCGGGGAGGGGGCGTTTATGTTGCTTACATCAGTTCCTGGCCGGGGCTTGATGCAGCCTTCATCCAGCTGACAAAAAAGAAAGAGAGAAAGAAGAGAAAAAAAACCAACACAGGTCACAATGGGTGTGTGTGTGTTGAGAAGAGCAACAGAGAGACTCCGTTATGGGTAAAAACAAACTAAAGACTAAAAATAGTGCTTTTTACATGGTACCATTATGAGAATACTGAAATGTTTTGAGCAATAATAGATAAGGTTGAATTCAGAGACAACAGCAAACTGTATGTTCAATGATGGTTTAAATGCAACATAAAAAAGATCATATATTTCTTGCATATAATGATGATTACACAAGAGCTGCTTAATTTGCTTAACTAGCATGGTGCTCTAATGGTGCTCATACTGTTGTACTGTGGAGTCAAATTTATGTTTGTACCTCAGAGTTCCTATAGTCCAGTAGCAGGTATGCAGCCATCACATCATTGTACTTCTGGTTCACCAGCGAGTCCTGGATTTCCTCCTGAGAGAATCCCATCTGCAGCATGATGTCTGCACACACAGAGAAAACCCAGTTTTAATTATGAATGGTGAATTTTCTGTAGATAAAAAAATATCTTTGTGTTTAAGTAAAGAACTACTGTACTCAAGTGCGTCTCTGTGTGGATAAAAAAAGGAATAGATTCATCTTTTTCTAGTGTTTTCACGCCTACCTGTCCTCCTGGGATCCTTATAATCTGGTTGTGGTTCAATGTAGGGTTTGAGTTCCTCCTCCTCGTGGCCCACATTCATCCACCGGTCCCTCATTATTTGCTGCTGGGAGCAAGTTAAACAGACAGATACAGGAAGACATGTAAAAAAGATAAAGGGGCAAAAAGGAAAGGAGGAGAGGAGAAAAGGTTAAGGGAGAGCAGAGGGTAAATAGTGAGAAGACAGGTTAACCCTAACCCACGCATGATTAATTAATCACACAAAATTAATCTGTTTAATCACTTAATCTTCACAATTAATCAGAATTTTCTCATGGGCATAGCCGGGTGTATTTTATCTTCAATATTCAAATGAATTTTCCTTAAGAAGTAAACTAGGATGAAATGTGTATGCAATTATATAGAAACTATAAGGAAATTGTAACTTCAACAGTTGCAGGACTGGATTCTTACACTAAAGTTTGAGCTTTATTACTGTGATTTTACTGGGCTGCCGTGACATTTAGCAGGATAGCAAGCAGAGACCTGCCAAAGGCAAGGATGACGGTTATTAATCCAAAAATGAAGATTGAATATAGTCAACTGAAATGTCAAGTGACACCTTTGACTTAACAGCCAACTACATATCCTAAGTAATAACTGACTACATGCAGTACAACCAAATTTAGCAACTCATAATTCCCAAGCTAACAGGTATTTACTATGCCTTTAGAAAGCACTTTACACCTCACCTACAATCTCACACATAGATGGTGGAGTAGCCACCATAATGTATTGAAGATATTTTAAGGGTTTGTGTGTGTCTAGCAATTTGGGTGTCTTGTTTGGATCTTATGCATGTATGTGTATTCATGTGTGTACCTCGAGGCTGCCTCTTTTGGAAGGATTCAGGATGAGGAACTTCTTGAGCAAGTTCTCACAGTCGGTGGACA
This sequence comes from Pampus argenteus, assembly GCA_036937835.1. Classification (NCBI taxonomy): domain Eukaryota; kingdom Metazoa; phylum Chordata; class Actinopteri; order Scombriformes; family Stromateidae; genus Pampus; species Pampus argenteus. Next base: position 9,186,073 of record CM072860.1, read on the forward strand.
TGTAGAAGGGAATCCTGTATTTGCCACGCAGCACGCGCTCTCTCAGTTCCTGGAGAAGGACATGAAGCATTGAAAGTCAGCACCAGACAGGTAGCAAACTCCAAATAACATGTTCCCGTTTTCCCCAAAGCTTACTGAAACCAGTTTAACAATGATAGGCTTGACCACCATCACCCATCATTTGATACATTTTCAGTTGTGAATATGTGCAAATGCCTCCTATGCCAACAAAGTTTTGAACTGTTTTCTTAAAATCTGTCTCATCTGTATTCAGTTACTTAAGTATCTAGTTCAATGTGATGTGGCTTGCATTATTCAAGCTGCAACATTAGCTGCTCATATACCCCGAAATGACTGAATCACTAATTGGTGACCATCTTAACAATCTATGATTCAACCTCAACAGCAGTGTAGTATAAGAGGATGATATTAGCAAATCACAATATTCATGCACCTTCTGGTATTTTAATGGTATTGCCAATTAATTGTTTTCTGCTTTAATACAATCTATATACGATATGATTAATCAAAGATAAATTATTTATTAAGAAAAGGCACAATCAACATTGCATTACAACATTTGTAATCTACTTCAGTAGCCTTTATGCAACATCAGAGTGCCACTGAACTCATTAACCTCAACATTGCTTGTACCACTAGAGGGACCTTATCAATTATAATTTATTCAGACATTAAGGAGATAAAAACACATGTAGTGATAAGTTTTTAGTGTTTTTAGTGTTAAGTGTTTAGTGTTCTGAAGTGCAGAAACATTCATGTAAATATAAAGGTGAATATTTTTCATTAATTTCATTACAATGAGTAAAATGTGACGACAGTGAACCTCCTATCTGTTCTAAATAGAAAGAGCAGTAATGTAGGTGTTTAACAAAACTCCATACAGCACAAGCTAGAAGCTGGAAGGCAGGTATGTTAATATCAATATCATACACTGAAAGTCATATAACACACCCAAAATGTGTCTGCACTTCCAGAGTGAGTCATGTGTGTACTGACTGGATGACAGGTGCGGAAGGTGGTGTGAATAACTATAGCTCACAGAAAGAATTAAATCTCTTGCTGAACTGAACAAAGTAGCACGCTTCAATACCTGTTTGGTGAATCACATTACCATTTAAATGAAATATACTTGGATTGGTACATCAAACATTATCACTTTTTCACATTCACATTGTTGAGTTTAGTTTCTACAGTCTGTACGGCAGGAAGAACAGAAACACGGCAAATACTACAACCACCCACAGAATACAGACATCTGCTTACATAACACACACACACTCCTGACCTTGAGGTTCTGTCCATCGAAGGGCAACGAGCCGCTGACCAATGTGTAGAGGATCACCCCCAGGCTCCAGACATCCACCTCGGGCCCATCGTACTTCTTGCCCTGGAAGAGCTCCGGGGCAGCGTAGGGCGGAGAGCCGCAGAACGTGTCCAGCTTGTTCCCCAGCGTAAACTCATTACTGAAGCCAAAGTCTGCTATCTTGATGTTCATATCTGCATCCAATAGCAGGTTCTCTGCCTGCAGACAGACAGAGCATGGGAGCGAGAGGAAAGAGACAGAAAGAAAGACATAATTATGGTGTAGAACACAGGAGGGTGTGGATGGAAACCAGAAGAAAAAGATGAGAAAATGAACATGTACTCATGTATTAACATGTAATCCTCCCCATATGCTAAGAAATTAAACACAAGTACTTGAGATTTGTTTTGTCTGATGATTTTCTCCCTTCACAGGAGGGACAGATCTCTATACAGTTTAAACCTACTGTAGCTTGTACAACTAAGGAACAGAGAGGCCACTCTGTCATCAAGTGTTCTTATGAGACCACATATCCCACATCGTTACAGACATTAGTTTGAAAAAACTTGCTAGGTGAGAGAGGGGCTTTGCACAGTCACGGCCAGGGATTTACAAGTAGCACACAATAGACAAAGTGAGCTACCACAGTTTATTCCTGTGTTTGTGTGTATGTGTGTGTGTGTGTGCCCCCAAGATTGAAGTGAGCCAGTGAGCAAGGAGGTTGGGGTTGCCTAGCAACAGGTGCGCTCTCCTTTTCACTTGCTCTGAATACTCTACAGCTTCTGTGTGTCTGAGTGTGTGCGCGCATTAAATACAACGCTGACATCATCTCTAGGCTCTGATCTAAGAAATAAATAAAGGCCAGCTTCTCATTTTTGGCTGGCATATCTAATCATAAATAGCGAATCAACATTAATTCTATAGTATCTGAAACTCAAAATTAAACTCTTTGATGTTGTCTTGTTTAATGCACTTTAAGGAAAAAAATAAGCATCAGAGTAGTGTGTATATACACACACATCTTGGGAGCCAAACAGACTCATTTTAGTCTTGCTGGCTCATCAAAATGCACTCTTGCTGTGAAAGACCTACTACAGTTAAGCCTGTGTAAGATTTTACATTACAACCCACAGATCAGGAGTGATTAGTATAATGTGCAGGATGGTAAGCATTACATAATGAGTACCGTCTATCTTCCAGAAACCTTTTATTTCCCATGCTGCCTATTTTTTTTTTTTATAAATGACAACCATCATGACCTACTGCAAGTGTGGAAAATGCTTTATGACCTTGGTGAAATCACTGAATATGTTCTGTATTAAAATGCCAAAAATAACCATCACTAGGGAAAAAACAACTTTGAGATGAGATGTGCTTACTGTAACCATAATCATGATAATGTCTTGTCTACAGGTCTGCCTGCAGGCACATTAAGAGGATTCAACTCTGCATAATACTGTGAACTAAGATGACCTGGAAGCATTAAATCTGCGTGCATGCGTGTGTTGTGCTACATTTTTGGCTCTAACTTATGTGAACCAAAAAAATGAAAAGACAAGGATAGAATGATCTGACAGGAGAATAGAAAGGAATATAGGCATAAATATTGTGTGTGTGTGTGTGGGTATGTGTTAAAGCTCCAGCACTAGAATAGGGACATTATATCACCTTTATGATTAAGCCCAGAATCGTCTATTCATAGGGGCAGGATTTCATCTCAAAAAATCATATGAAGATTAATGTGGACACAGAGAGAGAGAGAGAGAGAGAGAGAGAGAGAGAGATACAGAGAGAGAGAGAGAGAGAGATACAGAGAGAGAGAGAGAGAAAGAAAGAAAGAAAGAAAGAGAGCTTGTTGTTGTGCTTTGACACTCAATGTAATTCAATAATGTGTGTGTGTTCTCACCTTGAGGTCTCTGTGTACTATACACTTCTGGTGGCAATACTGCACTGCTGACACAATCTGTAGAGTGAGAAAGTGAGGGAGTGAGAGAAACAGGGAGAGGGATGACAAGATGGAGCCTAAATGTTACTGAGAACGCTTCATAAGGATCTTCAGGACGCACTAGGGATACAAAATTTAATTCACTCACACAATAATAATTTAAGTGATCAAGAAGAGAACGTATTTTACATGACATTAAAGCTGTATTTAAACAACTAACAGGAGTTCTTTTCACACAACCACCTAACTAAATTAGGTATTTGAATAATTAATTAAAATAATTTGAAACATCAATTAAATGTGACAAAATGTGGTACAAAAGTAAACAGGGCTGTCACCATGACAACAAACTTGGGCATAAGCAATACACTTTTAATCCAATTCCAACATACCTTAAAACATATACACAACACGTTCTTGCAAAAATATCATTTTCTCCAACACACACACACACACACACACACACCTGTCTGAATTTGGCACGGGCTTCTTTTTCCTTCATCCTGCCATGGGCCACCAAGTAATCAAAAACCTCTCCTGGAAGACGACAGAAAGAAGAGGAGAGCAGATTCAGTGTTGGAACCTGATACTTGTCCTTAAAGTCAAAGTATTGGTCAACTGGACATTGAAGTGAACACTGTCCTTTTAAAATCAAAGTATAGACAACATGAGATAAAGCTGCACATTTTAATGGTGTCATCATTTTAAATAATTTTTGATTTAAACTTAAATTGAAACAAGACTGAAAGTCTATTATTCATTGTCATGTTTTGAAGGTAAATGAATACTGAACTGTTATCACACAATTTTCCCTTTCGTTTGTGTCTATTTTGGTCTATCTCTAGCACTTTGAGTGCCTCAGAGTGCCAGAGCAGGATTAATAGGGATGTGGGTATTTTCTACATTTACATCAATAATTTTCAACACTAAGAAGATAGAAATGGTCAGTAAGTAAAATATATTCTTACTAACAACCCTATGGGCTTTATATTAAGAGGGGAAGTAGCATTTTTATTGGTTGGGAACATACAGAGTGCCAAGCCTCAGGGGGGGACGGTTTCACAGTGAAATGCACTTACCTCCACTAGCGTACTCCATTACCAGGTACAAAGTCTTCTCTGTCTCTATCACCTCAAAGAGCTTGACTGGAGGTGGAGAAAGAAAAGCAAAGACAGAGGGTTGGAAGGGAGGACAGAGTAAAGTAGATGGAGGTAGGGCAAGAGAGAAGATGAAAGCACAGAGGAAAGGAAAGGGAGGGGAAATAAGAATTTGGCAAAAAAAAAAAAAGGAAGAAATGCAAGAGTGAAAGCAAAAATAAAAAAGTAAGGGAGAGGAAGACAGAGACATTATCATTTGGCTTGAATACATGACCTTGAAATACCAATTAAATTTGGCTCTCAGGGAGTGACGACAGAGTTGAAACTCGCATTTCAGTGTGACTCACCTATGTTTGGGTGATTCAACATCTTCATGATCCTCACCTCCCGGAAGAGCTGAGAGAAACAAGCCACACAGTGTTGTGTTAAACACACTGTCAGATGCAGGGTGGTGTTGTGGTCATTCGGGTTCTATACTTTTTTTTTTTCCTTTTACAAATAAATACTTTATTTTGCACCATCATTACAAAGTGCACTCGAGGATTTTGGAGGGAAATATTATATAGCACATTTGTATTTTTTGAGGATAAAATGATACTTAAGACATTCAAAAACAACATTCACTTCCTGTTTATGTGAATGGGGGCGAAATTACAGTACTAGAAGTAAAGCAATAACAAACATGGTTAGTAATGACATACCAGCAGAAATTCAAGTAGTGCTGGTTTAAATCCCAGGTCTGAGCCAATTTGGGATTTTAGAGTTAAACAAAGAATGAAAAGTTTGATTTGCCATCAGCTGATAGTAAACTCTCGACATATTAAGTCAAGCTACTAATTCAACAAAAATGCAGGGACATTTACTTAGTAAAGGCATCAGGGGGAACTTTCCATTGATTAAAAATTTATTTCCTCCATGAGTCAGTTGATATGGCGAAATCGGGCTAAGTGGACTTTTTGATGCCTGATCAACTCAGTCACACTTATTATGTCAGAAACATAATACTTAGAAACATTCACACCTACAAACTTTTTAGGTTACAAACAATACAAAGTCAAAGCAGCATTTTAGTTGAGTCCACAATAACTGTACTGGTGACCAAAGCCTTTACATGGGATTTGTTGACAAAAAATAAAAGTAGATCCTAGATAGCCTGATCCTTTAAGAACTGAGCGTTCCCCGTCTATTTCTCGTGCACATGAATACACGTCTACACATTTGCATGCCCTTATATTCTACTGTATGTAAAGAAGTGTGAGCATTCGCATTTATCACTGGATTTATGTAGCAGCCCTGTCAACCTTTTGCCGTTTCTAGTCATGTGCCGTCTGTGGTTAATCTGTGCATAGTGTTTGGTGTGTGTGTGTGTTCAGCATATATGGTTAAGAGAGTGTGCGTGTGAGTGGACAGACCCCACCCTGCCACGATCAAAAGGAAGTAATTGCAGCTTTTTTCCTGTAATTAAAACTCTCTCTGAAAACTAGACCACTTCAGAAAGACACAGAGAAAGAGGGAGGAAGGGAAACAGAGACACGTGGGGGGAGGAGGAGTGACTTGAAAATGACTTCTGAGAAAACGGATAAATAGGATGGAGGTTTGAATTTTTGTCTGTGTGTGTGTGAGTGTGAAATAAACCCACCTTCTGCAAACTGGAGGAGTTGAGCTGTGTCTTATCAATGATCTTTACAGCCACCTGGAAGCAAAACAAGAAAATGGTCATTTATTATTACACTTGTATTCATTTATTGCAGTTGTGGCTGCAGTGAGTTTGATGCATCTTGCTCACACAAACCTGCATAGCCGTAGGCTAACATAGGCCTGTGAGCACGCACACACACGACACACACACACACACGCAAGCACGCACACACACACACACACACACGATACAATCTCACACAGAACAGGCAATCACAGCAGGCGACAGTTGCATAATAGGGCAGAATACAGATAGAGACAAGCACAGAGCTGAAGCATAGTTTATACTCAGACCATAATGAGGTCTATAGTTCAAAATCCAACAGGGGTGATCAGCAAGGGAGACAGAGAAAGAGAGATAAAACAGAAGCTGAGAAAAACAAAAAATAAAGAATCAGACAGATGAGAGAGATACAAAGTAAGAAATGTTTAAAAAAGGGATGACATAGGACATACACCGAAAAAGGAGCTCTACTTCTCTCTCCCATTTCTGTCGTTCACTGTTAACTAACTCTTTTTTTCCACTCCTCTTTCTGGTTGTGCTTGTCTGTCTGACTCTTTCATGCCCTCTGATTCTCCCTTGTTTTCTTTGTGTGTTGTGTGTGTGTGTGTGCGCGCCAGTGAGTCACATGGAGTGTTATCAGGGTGTCAGGCACAGAGCTGTCACACATTGACAGAGCCCGCCTACCTCTCTCTCTCTCTCTCTCTCTCTTCTCTCTCTCTCTCTCTCTCTTTTTCTCTCTCAGACCAAGCACTGGGCCTTAGACTGAGCTCAACATGGGCTCACTGATGCAGCTTTTTCCCTTAAAGGGACAGACCACTGCGTTACATCACATCTGGAATTCACAGTAAGCCGGAGACATTTAGGCTTCTCTATTCAAGTGGACAATGGTGATCTAATCTCCCGCAGCAGATGTACCGTCTCCAAAGCCATGCGAGCCCCAGATCAGACCAGACCTACTGCGCATCACAGCGTGAACCCACCCGCCAGATTAATGTTTAGACATGAACAAAAACATTTATAGTGCCCCTCCCCCATCTTGGTTAATAAAAAATATTATCATGAGACTGTTTTGATGTTAAAATAGTAACTGGTTTTGTTTCCTAACCTGCACCTTGTCACTCAAAGCAATTTTGGTGTTTATCTTAATTATAATGCTAGACAAAGGTTTACTATTTTTATATATTTTCTTCCTTAAAATTACTCTTAGTAACGCTGAGACCCTGACAAGCCAGTTTCCAGTTAAATAAAGAGCCGATAGTAAAGGATTTCTCCTGAATGTGACTTCAGTGACTAAAAATAAAAGTTCAGAAAGTCAGTGGGACTTTTGTCAAACTAAAGAAAGATTAAAGCTCTCAGTGCAATCTGTGTGTGCATGCATGCCTACCTCTTTTCCGGTGAGGACGTGTCGTGCCAGTTTGACCTTGGCGAAGTTGCCCTTGCCAATGGTTTTCAGCAACCGGTAGTTACCAATGTGCGGTTGGTCATCTGATGTGGTTGTGGCAACGGAGTTCCGACATCGCGGCATGCTGGATCGGCCAGATGACTTGTCCTGAGAAGAGAGAAGGCAATATGTGAGCCTCAGAGGACGTAGTTACTTGTAGGCAGAAAGTAACAGAAAATGACAGTGTGACGGAGCAAAAGACGATGGGAAAGTGTGCGTGTGTGTGTGTGTGTGTGTGTGTGTGTGTGTGCGTGTAAAACTGTACATCCCCAACAGTGTATTTATGAGACATCAGCACAGAATATGCACATCTTACAGTATGAAGCTATATAAAGATCTGATACAAGCTTTCATTTGATGAATACTTCAGGTTCACTGAGCCATTTCTACATTGTATTAGTTGAGAGATTTATCTATAGAGTTGGATTTATTTCCACCACAAAAGTGATACACATAACAGAAAAAAGCACACAAACAATATGCATCAGGAGAAAATATCACTTCTTTCAGTGAGGTTTGGTATTCTGGTTTCTGTGGCAATTAATCTTCAAATCATTCAGGTCAAAAAAAAAAAGTTGAATAGAGACCTAATAACTATAATTCAAAGAAATATTAAATTTTAGTTTATGAAAATATGTTTCATTTCCTTGAATAACTGTCCTAGTGTACTGTGTTCATGTAGACTATCAGGGGTTATGAAATGAAGGCTTGAATGCCTTCAGTTTCTTTTATGGATTAGGAACAGTCAGCAGAGAAACAGTCTGTAGAGCTAAGATTTTACAGGGCTAGCAGAGTGTTGAAAGATCTGTGTTATAATCTGGTGGCAAGATTAAGATAGAGACTTGGACCTTTTTGCAATGAACGGCTAATATTGATTACAATCTCTCAGGCTTTTGGAGCAACTTAAACAGCTGAAACACAAGTGGGTCGGATATTGCTTAAAAAATATCTTGGTGTGAAAAAAAACAATCTACAGATGAATTGGAAACTGCACTGAGTTCATTTAACAGCCGTAAACATTATGGGGAAAACAAACAGGTCCACTGCTTTATACACAGAAAGCTGTAAACAGCAAGAAAATAGGCATTAATTATAAACACAAAACCGATGTTCACTTTCTGAAACTATTTTATTTCATGTTAGGTCTCGTGGTTAAAAGAGTGGCTAACAATTACACTGAATGATTGCTATCTATAGATATAAAGTTCCACTACATCTTTATAATACTTCCTAGAAAAATTCCCATTTGTAGTATTCGCTGTAACATAATAAGCAGATGTTAGTGAAAGCCACTGCCAAACACTGAAACTGTGCAAATCTGTCTATAAAAAGGTGCTCGGACAGCGAGCTCAGTCTTGATTTTTCTGCTGTCACTGTTTTACTATGGTTAATGCTTCAATCACTATATTCATCTTCTGATGAGTCATATTGTGCTTCAGTGGAGTCACAATATGACTAAATAGTATAACTCTGCTTCCTCTACTGTTTCTGTGACTTTAATTTGAACCCACATATGGAACCTACACCACTGCATTGGTCCTTTGCACAGATTCGGCCAAGGCCAGTAACAAAAAGTTATTTAATAATGTCTTAATATGGCATAAAGTAAAAACTTTCTAGTTCATCTTACAGCAGACAGTGGGTCTTTCGAGTCATACACACACCCACGAAAAGAAAACAAAACCTTGCTGTGCTGGCAAGTTTTGCATAGTTGGCAAATGCGATAAGGTTTCAACTCCAGGAAAGGGTCAGAGCAATTGTGTGTGTGTGTGTGTGTGTGTGTGTGTGTGATCTGAGAGGACAGGTGACGGGGATCAGGGTCAGAGGAGAGGACGACTGGCTCCAGGGTGACGAGACTCAAACACACATAGCCTGTGACACAAACACCAGCGCACAGATACAAGAATACACACTCGTGCACACAAAGATGCGGGTACACAGACACGTGTGGCAGCATGAACGGCGGGGGAAAACACACACACACACCTCTAGGAGATTTGACACCAATGAGAGAGACGGGCCAGTGAAATTCACACTGTTGGAGTGAAGTGAAGAGGTTTGCACAAATAATCTCTTTCTCTTGTTCTCTCCTTCCAACAACTAGCCATTTTATTCACCCAATTAATTCTCTCTCGCCTGAACAAATTAGAGACTCGCTCTGTGACCACATTTTTAATCAACATCTTCCTCCTTCGTTACCATATCTTGGGCCATGGGAAACGGGGATAACTATGATTACTTCATTGTGTTTGTGTGTTTCTTGCTCCAGATGGTATGATCTAATGTCTGCATCCCAGCCGCCCCCCCCACATCCTCATGCTGACAGCGCAGACCTGCACAAAATGTAATAGGCCAGATTAAGCTTCAACACAAGCAAAGGAAGTGGGATTAAAAACAAATGACAGTTGCATTAAAGCAGGAGGACGGGGGAAGGGCCTTATGTGGCCTTGTGTGAGAGGGGGAAGCAAATGATTTTTATTTTTGGATCCTGGGGGAGAGGGGGAGAGGGAGACAGACAATATTGTCATATGTGGACATTATTTAAGACAATGAGACCCAATCGGACTATATAGAGATGAATTTTAGATCAGCTGGGCTGTCCTCAGAGGTCTACATGATTTAACGCCCTCTGTCACTCGCTCAGTTTTACATTAATCTCTCTGGAATACTGCTGTCCAAAATAGTGCCAGCGGGACAAATTTGTCCTCAACAAAACATTTGTCTCTCTCAGGGGCATTTAGAAAGTGATAAAGCCATAATGTGTAGATAAACTTGCTTTACAACAAAGTTTAGGGGTTTGGGATTTTAAATGGATTTAACTTTCTTAACCCCTGACTGTAAACATGCTTAGCTATTCCTTATTTCTTTTACTGGAAGGAGCGTGTAGATATGAACTACCAGCACGGCCTTTTTCTTCAGTGTGTTTATATGCACTGAGTCGGCTCTCTGCAGTAATCTGATATATGTCATGAATATGAGGAACTTGACTTCCGTTATCACGATGGGAGACTAAGACCCTTATTTCCCCAGATAGATTTGTTATTGCTTTGACAGCAGAGCGGGGACAAGACAATGAATATAACACACATATAATAGCCTCCAGAAGTTTAGTCTGTTTCCACCATTAAACAACTGTGTAAAATTTAGACACAGTTACACTCAAAAGAAAAACTGTGCACTCTCACAGACACACAGAAAAGAAAAAAGAAAATCATCAGTAATATCAGCAATACAGCTTAAATAAATCACTGGCTCCAACATACGGTTGGACCTTACGACTGTGTGTGTTGTCTGTTTTCCTGCACAACCCGGTTTCCTGTGTGTAAAAGCTGTCAATGGCAACAATAAATTCAAAAACTGTCATGTCATGCTTTTAACTTTTAAAGTAGTTTGTGATTTGAGTAAGTGCTGACAAGCAAACATCTTCCTGTAAGGCATTAAAAGACACCATTTGTAACTTGGTATGTAACTTGATCTTGAGTCCAATATAACAACTATCCACCTTGGTTTGTCTAGCAGAGCATCACTCCACACAGGTGTAAGGAATTAACTACTAAAGGATCCTCAACCAATGCATGACCAATGAAGGGGAATGTGCTGAAGTAACGAGCAATGAGCAAGAAGCACACAACGCAGTGCTATCCACTTGTGACACAGTTGTGTGTGATAGACATTCAGAGTTACACAGTCAATACACCAACAAAGCAGATGCTGGTTTGCAGGAAAGGCTGCAACAATGACTGCTACACATCTGGGTAAAGAGCTAAACATTAATGAAAATGTCAACTATTACTTGTTAATCAAGATGGCATGATGTGACATTCACTCATACATTTTAGACAATTAGCTATTTCTCACTAAAAAGCAAGTGTACATTGAGCTGCATCAGCATAATAAAAAATAAAATATTTTAAAATGGCATGATATTATGAATATAAAGAGATTGTACAGTAATTGATTGGACAGTTGGAGTCTGCCATACAGGTTTAAATTCATAATGTCATAACTTTTTTGTAAAACTAAGGAATCAGCTGTCAAACATTACTATGTTATAGAGGACCAAACAGAACCAGCTTACCAAGGTTGTATTACATGTACAACCCTGGTACATTTCAACAACTGACGTGAAGGTCAGTAGACAGGGAAACATTTTTCATTCATTCACCCTTGAGGAGTCGACAGGACTAACTTTTGCTTCTGTACTTTACTAACACCAAATTAAGAGCATGAAATACAGTTACTTAAAATGAAAGTGTATTTCCTCCGAGTTCTTTCCCTCTTCCAGAGTCTTTGGCGCTTTAGTCTTCCTTCTCTCCTATCCTCTTTCATGTCCCAACTATTTTTGTCTTCTGATTCTTTCTTCATTTTTGGGCAGCTGCAGGCTTAGCACAACCCCCTCCTCCAACACACACACACACACACACATACAGATAATTATAGACGTGTTTGATGACAATAAATGACATCATTGTTTTGTTCTCACAGTACTCTCTGATGCTGTGTGGCACTCATGAATACCAACGTAGGACTGCCAACATAGACAATTTAGTAAAGAATGTATTAACTTGCGGTTCCAGTGTACACAAAATTCAACAGCCTGTTAATGACATTCACACCAGATGAGCGCACTTCTTGCAGGAGGATATGGGTGGTAGGTAGTAAATTGGAAACACATGGCCCAAAAGACAAAAATATAACCAATGACATGACACTGTTGACCACTTAAGGTGGCACTGAAATGAGGAGAGTCGCCAAAGTTGTGCAGAACATTTAGGAATTTCAATTAACTTAAATATTCTTGGGTTTCAACTAACAATTATTCTCATCGCTAATTAATCCACTGACTATTGTCTTGAGTTAATTTAGTTTTTGTCTTATATTTTATTAGTGACTAAAAGTTTACTATTACATAAGACAAAAAGGACAATTAAGAAGCTGGAACTAAGTCATTATTAATTTAGGGCATTTTTTTTGCATTTGACTGTAAAACTCTTGATTATCATAATAGTTGCATTACTTTATCTTCTCATAGACTGACCTATTGTTTAAGCGCCATTACGTTTTATTTCTCTTTAATGCATTATATTATCTTTAAAACTAATATTGCGAAATGATTTTGTAGTTTCATCTAATGACTGAAATATTTGAATTCTTTATCATCTTGGATATGTGTTGCCTTCGTTATGTTTTTGCCACCAGATTTTTTTACTTCCGTTTCTGCTTGTTGTAGCCCTTTCTCATCAGTCGCTGTCATTAGTTGCCTACCCTGTGGAGAGACCATTAGCATAGTGTTTATATCCGGCGAAACATTCAGACCTCCCTCCCAGCACAACACATACAAAGTGAAAACTCACTGACAAGATGTTTGCAGCTGAGAGCCATTTACTGCCACACTGGGAGCACAAGCATGTGCACATGACCAATACACATGCAAGGCAGTACTGGTTGTATATCAAGCCTCATTATAAAGAGATTTACAAACCTGACTTCTGGGGGAAGCCACTGAGATACAACTAGAAGTAATTTAACAGTAAGGGTTAGAAAGTAACATCAAACAAAGAGTCGCACAAAGTGCAGCAACACACTACAATCATGAGACAACCAAACCCAAATAAATGAAAATGTTATCAACAGTAGAGAGCAAAAGTAGTGGTAATAAAAGGAGAGGTGCACTTAAAAACACCCTTTAAACCAGGTTCAGTTGAAAAAGCGCCATTTAGTACACTACAAAAAACAAAAACACAACCCTACATCTCATCAGGTCAGATCATTATTATTGATTATTATTATCGGTTTTTAACCATACCATGTACATTATCTTAACATTTCAACTTAATTTCTTTCACTTTCAGTAACAATCGCATCATTTATCATATTTATCATTGATTACTTTAATGGGTCTTATTACAATGCTCCAGATTGAGCCACTTGTTAGAGAAATTTCATGTATATATATGTGTGTGTGTGTGTGTGTGTGTGTGTGTGTGTGTGTGTGCGGAGCTGTGTTGATGTGGTTTATGCATATTGTATTTTATATAACAACACATTACAACCTACTGTTAGTAACTAAATGTAATCACACCGTTTCCTTTCATTTGAAATAATTAACTATAATTTAGCTTGTCTATCCTGTCCTGTTTGTCACTGTAGTTCAGACACTGCAGCTGAATTTCAGATTGAAGAGTGAAGTAGCGACAGGACACAGACAGTTGTAACCTTAGGGAGGGAAACTATATCACACTTGATTCAATTTTAGATTAACAAGTGGCACACCAGTCTATGAGGTTAAACTCAAGGTCTGAACACTTGCCATTTAATATTACATTGTTATGTGTGGTGTTTCTCTTTAAGCTGTGAGGGTCAGGTGAGGAGTACATTAAATTATCAAAAACATTATGCAATAAAGATGTGATTATGTCAAAACATTAATTCACAACACCTTGTGTAATTGTTTTTAACAGAACTGATTAATAACAGATTACTGAACATAATCAGATTGACACACTGAGGTTAAGAAACTGGCAACCTGCTGTAATTTGGCAGAAAGATGAGCGTAGTTAAATAGGAGTATGTTAACTATACTTGTATCAATTCATCTTAATATAATAATATTATAATAATCCAATCCACAATGTGATTAACTTGAGTTTATAGCTGATAATACTGTTAAAACACTTCTCAAACTGCACTTGCTTTATCAAACTGCTCTTCACCAATATCTTCGATATCAGTGCTGCTACTTCAGTGCAGCTCTATAAATAGATTTAAGATTTTATGATAGAATTTTAATTATTTAGTTCTCTGTGTTGGACATGGGAAAACCAAAGCAACGTGGAGGAAATACTGATATTACATTTATAGCCAATATCTATTTACACAACATTTAAAAGAAATTAATCCACTATCTGTTAGATATTTCTCCTTCTTTTCTTGATACCAGCCAAACCTATAAGTGGAACAAACATTTGATACATATTACAACCACATACAAAAGCTCCTGCATTATACTGAAATTTGTGGGTGGGAGGACACACACACACACACACACACGCACACGCACACACGATGACCGTGTTGCCATGGAGATTTGTCACTTGCTGAATCCTGCCCTCTATTTCAACATTGGTTAGTGTCTCTTCATCCCTAGCCTTCTATTCGTATGTTTACATTTCCATTTATACTCCCTGAGGCTAGTTGTTGTTGTTGTTACCGGTTTTCGGGCATACACAGATGACATTACATGCCCACCGCCCCCGGCGTCTTTTTTTTGGTTTGTTTTTAGGAATTAAACCCATTTAGTTATTTTTCACATATCAGCTCCCACGTTCATCAAATTCATTCGTCAAATAAAACTAATATGGAAAATACTAAGCACGTTATCAATAATTGAGACGCTACCATTTAAAATTGTGTCAATGACCATCCACTGCAGCAGCAGAGTCCGATTTCACTTTTCACGTGACAAAAGTAATGAGACAACAAAGGCTCGAGAATTGTTTTTTAACTTTTGGGTTTAAAAAGTGGATTTATCTTCACTCACTTCTCAACTGGACAGGAAATGGCCTTTATTTCATTAATGTATAGAGGAGAGGAGAGGAGAAAGTAACATAACAGTGGCTGTTCAGTTCAGAGCTGACGCGCGCGATGGTGCAGGATTTGGTTTATCTTGTAAAATGTCCAATGTTACCTGTAACACTGATGTTGTCATGAGTTTATTTCCTCACTACGGCATCTGTGTATTCTACGTTTATGTTCAAGATCAGTTTCCAAGAGAAAAAAAAAAAAGAGTTAGTAGCAAAACGTGTTGTGCTGTCCTTAAAGGGGTCCATGTAGTGGTGAGTACTGTGATATTACAGTGGTCAAAGAAACCTTAATACTTTTGCAGCTTTGTAAGTTGCTCTTAACCACTACATTTACTGAGGGTGTAAATCACAAGTTGTATCACGATACAATGGACAACAATATAATATTTGCTGTTATCACAAAGTCTGCTGCGATACAACCTTGATCTGACTGAATTCAGGGGCCTGCCATCGATACATTGAGACATTATTAAATGCCCATTTAACACAATCAGTTACATTTATATCAACTCATGAAAAGCCACTAAAATACAAATTTTACTACTGGCCTCTTCCAGACATTTAAAAGAAAAACAATCTATTATTTTTAATAAAAAGCATAAAAACAAACCACCTGTTTTTCTCTATGAAGTGCCACATTGACACGTTGGATTGTTGATTCATTGACTAGATACATCATAGGAGGGCTCATGTGAAAGAAGCCCTCTATTGAGGGTAAAATTAAAATGACCTGTGTTAAAAAGCTGCCAAATGCCTGAGTGAAACACTACTGCTGTTCTGATTCAACTGAAAATAGAAAGCCAGATGAACGGGACCAGGGTCTACAGAGGTTTACATGAATACTATATTGACAAAGGATACAAGTAAAACGTAGAATAAATAGGACTTTTTACACTACAGTCACACACACACAAGATATAAAAGGATATGAATATATATGAAATATGAAATAAATGCCTTTAATCAACTGTTTGCAAACCTTGTTGTCTCTTTAACCCTTTTCAAACCTTTGAAGTTGTATATGCGCGCAAGTGTCATTTTTAACTCTGAAGCACAGCACCAATAGACGTCTTTGACTCATAGTTGTTAAGTATCTTTCGGTGACAAAGCAGGATGTTATTTCATCAGGCCTGTGTTTCAATAATCAATTATGTAACCTCCTGGTTGGATCTCTACACAACAAGTTTAAGATTAAAGGATTGTTTAACATTTAATGTTGTTAAACATTACCTGTAATGGGCAAAACTAGGGCTGGCTGAATCAGAATACAGTCTATCCCCAAATATTACACTACAGCTTGTCCCCCAACAATAAATAACTACATAAACCACAAAGCAGTTGTGCTGCTTATATATGTGCTTCCAGGTGTATTGCATCCAGCCTCACTGCAGTCCAAAGGTTTACAATGTTTTAGACAGTCTTGCTAGCATGCTCCTCTGCAGGCCATTATCATATATATCGTACAGCTAGTAAATTATGCATACAGTATCCATACTAGCCATACAAACCCTCCACCACACACACACACGGCTAAGTAAATTTGTGAGAGGCCCTTTACTTTAGCAAAGTGGTGTCACACTGGGTCTCAGTTTGCTGTGAATGTTGTGATGTGTGTGTGTGTTCTGTTGAACTAGATTACCCAAACTCCCTAGATATGCGTGTGTATGTGTGTCAATTCAGAGCCTGTCACAGTTGGGACACACCACGCAGCATTTCCTTGAGTACACTCATTGTGCTGCTATCTGACTGTGTGTGCGTGTGTGTGTGTGTGTGTGTGTGTGTGTGTGTGTGAGTGTGAGTGTGAGTGTGAGTGAGTGAGAGAAGTGCATGTGAGCTATCAGAGCAAATAGGTCTGTAGCTTTTACAGGAACTGGTGAATACATGTAAAGATACAAGAAATACAAGGCATATTATTGACAATGGGCCATTTTGCCTGAAACAAAGATCACCTGCACTCATAATAAAGAATATCTACACATTTATGAAACAGAATATCAACCGTTAAAGGGAAAAAAAGCAAAGGTGCCATATCAGACGTGCCAGAGTATGTGTGGCTATAATAACTGAGGCTGTCATCTACCAGCTAAAATGCTAAGAAGATGAAGATGAGATGTGGCAGAAAGGCTCACCACCTTTACTAAACCATTTCCTTTAGGAACTTTTGAATTGAACAGCGGTTTTATGATTTTTGGAAACTTAAATCACTGCAAAGACAAAACAGCAATATTAGCAAGCTGTATTCTATTTAAATTAGAACTGCTCTAATGGAAAATACTTAACTGTTGGAGGAAGAGTGCCACCAAATTAGATTTTATGTTTTATATGATATGATATATGATTTATATGATTTATCTTTGAGGATACATTTTCATAAGCACCTGGGTTCCAGTAACTAATAACTTTTGGTTGTACACTAATAATTAAAAAATGGGAAATTATTATTATTTTGTATTGAAGATATACTTCTATACTTTTTTATACTTTTTGAAACGTCTGTTTGATATGTAGTTTCGTTCTTTTTTGTCTTTATTCTTATAAACTATTCTCTATACAATAATAAATTGGTCACAAACTGAAAGATATAATAATTTGGATTGTACTTAATTTTCCAGTTCTTAAAAGTATTCTTCCTAAATGTCAAATCACACATTTGATTACAAAAAGAAATCTTCGTGTTCATGACAAACATGAGATGATGACTAAACAGAAAGACAGATTTTACTGAAGGAGAGGAGGAACACTCCTACACCTGAATTACATCACGCCCTTCCAAACGCAGCTCTACAGTTAGCAGCCACACCTACTACTCAACTCAACTGGAAAAGCCTGTTTTACCCTGCACCCACAGACAATCCAGCACACAAAGCATTGTCAGTTTAACATCCATGTAGCACCTGTTTGTTTTATGTGTCCACTGGAAATCTAGGTTTTATAACAGAACTCATTAAATCAAAATGTATTTCCAATCCAATTAATAAATAACTGCACGGATCGGTGTGAGAGAAAAATTAGGGAGCATTAGTGTGTGCCGGCAAGAACAAATGTGAACATGATGAAGTGAATGATCTAGTGCATGTGTGTGTGTCTGTGTGTGTTTGAAGCAGGTTCTCTGTTGCTAGGGCCCTGGCTAGCTTTGTCTTTCTGTTCATCTGCCTAGTGACTGGTCCGGTAAGAAGAGAGGCATAATTTATGGTTTCCTGGGCGTAACGGCAACGTGTACGTGTGTGAGAGCGCGTGTCCTGTACATTGCTTACACGATGACTCACTCAAGGGGAGAATGAATGGAGATTGGCGAAAAAGGTGAAAGCTGGAATACTGAAGTATCTTCACCAACATACCAATACAATACACTCATATTCAGTGCGTCTCTGCCTCATCTATTTTGAATTTCCAGCTCAACAGCTTGCTGGGAGATTCTCTGTTCAGCTCTCACACTCTCAAGGTGTCAAGTGAAATTTATCAAACTGTGCTAAACAACACTCATATTTCCAATACAGTGTTTGCTTTGTTTTTGTTGCTGTGGTGCTGCTTGACAGCCTTTTGAACCTGCAGTTGTCTCTGTTTCAGTCCAGATGCAAGTCACAAAAGGTCAAACTGTGATGGATTAGAAACTGGGGATGAACTATAATAAACATTTTTATGTTATGATATTGACTTCATGAATTTATGAGTAAAAAATAAACAGCGGTGATCCCACAGGGGGTTAAGTTTTTTCCAATTGCCTCTTCAGAGGAACTATAGTTAGCAGTAACAAAGACTGCAGTGCTGGTGGTCATTACAAAATGGGAGAAAACAGGGCAATGTGCTGTTGATTTCTTGTGTCTTTCTCATGATATAATGTTGACTTGCAATGGATTAGTAACATTAGAGGACAGAATCAAAACAAATTAAGCTTCACGTGGAGACATTTATTAGGTCCACTCACACTCTTCAGGTAATTTTCTTTCTCCCTCTTAATCCCATCATGTTTTTGTTTCCAATTCTGTCTTTTCCAGATTCATCATTTCTCATGTTGATTACTTTTATAAGATCCCAGGGGCGTCATAGCACGATAGGAAGCACTTGCGAGAGTTTAGACAAGAATTTGAAGGCCTCAGCATTGAATGTTAGCCTGATGCGGTGAATGATAAGTCAGGAGAGGTCGGGTGATTCTCCCAATCTCATCTGTTACCAAGCCCTACGATACGTAAGCTCCAGTCCCAGCGGATTCATACAGTGCCTATTCCCATTTTATCTACCGTACTTGACAAAGTAACCTACTTGTAGAAAAGTGCTCATCAGTTGACATTAGTTTCATAGAGTTGGAAGAATGAAACAACAGCTGTCATTAAGATGATTAAAAAAAAAACACTGCAAATTCAGCAGAAACGCAGCAAGGGATCTTCAACAATGGGACTACATGCTGCAGTTGCCATTAAGAATAAACCAGGTAGGTAAGACAGGCCTTTTTAAATGTGACAGTGTTTCTTTATTTCCTTTATCATTATTATATAACTTAACTCAAAGCCAATGTAAACATTAAAGTCAAGTAGAAAGAGGACCCAAATATAGTTTATCCAGTAACTAATGTATTCTATATGACATCACAGCTCGATACAGGGAGGTTCCAGCTTGCTTGGCTAGTGTGCAACTACCAAAACAATGAAAATGGAGGCTGAAGTAACAATTGAAGAGACAGACCAGTATTTCTAGCTGCATTAGTCTTTTCAGAAGAAGCAACTGAATAAATAGAGAGGGAACATTGTAAA
The DNA here is from genome assembly GCA_036937835.1 of Pampus argenteus. Taxonomy (NCBI): domain Eukaryota; kingdom Metazoa; phylum Chordata; class Actinopteri; order Scombriformes; family Stromateidae; genus Pampus; species Pampus argenteus. The sequence goes on from CM072860.1 coordinate 9,205,913, forward strand.
ACAGGAAATCAGACAATCAAGAGATCGTGTCTGGGGAAGTTGACAAAGAGTACAAACATACAGATGGCATGTTCACAACATACTGAGATACAGAGTCCCATTCTGGACAAATTTGCCTCGATAATTTAATACGATCACTGAAACCCCCCCCCCCCCCCCCCCAAAAAAAACAGCTTTTTTAAAATTAATTTGGTTTGTCACTGTATTTATGTAGACATACCTTGGAATGGTACCACACTGATAATGAGTGTCATATTCAAACAAGTTCCTCAAACTACCGAGCAGTACCACAACTTGTGTAACATGTAAGGTTGAAGGCACATAACATATTTGCCATTTCAGAAATATGTCACAAGCAACTTCCTACAATCGGCAGCTCTTTTATGATGTATGCCCAGAAACTGTTAATCATGACAGTATGATAGCCTGTCTTGATCAGTGACTTTCATACCACAAACTCCCCAAACTTTTATAAACATTAACTCTTAACTCACAGCTTAGTTTGCTAGTCATCTGCAAACAGGCTTGCAAGCTTTCCAGCCAAGTCTTAAAAACAATTCCCAACCAGGCTAACTGTGAAGTATTAACATTAAAAGCTTAAAGTTCATTCCAGTCATTTTGCAGTTTGAGAGTATTCAGAAAATATCTGCTTTTACTTAATGGCACGCAGACGAATCAAATCAAAATATACACTTGGGCCTCAGGGACAGTCATGTCAACAGTGCTCAGCTTGTCTTCGTGTCCGGTGCCATTTTGTCCTGTATCTTGAGACCCGACACCAAAGGCTTTCTATACATGGCCTTTAAAACAGACTGTTTGTGTGGCAGTATCCATCCATGACCTTTTGCCTACAAACATAGTTAAGGACATGTCATAACCCAAAACATTTTTTTTTCACCCCTAAACCCTTGCTGGGTGCTGTAGGATGAGTAAGCGCATTCAGGAAGACAATGGTACAACAAGGACTGTGTTGGTACGGGCGTGTTGCTGTAAGGTACACAAACAGGGTATATCAGGACGTTGAGCAGGTTTTAATTATCCAGGCACTGAACTTTAGTTTCATACTAGGTCAGGCCTGACTGTGTGATGTTATTTTAAGTTAAGGCAGTATCACCCTATCTTATCTAGCTGCTTGTGGCTGGTGACACAATGCTGCACACCTCTGCAGAAGCAAACACAGCGCGCTTACTGAAGTCAATTAAGAAGTTGACTAATATTAAAAAGGTGAATACTAACATGTTTGTACAAGTGTGTGTTATACCAATATGCTCAAAAGACACCAAACATTGACTTTTACATCAACGTTAAAAATCCCACTGGAAATGTCACAGCCCTTTGTGTCTATGAGTCAACTACAGACTAGATCAGAGACTTACATAATATTGTTTCTGTTAAGGTAAGGGTGTAGCCATGTATGAATATGTGTGTATGTGTATTAGCCTATACTTAGCCTAGCTTTCGATTTGCTTTCCTGTATAATCTTAATGGAAGCAGTGATCTATTGTGTGGGACAAACCACACAGCGAGATCATGGTATCAACAGACAACTTCCGCCAGCATTTTATTTATACAAGAAGCAAAGTAAGACAAAATCTTTGAACCTTTCAGTCTCAAACAACAAGATGTTTCCCTATTGGCTGGTAAGAGCAGATCTGCAGCCTGGTTGGCTGCTCAGCTGTCGTTTACACACTTGGGTTGGGCTTTCAACGTTTCAGGTAGAAGAATGTTTGACTGAGGGTGCAACTCCTGACAGATTGAATAATAATAATACCGCCAGTTTTTAACATGGTCAACTTTTTAAAACAAACTCCTGTCATTTTGTGTGAACTATTTAACATAATGCACAAACTTGAAGATAGTTTAAGCAGATCTTATGATATTATTAACTCATTTTGCTACACTCACACCATCACAAAAAGATACTTAAGCAATATAAATACAGAAATGGTTTTAGCTTCACACACGTGCTGGCAATACTGACAACATGTAGCCACACAAACGCAGTTTTTTTCCCCGTCCAATGCTCATGAGAGCCTTTTCACATGATACTTGTCAACAGCTGTCCAAGCAGTGCAAACCATTGTACGTATTAGAAACAATAATAGTTTTCATGAGAGCAGCCAGTCCTTTTATTCATAATTACAATGAATCTACAGATATAACCGTCTACAAGATTACAATAGTTGTTGTGGAAGCAGAGGCCTTGTTCCAGCTTTCTAAAAATTATTTACAGAAAACTATTTCCTAAACTTTTAAGCACATTACTAAAGTGTTTCTCTAACTGGATAAGCCATGACACACACACAGACGATTCATTTCTCCAGTTCATTCAATCCTTGACTATTTTGAGACTTGTATAGACGAAATTGTATTTATACTGTGTTCAATAACCCCATTCACTAAACCCAGACATGACAGCTTCAGCTAAACGCCTGTAAACACCAAGGATACTCTTTGGGAACCAATAACAACATTAACCAATAAAAGCCATTTCTATTATCACACAGGAAGCAATGCGTCTTCTTTTCAACAACAAACAGCAGGTACTTATATAGCTTTGTGATATATTCATGGATCCCATGTCAAAATTCACACACACACACAAAAGTACAGTAACCTGTTCTTCCAAGAGACCATCACTATAGGGGATCTCAAAACCATACATCCACTATAAAAGTTGCAATATTCAGGCTAACATGTGGATCTTGGTACTGTCAACCATGTGAAACTCATGGGGAGCTGCCTGGCAGTTTTCTGCATTGCAAAGGTCAAAAACGATGACAAGTCAAGAGGACAAGCCCTAACACACAGACCAAACAGAAACCTAAATTCGTTGCCTCTATGCTACAAGGAGTGGGAAATCCAGTGTGAGTGCGTAGGCAAGTTGGTGAATCACTGCTGTGTGGCAAAGAAAACAGAGACAGAGAAAGAGCGAAGAGACAATCATAGTCTGTGGAAGGCCAAACAAGGGCCTCTTTCTTAGCAGAACATAATTTCCGACTGAAAGACATCTCGTGGCTCAACATCAACTATAACATTATTTTCGAGGATTCATTAAGTTGTGCATCTTACCTGCCCGACTGAATTTTCTATGACTTGCACCAGCGGGATCCTTGTTGACATGTTTTCAAAGACTTGAGGGTTGCCAAAAAAAAAAGGGGAAAAGGAACTGTGAAACAAGAGCGACTCTTCAATGTCTATTGTGCATTTAAAACTTTTGTAGTTGGTTGTAGAGAGAAATTTCCAACTGTGCTAGCCAGCCAGCTAGCAGCAACGACAGATAGCCCGTGAATCAACAAGTTGAATCCCACATCAGCGGCTAGCCAAGTTAGCTAGCTAGAAACTAGCTGGCAGCAGCCGCACGTCCCATGTTTGTCAACAGGCACAAAACAGGAAAAAAAAAAAGAAAATGCCCTCTTTATTTTCTGATATCATTCAGTTCACAGTTAGCAAGTAACGGCGTCGACGACGGCCAGCTAGCTTAAGAAAAAGTTGGGCAACGGTTGTATTGAACAAGACACGGTTCAATTAGGTGGCTAGCATGCTAACCACTAAAGACTGCTAACTAACGTCTGTCGCCGAAATATACAACAAATATTTATCCGATGTGTCGTTTTCTTTAACGCTGGCTCGTCGTCTCTTTCCTCTCTTGTCTTTTGCAGAGATGTGTTTTTTTTTTCTTTCGAAGCTTTTGAAGCCAGGTCCAAGGGGCTCTACAAACTTTCAGGCCAAAGTTTTATCCCCGGCGAGGTTTCGAGCTTCTCGCCAACTCGCACAAAAATAAGTCAAAATGTTCCCAGAGAGATATCCAAAGTGAGGAGGGGTATCCACGAAATAAAAGAGGCAGCACCGTGTAAAACGGTAACATGGCAGGTGAGAGTTAATTTGTGGCGCTAGCTAACAGGCCGTGTAGCTAATTCAGTGTTTCTCTCGCAGGAAAGCTAGTTAGCTGATCCTTCAGCGGGCAAAGAGCGACCCACAAAACTCAACATCCACGGAAATCACCGGCTCTTCCTTCAGTTGCGTGATTTGGAGTAAGGTCGTTCACCGCTGCTGCTGCACTGCAGTCAGACGGTATACCAGTCCGTCCTGTCGGTTACACCGACTGCTGTTATTTCCGTAGGCAGCCGACAGAAGAGGGAATAATCAAGTTGCAGAAATCCATTATCTGTAAACTGAGGGTTTCTCGTTAGGATAGACACAGAGAGGCGAGAAGCTGCTGCTGCAGTCTATGCGCACGATCCAGCTCTGATACCGGAACAAACCCGCGGTAACATGGCTGCTTGCACCACGACTGAAAGGGGAGGATCGGAGGGTTCGTGCTACGTCTCGGCTTCACTCGGCTGTTTCCGGAACGTTTACCGGTGACCGAGTTTCCTCCAGGTTGGTAAATGACAGGTGCAGATTCTCTTTTTTTCTTCTTCTTTTTCCCCCCAGCAACATATTCAAACTCACTTAAGCTCAGTTTAAATCCAACTTGCATTTGTGAATTTAAATATGTAAATATTTATAACCATGGCCACAAAAGCCTCAACTCCACTGCTTGTTTTAACTATTGTAAATGTGTTTGGAAATTGACACCAACTAAGTACAATATCATCTCGGTCCTGTGTAATCATGTAATGTTGTGGCCTTGTCTTGCAGCGGAGCAGTGTTACAATCTACTTCACCTTTACACCATTATGCATTCAAAACCTCCACTGTCTGTTACATCATTTAATTATTTATTGCACATGTCACACTCATATATTTCACACACACTTCACACACGCACATTATATATCCATAGCATGGTCCACAAAAACGAACTGTTAATGATTTAAAAATATCGTGTTAGTAAATATGATGTTATATGTGAATAACAGCTGGAGAAAGGTTGTATGAAAGGACCCAGAGCAACATTCAGTTTAGCTCTGGACTAGACTCACTGACAACAACACTGCCAAGCAGAAGTAATCTTTTAAGATTGGTTTTCATACACACACACACACACACACACACAGAGAGAGACACACACACAGACATACACTCACACTCACATTTCTTTTTCCTCTTTCCGCTTCTGTCGGGACACTCCAGGTGATTTCACATGAAACATACAGGGTTTCTCAGATTCTTCTACAATATAGTCACATTTTTCTTTCACATGTAAAGACACTTAGCTTTTCCCTTCATACTTCAGACAATACAGTCCTTTATACATATCAAACATCATTTCAGTGTTAAACCACAACACGACATGTATGGAGAATACATACATACTTTTTTTAGCTGTTTTGACAATAAAATGTGAATATATTGCACTATTAGGTGCTTTGTTGCTACACTATTTAATAGATGAAACTGCGAGTAAACAGAATATAACTCAAAAACAAAACCCAACATTTACTCTTTCTTTAGATTTCGATGAGGCCTTCTTCCCTATTTTTTCCCCCCCACTGTAACTCTTTGCTACCACACATAAAGTGTCATTTGTAAATATGTACTCATGCCATCCACGAGCGTGACTGCGAGATGCTGACAGCTGCCATGGACATTTCCAAGTTACTTAGCAACAGGCGTAGACTGACAAAGACAATATGGCTGCTGTTGCAAGTGGCAGTGTGTGAACTCTTGTCAATCAACGGGACTGGCTGCCGAGAACCAGTCACGGTACAGCATTTTTCACCATTTGCACAATGAAAGGATGTTATGGAGAAAATATATATATATAAAAAAAAAAGAAATCAGGAAATGAAGGGGGAACGAGAGGCTTGTTGGTAATGACTGGGAGAGCATCCAACTGGCAGGATTTCCCGATGAATCAAGGGAAAATCACATCCCTGATGATGGAAGGAGTGTACTCAAGGCACCGTGGCAGCAGACAAACACCTCTGTTTTTCAATACATAGCCGTGTCCATTTCATTAATAGCCCCGTTACTGTACCAGGATCACTTGTGTCTTATCTATCAGTAAACACTTAAACCAATTCAACTGACTCGGCAGAATATTTCCTCTTTTTCTTTTTCAGGATATTGTACAGTGCTTTTTGAAAAAATGTCATAAAGTACCACATCCATCTTATTAATTATTATTTTTCTTTTTACACAATAATGAACATATGAACTCCATTTTTTTTTTCTTTCTAATTTTTTTTACATGGAGTAAGATGTTTGTTGTTAGGGAAATCGTGCTTAAGTGTCGCCATCTACAGGATGCCTGAATATATCACAGAGTATAATCTTTCTGTCTATCTGTGACTATTTCCTGCTGTGAGTCCCATAAATATTTGGACGCAAAAACACACTTTTTTTGAAGAACTCCTACTTGCCGTTAGAGAAGAAACAACACACTGAGTAGGAGGCTGAAATGCAGACTGTTAAGAGCAGTTGACGGAGACATATTAATATATATATATTTTTTTTTTAAATCTCCAGTTTCCTATTTCAGGGTGCCAAATGTCTGTTATTAAAAAATCTGTTATTTTAATATGTAGCCAATCACTTTCTCTGTAGAGGCTGCCACCAGCCTTTCCTGCCTTTTAGTTTATCCCTAAACTCTGCTGCAGGATTCAGATCTTAGTAACTGTGTCATCTGATTAAAACAGCACCAAAATTCGCACATTGTCGCAAATGTGAACTAAATGCAGTGAAGCGTGAACCACGCAGCTGTTAACAGTCATTTCACTTTCAGTAAGCCTAATAGCGATTTATATATTAATATTATACAATCTCTAGAAATATCAATATTCTTTAATAGGAGGAAGGACCACAGGTGCTGGACATGACAGAAGACAATCAGATAGAGAGCACAAACATAAAATCAGTCATTGCACAAAGTATAAGGAGCATCTTTCTTTTGTCTAATTCATGTGGGCAAAATAAATGGCTTCTGTACAGACTGTGCTATAATCTGTCTGAACAATATAAAGTAGTCTACTAGTTAAAAGAAGGCTATATAAATATATGGAAAATGATTAAATTCAACTGCATTGCCTTCAATTATAACCAGAGCAATGAAGACTTTAGTCGGATAATTTGCAGTGAAAGAATCCAGGAAAACAAATGAAAATGGGGGAAACTGATTTGCTTTTGATTGAAAACTCTGAGGAAGCCAGGCTTTCCTCTGCATCACCAGAGGAAATGCCACAGAGTAGGTCAAACCAGCATCACGGCCAAACTCATTCTGACAGCTTGTTTTCTAGAAAAGGTTTGTGTTCGGTTTTTTTTTTGTATTTGCCAAAGCAAAGCAGCCAGCATAACATCCATGACCCCAAGGCCCAAGTACATTTTTTTAAATAAAAATAAAAAAAGATTTAGAGTTTTGGTTAGTGGAGCTGCAATAAGTAGTCGATTAACAGAAAATTTAATTGCCCAACTATTTTAATAATCAAATACTCACCATTTTGGATTTTTTTTTTTTAAGAAAAACATCTCAAAATTCTCTAGTTCCAGCTTCTCAGGAGTGAATATCTTTTGGTTTCTTTTCATCCTGTATGATAGTAAACTACAATATCTGGGGGTTGTGGACTGCTGGTCGGCAAAGAAATAAGACATTTTAGGTTGTATACTACGCTTTGGGAAACTCTTCAAAGCCGCCTCCACGCTGTCAGGAATCAAATTCTATTATGCTGGATGAAAAGTATTTAAATTTAAACATAGTGAGTCTAAAAACACTGGAATCAGATTGAAAAAAATACATGAGCCTGCCCTGTATTAATGCATTATACGTTTTGAATTGACAAAGGTAAAACCCGCTTGGTTTGAACATTAAAGTGGCCATTTACTGACTTGTGTGAACCTCGTGTTACCAAAGACAAGGCTGATTTTATAATCCAATGAAAACATGAAAAGAAAATGGTCACATTCATGACACCATTATCAGGCTTTCAGCAGTAACAAAGCTAATCCCTCTCAAGCTTTCCTAATCTTTTATTAAAATGTGCTCCGGCTTTTTTTGAAGATAACACCAGTGTTAGTTTGCTAGTCTGACATTAGCTCATGTTAGTGTTGAGTTTCCAAGCTAACAGAGTTATTAATGGGGGTCAAACCTCATTTAATCTACATCAGTTTGACACTTCTTGGTATAACGATTACTTCGTAGTTCATCATTAGACACGTGGCTTTGTTTATCTATAGAGATGTTATTGAAGAAAACATGTTAAAAGGGTAAATTCAGGGAAGGATTTCTCTTCTAAAAGGGACAGTACAGTAGGTCAAAGGTTTATTGAGTAAAAACAGAGTACAAAAAGCAGGGTAGCACAGCACAGTACTGTGAGGCCACATGATCAGAAATACAGACAGCCCAAAATTATTTATAAGAAGCAAAATAGACATTTATATGTTTGAAAAATAAATTGATACATTTTACCAGAAGAAGAACTTGCTTTAAACTATGTACATAAAAATGGAATAATGTCCTTGGTTTATGTTTGAAACAAAGGTATTGTTCTTATTAATGTGGGATTAATTTATGTTTTTTTTATTTTTAAATAAAGGTTTTAATCCTGTGATTCACTAAAGCTGACATTTGAGATCTGTATTCAATAAATGCCCAAAATATACACACTTTTAAAAAAAAGATTATTATAAGAGGAAAAGCTTTAAGGGGGAAAAAAAAAAGACAAAGTACAGGAATATAAATAACAGAGGCAGGTGTGGGGGTGTTAAAACAGCTTCACATACAGTCAGGGAGCGAGGAGTCACCGAGCAGTTCCTGCACACCAACAGTCGTCAGGTCAGAGTAGAAGTTGCCCTCGTTGTCTCCGCCTCCGAACACCAGCAGAGTTCTGCTGCAGGAGCCTGTGTCCATACACACGTCTCCAGCATCCTCTGAGAAGTGGTGGCGGCCGGTTGTCTCCATGGTGATGATGGAGTGGCCTGCCCTGGGGACAGAGAGCTGAGGGAGCGTCACCTCCGTCCAGCTGCTGGTGTCTGGAATTAATGAAACAAAGACAACAAGGGATCATTTTAAATATAATAATAATAAAAAAAAGGGTTACAAGTCTTCTTCACACATGTGTAAATGTGTAATAGTGAGCTGCCTCTCACCTGTGTCAAAGATGAAGGTGTCGCTGAGAGCGTTGTTTCCGTTGTAACCGCCGTGGATCAAGAACTTTGTGTCAGAGAGCACAGCGCTGCCATGCCAGCTAATACACACACACACACACACAGAAAATTAACAACATGAAAAAGTTCTCCAGTGAGGAATCATAGTAGCTCTACAAGATCTTTCACTGAAGAAAATAGTTTAAAACTGGGAAAAAATTTATGTAACATGTATGTACCTTCGAGGAGAGGGGGCTTTTCCAGTGGTTTTTACAGCGGAAAACTCCATCAGACCTGAGTAACATAAACAATATTTTAACATCAATTATACATGCATGGCTATGTATTAACATCTGTATCCAGATGCATGCTCCTTTTGTGCGTGTATGTGTGTGTATGTGGCTTACCAAGGTCCAACATGTACATGTCATTGTAGCAGACAGGAGTGTCCCATCCACCAAATACATAGATCTTCCTCTCCTGCATCACACATGCTGAATGACTGAGAGAGACACAAAAAAAAGAAGAATAAAAACAAGAGACGTTTAGAGAGAGAGAGGACATGCTAGCTCCAGTTTTTACTACTTTTTGGAGTATTAGGAAGCCATCTTACCCTGAGCGGGGGGAGGGTTTGTTGCCTGTGACGATGGGCTCGTACCAGATGGAGAGGTTAGGGTCGAAGATATACAGAGAGTCACTGCAGCCGTCGGGCTCCGGGTTTGGACGAGGAAACACCCCTCCCAGCACGAAAAGTTCACCCCGAAACATACTGCAGCTGTGATAGGCCAAGGGAGGAACCTTACCTTGAGCCTGGAGGAGACGAGGACATGAAGAAAGATAAAAAACAAGTCCTTATAATGTGTGGACTCAAAGAGTTAAAACAAGGTAGGTACGCGCACACACACACACCTCCACCATGGTCCACTTCCAGCTCTGTGTGTCAAGGATGTGAACATCATTGAACCATTTTTTGTTCTTAGAGCCTCCAAACACAAAGATCCGCTTTGAGTCGGGGTCGTAGATGGCCGTGTGGCCGATCCTGGCCTCTGGTGTTGGACCCTCTGCGAGTGTCTCCGCTGCCACCCAGGACATGTCCTCTGTTGGACAGAGAACACAAACTATAACACAGAACCTAAAATCACTTAAAACAAGGTTCTAATTGGATCACTGATATTAAACAGACTCCAAAATGTTTATGAGTGACTGACCTGTGCACAGCTTCCACATGGGATCTTTGCAGAATTGCATTCTGGCTCCTTGTCCTCCAATCAGAATAGCTGTCTGGGCGTCAATGGGACACAGTGTCTGACCCCAGCGACCTGACGGGCTGACCAGTGGGGCTGCAGTGAGACCAGTGAGAGTGTTACACACAACCTTAAGGACTGATGTCTGAACATTTTTAAAGAAAACTCCTGACTCCAATAACACCAAATTCTTTAAATTGTGAAATGTTAGGAAAACTGAATTCACACAATTTTATGTTACTCTACTGAACACGACAAGAGAAAGACAATTAGAAAGCATCATTCTGTGAACTGTGGGCGATATGCATCAGTGTGCAAGCTAAGGGACTAAAAAGTGAATATGACAAAAGCAAGTGAAATAAAAAAACCAACCAAAATGGTATGTAATGTGTATGTGTGGACTCACCAGTCTGTGTGGGAGTCTTGGCCTGCCTACTCTTCGTCCTGGCTGTGCTCTGAGGAGGCGTTCTTCCCACAATCCCCTGCGCCTCTCCTGCTCCATTAGCTGTAAAAAAGAGAAAGGACACAAAGAAGTGCTTTACACCTCCACACTGAGCCACACCAGTGTCTTTAACACCGATTATCATCAGATTCCACTCTGGCTTTTACTTTTTCCATCTGTAGCACACACACACACGCACAATTACACATTACAGGTTTTATAGTTGTATTATGACATTACAGCAACTTAATGTCATAATATTTCCATGAAGCATAATTTCTACTAATCTGGTGCACAGTTATGAGAGGTCATGGATTCAAACAGTACAGTACGTCTGTCTCACCTCCTTTAGTCTTGATTGCGTCTCCTCCGCTTGTGAAAAGCTTCTGGCTTCCTTTGGTTTGACCTCTAACCTTTCGAATCGGTGTGGTCTTCTCCAGGCTGCCGTTGGGACACATGTTCTCTTCCTCCTCTCTCTTTGTCTCCTTCTTCTCATCAAGCTCTTCCTCTGCCATTCGCTCTCTCTTCCGCTTGCCGTTGAGCTCTCGGGAGGCGAGGGGAGCCACGGTGTCCTGAGATGATACAGTGAGACAGGAGGCCCGTTTTAATTATAGTTGAACAAATTCTTAGTATTTTGATTGAATGAAATGTTATGAACAGCTGATGTACTGATCTACATTTTTTCACTTCCAATCCGATACCACTGCTCAATGCTCGCCTGCTACCTGCAGGCTAATGATGAGGCGTGTGTGTCTCAGTGAGGTACGCCTCCATTCAGGAAATCCATGCCACATTTTGCAAGCAGGTAGCAGAGCAGCTGAGAGGGAATTACTTGTGGAGTAATTTCTGCAGACAATATTAATGTAGCACAGACACAAGACAAACCAACGTCACTAACAGTAGCCTCGATAGACCACAATGCATTTGCTGTTGGGCAACTATGACACCCTTTTTGTCTCAAGTGAAGAACTCTGGCTGTGAAAAGTATATCTTATGCTAAGCACTGACCTCGATAAAAACGCCCAAGGTCAAGAAAAGACTATTTGACCGCAGCCTCTGATTCTTGTGTTTTCCCTACGAATTTGTGGCTATTCTAGGTTGCTAAATGACACCATGGACTGGATTACTCAAAAGGTTTGACAACGATTACATTGCATTCATAAAAGATTGCAGTTCTTGACATACATCCGTCACACAGATTACCTTCGGGGTGTATTCTTTGACGGCCAGGATGAGCTGTGGTTCTGCTTTCCCCTGAGAAGAACAAGACACAAGAGTCTGTGAATGTAGACCTGAGGGGGAACAGACTGCTATATTTTTAATTTAATATCATGATAACTAAATGTTATTTGACTCTAATGTCACTAATGTAATGAACTGATACCGCCCCAAGCCTATTGTATTATACTTTCATATTTAACATATTAATAACATCATATAGTTGGAATGATACAATGACCTCTTCTCTTGGTTGTTTGTTTATCTATTCCCAATACACTCTCCTTAAAATGTGTGGTTTGTTTGATGTTTACCAGGTTTCCTCCTTCCAGAGTGACATTCAGTGTGACGCTGTTGGTCCACGTCTCCTCCTCCCACTGCTCCCATGACAAACACCTGGAGGGAAAAAAAACACGTGCAAAGGCTACTAATTAAACCTGGAGGTTCATATTTATCAACACTGGATGACAGCAGCACGTAGAAAGAGTATAATACAGAAAATACGGTCTCAGGATGCGTTTTTAAACACCATTTTTTACTCTGTCTATTTAGTCAAGAGTCAAACTAAAACACAGGCGCAGACCTACTTGTTATAAGGCGTCAGTTTGCCGATAGTGATGGGCATGCGGTCAGCGTCGTTGAGCTCCGCGTTGACGCAGATCCTCTCCCCCCACGGCCCGCTGCTGAACAGCACCACCTGGCGGACAGATGGAGGAACCGCGACAGCCACCCTACACGACCCTTCAGCACTGACACGAAAGAAAGAAAAAAAGGGAAAATACGAGAATATTTGACTCGTGTTAAACAGTAAAACTATGCTGGAAATAGGAAACGGTTTGCTGGCATGTGCTTCACAAAAACAAATAAGTTAACCGACGTATTCTTCACGGTTAACTACGTTAATTTAAAGAGGCGCCAAGGACAGAAAGGTTTATGACATGAGCTGGTGATAATTAACGTTAAACATGCATTTATAGCAACGCTTGAGCTGCTATTTAGATACATTAGGAACCTAAAGCATCATATTAACGATATTAACGTTATCAGTTGGGTTAACTTAGCTTACCTCAGTAGCCGTTGAGGCGGACCGTTTACTCCGAAAACCGCATAAACTCCGAATTCATCCATCTTTGCGTTTTATTCCAGCAAAAACTATTATTGTCCTTGCGTTTCCACCTTATTCTAAATTTTAAATATCAAAGAAACGACAGCGTCTCTATTCGGCTGTACCACATCTCCCGCCACCGCTGTGTTTAGTTTCTAAACTCAGCGCGAGTTCTGGGTAAAGGATTATGTGCGCTTGTTTTGTCGTTGAAGGTTTTCTCCAGGGGTGGGGTCTGTCCTATGGAATGTACATCAGATCAAGAGCTCCGCTCAAGCGGTCCATCCTTTAACTTACATCGACTACACTGCTGACTGCGACTCACAAGTCAACAGCCAATCAGAGGCCCGTATTCAGCAGCGCTGAGAGACGTAACAAAAGCTGCGTTCAAGAACACGTGCTACCTTTGACGTTTCATATAAGCACACACCCCCAACAGGAGGTTACAAAACAAAATTTAGGTGTCAAATTATATTTGAAACATGTTAAATTGAATGTGAAATAACCATATAGGTTAAAATAAAGATTAGCTTTATAATTATCCCAGAGGGAAATTGGTTTGCATGCACAATGAAAGACACATACACATTAAGAAGAATAAAACATTTCAATACATAGTCATACATAGTAATATATGTGCTGCATGTGTGTTGCAGAGTGTTATGGATGATGGTATACAGGAATTCCTCGCTCTGTTATTTTTGCAGAATAACATACTGTAAAAACATGTAAAATGTGCCTGGAAGTCCCACAGCATATACTGTACAGAGCTGTTTTATGTAATTTTTTTATGCAGATCTACTATTTGTCTGTGAAGATTAGTGTCTCTATTTCTTGAGTGGTAGCTTTTCCATGAAACAACCACAAGATTATTATATTATCTTGCTGATTTATTGTTTTCCAGTATGATGTGTCAAGGTTTAATGTCATCACTGGACACCTATATGGAGTGTAATCTATATGGAATAAACACTACTGCGAAACCAATGGACAGAACTGGAACCAGACATCTGCTCTTAATGTTAATGAGTAGAGACATATTAATTAACATGAAACTGTGTGTGTTTTTGTGCTTATGACAGCTTTATGGCAATGGCTTACTTAAGCAATATGACACCAATTCAACCAACTGTGCTCAAAATATGATGATAATAAATTAATACATTTTGTATTTACGTTTTGATAGATTGATAGAGTAAAACTTGAATACAAGTGTTGACAAAACGTTGAGGCACACTCTTGAACGCCCCCCCCCCACGCAGTTGTATATTTCGAAAGGCATTGTGGGATGCGATGCCGGTAGAAAGCTTCTCGAAGGAACTGCAAAGATGATGGTGAGCGAGTTAGCATTCATGCCCGATACTTACACCCAGAATCCGGGTCAATCCTTTGCTTTGATCGCTCGCATTCACACCGAAATCACGTTTAGATTAAAATACTATCCGATGGCGGTGTCGGAAAGCGATTATTTTGTGGGAATGAGTCTTTTAAAAGGTTTAATTGTTAGCCAGACTGCGCTGTCAATGGGGCGTATACGACGCTAACGGTGATGCTAACTAGTATTTGCTATACTGCTCATTATAAATAAAGCACACTCAGCTAGTCAGAGCTGAAACTGGTATTTAATGGTATATTTTAAAAGTATCTATTTATATAATTCAGATATATTCTGCTATTACTGTCTTGTCAGTTAGTTTGTTAGCGAGTTAGCTCCATTATATGTAGCCTCTTTGTATGAAGTGGCTGCATTGGAAACAGCCTGGAGAGATAATTGGTTTAACTTTTTTTTGTAATGGTCACTTGTCATTCAGCGGTTATATTTCTATCAAGAGTTTGTTTCATAAACAAAGATGGCTAACGTAAAACGGTGGCATGTAGATATGAAGCAAAGGCCGGATGAAGTGAATCAACTGAGTCATTGTCATTATTAGCAAAGGTTTGCTGATCAGTGGTCGGGAAATGGTGATGTCTATGTGTTTTTAAGGCTTTGATAAGTTGTAATGACATAACTGCAATAAGCAGAACTGATTGTAAATAGATGCATCTGCAACAGTGTCAGAGAAGCTGCATCTCACAACAAAAGCATCACACCCTGCAGCCACTGCCCCAGACTCAGCCTGAGTTACCATTTTAGGTTATAGATGGTATTTATGTTGGGATTTAAAAGTAAACACTATACTTTTAAATACTTGTGATTTAAGCTATACAATGTTTTTTTAAATAAATGTCAGTTTTATGGATTAATGATTATGAGTCTTGATGTGTTTCAGGTAGGAAACAAGTGGATTTAAAATAAATAAATAAAACATAAGTCTTGTAAGTCCATATGGGCTGGCCACTGAATAAATAACTAACTGTACTAAATGTGTTCAAGCTTCCTAAGTAACTACTTTGATTTGTTGTTAACGACAATTTGATTACTAGATTATAAATATCTTAATATGATTGTAGTAACCGTGAAATATTGTGAAAATATTGAATTATACTCCCATTATTCTTTGTATTAATGAAAACCACCCATCTTGTGGCAGTGTTTTATTTTTCTCTTCCTCTTTTTTTCCGTCAACCCAGTCCCCACAGGTTATCCTGCTGAAGGAAGGGACGGACACGTCTCAGGGCATTCCCCAGCTCATCAGTAACATCAATGCCTGCCAGGTCAGAAAATTACCTCTTCTTTGTCTGGCTGTGTGTGTATTGTCTCTCTCTCTCTGTGGTTTGTGTTTAACTAAGTAAAAATGCCTAAAAGAACTCGTTTTCTCTTCCAGGTTATTTCCGAGTCTGTCAGGACCACCCTGGGACCCAGAGGGATGGACAAACTGATGGTGGACGGCAGAGGTGAGGAGAGAGGGATGGAAAGGGACAGAGGGAAGAATGGGGTTAGGAGACAGCAACCTCTTTAAATATTTGTGGATGTTTGTGTTTTGCAGGTAAGGCCACAATTTCCAACGATGGAGCCACCATTCTGAAACTGTTGGATGTGGTCCACCCAGCAGCCAAGACCCTGGTGGACATCGCTCGCTCCCAGGATGCTGAGGTATGTGTGTGTGTGTGTGTGTGTGTGTGTACACATCTCTCAGGTTTCGATGCTAAGTCTGTTTCAATCAAGGCAGTGGACATCTGTTTCTAGTATGAAATCAATCACATAACTCAAAATTCCTACTAAGCAAACACAGAAAATAATCTTAACTGTTCGAGCATCACAAGACGTTTTCATATAATTTTTTTCCCTCGTACCCGTACTTAGGTTGGGGATGGCACCACCTCTGTCACTCTCCTGGCTGCCGAGTTCCTGAAGCAGCTGAAGCCGTATGTGGAGGAAGGCCTCCACCCTCAGACCATCATCAGAGCGTTCCGCACCGCCACCAACCTCGCCATCAACAAGATCAAGGAGATCGCCGTCCCTGTAAAGAAGGATGACAAGCAGTAAGAGCTCACTCGTTTTCACTTTGATCTATCCTATTGGCAGTATATAATTATTATTTGGATCCTTAGGTTGTAGTTAAAATGGAGTAAATCCACTTTTTTTTTAATTGTAACCCCCCTCCGCTATCCTTTCAGAGAGCAGAGGGAGCTGTTGGAGAAGTGTGCAGCCACAGCACTGAACTCCAAGCTCATCGCTGGTCAGAAGGATTTCTTCTCCAAGATGGTGGTGGATGCCGTCATGTCTCTGGACGAGCTGCTGTCACTGAAGATGATCGGCATCAAGAAGGTCCAGGGAGGAGGCCTTGAGGTTGGTGTCTCACGAGTTGAGATTAGGCATCCTGTTCTCTTTACTTTTCATGTTGTTCTCTAACGTCATACTTCCTCTGCATTATATACAGGATTCCAGGTTGATCTCTGGAGTTGCGTTCAAGAAGACCTTCTCCTACGCCGGGTTTGAGATGCAGCCTAAATCCTATGAGAATCCAAAGATTGCATTGCTCAACGTGGAGCTGGAGCTGAAGGCTGAGAAGGACAACGCTGAGGTCCGAGTGAAATCTGTGGAGGTATGAAGTCACCCAAACGCAGGATCAGGATATGAAACCAGCATGTGTTCTTGTTCTGTAAATGAATCTCTCATCCTCAATCCCCGTTTATTTCCCCGTGTCTGCAGGACTACCAGGCCATCGTGGATGCAGAGTGGAACATCCTGTACGACAAACTGGAGAAGATCTATAAGTCAGGAGCCAAGGTGGTTTTGTCCAAGTTGCCGATCGGTGATGTGGCCACCCAGTATTTTGCTGACAGAGACTTGTTCTGCGCTGGTCGAGTTCAGGAGGAGGACCTGAAGAGGACCATGATGGTAGGAAACACACACACACACACTCTGACCTCCTATTACAGTTTAATTAAGTTCTGTGCACATTGATATAGTAAAGTCAACTTTTTTTGTTATAAACTCACATTTCTGCCAGAAAATGTGAATCCAGAAAATTCCTGGATTGACACTGATAAAAGTACTTTGAAATATTATTCAAATGAAACTGATTGTGTGTAATATGACCTCCAGGCCTGCGGAGGCTCCATCCAGACCTCAGTCGGCGCAATGACAGACGACGTCCTGGGACTGTGTGAAGTCTTTGAGGAGGTTCAGGTCGGAGGAGAAAGGTAAGAGCGGTTTTTTGTTTCATCCTCTCCAGAGAATAAGAAGCATCATGACGGCTTGCTGCAGCTTACAGCTTTCATTTTTTTGTAGGTATAATATCTTTAAGGGCTGTCCCAAGGCAAAGACGTGCACCATCATCCTGAGAGGTGGAGCAGAACAGTTTACAGAGGAGACGGAGCGATCACTGCATGATGCCATCATGATCGTGCGCAGAGCCATCAAGGTCTGTTTCTTTGTTTGTGTGGTTTTTTTTGTATTTTTAAGAAGGTGAGAGAAGCATGTAGCTATTTTGAATGCATTCATTCATTTTCCCTCGATGATGAGTCAAAATGTCTGCTGTGAAAAAACTCTGTGCACACTGACTGTAAAAAATAAACAGACTATATTGGACCCATTTCCAGAACGACTCCATTGTAGCGGGTGGAGGAGCCGTCGAGATGGAGCTGTCCAAGTACCTGCGGGATTATTCCAGGACCATCCCTGGAAAACAGCAGCTGTTGATCGGAGCGTACGCCAAGGCCCTGGAGATCATCCCCAGACAGCTGTGTGACAACGCCGGCTTTGACGCCACAAACATCCTGAACAAACTGCGCGCCAAACACGCACAGGTAGGAAACGAAAGCACACACACACACGTGCCTAGGGCCTTCAGTTTTACAAGTGGAACTAACAGGAAGTCAAGGTTGTAACTTTGCCCATGTCGCTGCAGGGAGGAATGTGGTACGGCGTGGACATCAACAACGAAGACATTGCAGACAACTTGACCGCATGCGTCTGGGAGCCGGCCGTCGTGCGTATCAACGCTCTGACGGCAGCGTCCGAGGCGGCCTGTCTCATCCTGTCTGTTGATGAGACGATCAAGAACCCCCGCAGCTCTGTGGACGGACCACCGGGGGGCGCCGGCAGAGGCAGAGGGAGACCCCATGCTCACTAAGAGGAGGCGAGAACAAAACCCGAATTTAAACTAATGTTAAAATCCAAATGCAGGTAGAAGATTGTGTCTTCAGGATGTTACGGTTACAATTACAGATTTGCATTTGCATTTGAACTTTAGATAAAACGGGTCGATGAAGCGGTCATACACACACATTGCAAACGGCAGGTGGAGTAGAAACACAAACGAAAGGGGGAATTTGAACAAGCAATTAGACAGATTCTTTGCATTTTGTCGAGACATTTCATCCGTTTACTTTTTTTCCATCTGTCTTTTGTTAATGAGGCTTTTGGTTTAGTACCATCTTGAAGCTTTATTGTGTTTTTGAGCACTGTACCTTTTACTCGTAGTCTTTTTACTGAGAAAATGATTTCGACAAAAAACAGAATAACAGCAGTTCCCCCTTTTGATTTGAAAGAAACACACTCTGTTCATAAATTCCTGATCTGGTTTTTTGTTTGTGACAGTAAAGCACTGAAAGGATGTCGAGCAGTTCTGAACCATTCATTGGTCATGCTTTGTGAACCTATTTATTGGACCATTGTTATCAATAAATTCACAGGTGAAATCATACTGTTGCCTGTTAATGTGTGTTATTTAAACGTGTGTACAATAATATGCATTTCTTCTTCTTCCCGATAGAGTATCAACACATTAGTGGCAGATGTAGTGGCCAGGTTCTTTTAAATAAGGTTGAGGAAGATATTTTATATTCTTTTGCAACTTAAACAGAAAAGAAATAAGAAACAAGGTTGAGGCAACATGGTATTATGGTTCTTAATCTTTTTATTTTATACATTAACATAAACATGGATACAGTTTATTACAGCATACACAACATAAATATGTGATATTTGACTGTAGAAAAGTTTCTTTTGTTTTCACCCACCTGACTTTTCTTTCTACAGAAGCTCACTGGATTTTTTTTTTTAATTGGCCAAAATATTAATCACATGTACAGTTGGACATTACAGCAAAATTTGGGAAGTTCATACTTGATGTTGAAAAATGAAAAATTAAGTTCACTTACCAGCTTTCCCCACAGCTTTTACCATGGTTTTGCAGTCTTCCTCAGCAGGTGGAGTTTGCTCAGTTGTCATTAAGATCTCTTGCTTGTATGACCTTCCTGTCACATGAACATAACTGAGCCTATCTCCATGACAACTCAAGATACAGTTTTGTCAAACATAAAAGCATGGTTTCTAGCCCAACCAAAAAGTCCAAACTGGGTTTAATTTTGGGTCTAATTTTTGTTTCTGAGCGGAGAATATTTAGATAATATTTAAAATGTACTTATACAAAAGAAAATAAGTTATGTTACTGAGTATTTGTGTCACATGATACCATTGAGCAAACTCCATTAGACCGTGAGATATGGCTGAAAGCTCCAGGAAAAAAACTGTGTAGCATAAAACCAATGCCGACACTCGGGATGCATACTTAATGAAAGACATTAAAATGACACAATAATGCCACAGTTCCTCCTTGTAGACGACATTCAGATGTGTTTGATGCATCTCCAGCAGCTTGTAGTTTTTTTTTTACCACTAGGTGGTGCACAATCATGACCACATTAGAGAAACAAAGCTGCAGGTCCAGGTAGTATCAATATCTCGTATATAGATGGTGAAATTTAAATGAGGTATCAGATCAGAAATAGAGTCATTCATTATATAAGGTTAAAGTCTTTATATCAGTCAACATGAGTGAGTCTCACTCTAGGTAGTATAGTACAGAAAACAGACCAACTGTCTACTGAAGTCCAAATACTTGGAATTATTAGGTTTGTGTTCGGTTCACTGCACCAGGGATTTGCACTCAGCCTCCATCTTCATAGAAATCACACATAAAGTGTTTCTTTATACGGTGTAACGGGACCGATTAACTTCTTCTTTTCAGCGCAGAGAGGGCACCCTACCCGTCAGATGAGGAGATACTGGCGCTGACTGTCATATTTTTTACTTTAAGGACTAAGCTTTAAAAAAAATGTTCCTTTTCTAAATGTAAAGCCTAAATATCTGAATTATGAGATGTGAGTTTCTACTTTGAATGCAAAGTTCATGTTTCTTCTTCTAATTAAAAAAAAAAATTGGGGCCCACTCCCAAAGTACCGCTTTTTATATAATTATCATCCCTGGAATCAGTTATTTCTGTGTTTTCAAATCCTCGTCTGCACTTCCTGCCGCTCCTCAGTTAGACAGGAAGTCTATGGCAGCCCGGACACAGCGGTTAGACATGATGTCAACGGCTGTGACTTTGATCTCTGTATCTCCAAACTGCATGGTCGCTCTGATCTCCCTCCTCTCTATTCCTCCTCCTCCTCCTCCTCCTCCTCCTCCTCCTCCCGCGGCTCCTCCTACTGCTCCCGGTAGCGGTAACGGTTCCGGTAGATCTAAAGTTATCGTCCCGCACTTCCTGACCCCGGGGTCAGAGATGTATGTGACGTCGTCTGTCGTGCTACAGTAGATGTTGATGATGATCTTCCGTTGGCCCAGACGAGCAGGCGTGTAGCTCCGCCTCACGACCTCGCCCAGAGCCACCGACTGGTCGACGGAGACGAAGCGGTCGAGGATGTCGGTGCACCACTCGCGGCCGTCCTTCATGAGTAGTTTGTCGCGGGGGTGTCGTCCCTCCACGAACCGGTTCAAGACGCCCACGCCGTAGGTCAGGGGGCATCGACGCACTCGAACCTGTGAAGAGAAAGAGAGGTCGTTAAACCAGCTGACAGAAAGTGCCACTCTGGGACTAGCAGGTGCTCCTAAACCCTCACCACTGTGGGATCCAGCCCAAAGAGCACGGCGCCCTTCAGTATGGTCAGACCGACATCATGAGGGATGATGATGCGGCAGGTTCGCCCCAGTGCTCTCTGAACTGCTTTCTGCAGCATAGGCGACTCTGCAAAACCACCAACCAGGAAAAGGAAACGTACACCTCGCACCTCCGGCTTCACCATTAGCTCCTCTGTCAGAAGGTAGGACAGAAAAAAGAAGATAATAGTGAATAGTGAATAGTGAACACTACTGGATCTGAACGCACCGCCAGAACGCGACTGATTTAAAACAGACAGTGTCTCTGCCTTCACTCTATCTTGACAAGGCTCAAAACAAACAATGAAGTCACATCTAGCGAAGGGATTTTCTAAGAAAAGCCAAATATGGCTGAAAGTCTGTTTTATTTGGGCGCAGCCGTGGGTGGAAAATTGCACTTTTTTTTTAGCAATGAACTTTATTTCCTCTTTTTAGATTCACGCTGTTCGTTCAAGCAAGCCAGGATGTGTAATCCAAGTGACACAGACTCTCGTTATCCTGTGAGGTCAGAGGTTTCAGCAGTGTGTGTGTGAATCAAAGTACACCCGGTTCCCATCTCTGCAACTTCAAGCTGCGCGTTCAAAATGTTCACATGGACAGTGGATCAGTCTGACTGCGTGACTCTGTCTGTGCACGTGTATGCATGTGGACGTGTGCCACCCTGTTATCCGTACATGGGGGTCTTGTTCATGTGTTTCTCACCGATGTGTTTGACGATATTGACAATAGTGGGCTGGAAGAGCTCGTTCATGGCCTCCTGTGTCAGCCGCAGCATCCCCTGGGACGACCATTTCACTATGTTCATACTGACACACACACAGAGAGAGAGAGAGAGAACAGAGGTTTTAATCATTCTGCTCACACATCTCTCTCACACACACACACATATAAATAAACACACTCCCCTCTCTCAGCCCTCACTCACTTGCTCCTCCTCAGGGCGGCCTCCACGCTCTGCCCCCTGTGTCTCTTGTAGTAGTCAATGAAAGAGAAGGGCAGGGAGATATTGAGGGCGTTGGCCCTGCCCGGCGCCGCCGTCCGTTTCCTCGCCTCGAATGCGATGGTGAGGTCCACCCAGGCCGCCGGCCGCTTGGCTTTGAAACTCTGGATGAAGTCTTCACCGAAGATCTGGCACAGCATGGTTTCAAAGGCCAGGTCTACACCGACCGCACCGTACGGACCACCTGAGAGAGAAAAGGAGAAAGTGAAGCTTTAGAAACTTTTTTTATTTTTATGTTTTAGAAGATTGTAAAAAAAATAATAAAAATAAAAAAAGTTGTACCTGAGGCTTTGTAGAGTTCTTTGAGCGTTCCCTGTGGCTGCTCGATCTGATGGACAGTCAGGTCAACTGTTCCTCCTCCACAGTCTGCAACAATATACCTGTCGCCTACAGGAAGAGAGCACAAATAACCACAACTTTATGACCTTCTAGTGGGAAAACTTATTAGTTTCAGTTTGATTTCAGGGCCAGGAAATATTTCGTCAGAATACGATGTTTCTCCTTAATTTATAGGAGGAACTCGTGAATGATAACGTGTCTTCATTTTTCTGGTTTCACATTTTGTGTGTCCTGAAACTCTTCAACCAGCAGACATCTCAAACATAAACAACCCCCCCCCCATCTCTGTGCATGTGTTTATGATTATGTTAAGCGATAAGAGGCGGTTTTTTGGCTTAACTACCACACCCTGAACACGAGAAAGAGAGGACGGGAGTATGAGAATGAGAAAACGAAAGAATTCCAAAAATGAAACAAAAAAAGGAGAAATGCACAGAAGGATGAGAGAAGAAACAGAAAAAGAAGGAGAATAAAACAGGCTTTCTGCTCCTTCAGGTTATTAACTGTGTGGAGGCAGAGAGTCCCATGGGCTGGGTCCTTCCTGTGTGTGTGTGTGTGTGTTTATGTGGACAGGAAAGGGCAGAAAGGGTCAGGAGGAGCACGTGGCTCCGATTGTTGTCACGGCTCAACAGAAAAAAAGGCTGAGAAACTAGAAAGCCAGATTTGTCCCCCGGTTAATCTTTTGTTGTTGTACAAGAAGAATAAATGATAATTAGATGACAGGAAACGTAATCACGAGAGGGTCAGTAGAAACGAGTCAGTGGGTGTGTCTGCTTCTCACAGTCACCCTCATAGGTCAAAATCATCAATATTTCATGACATGTGTGGTCTCTGTCTGTCTGTCTCTATCTCTCTCTCTCACACTCACACACACACACACACACACACACACACACACACACACACAGAGCCTTACCAGTCTGCAGCTCTGACCACAGCTCTCCGGTTCCACTCTCTACCAGGAAGGTCCTGCTGTGTCGGGATCGCCTCAGCTGCTCCCGCGCTGCAACACACACACACACAGTATATATACAATTAAAGATAAGTACACAGGTACAGGATGTACTTCAGTTGGTGTTTAGTTTCAGCAGACAAACAAAATTATATTGGACTCACGTAGTTTGCCATATTGGCTTAAAAAGCGACATGTTAATTACGTGTATTCTCAGCTTGTTTCTGGTGTCCGCAAGTGGCCAAAAAAAATCAGTTATTGTGGGTTAAAACAACACGAGATTATCTTTAAGTGAATAAGCATATTTTGCAAAAGGTTGAAATATTAATTATCTGCAGTCAAGCCTTTTATTTGGATTTCTATATGACCGTACTGTAGGTCAGACACGTGTTGCTCTACGCAAACTACACTCAAGTGAAAACAGAAACATTTACAAGCTAATAAAGATCAGTGTTTATCCTACACATAGTTATGTTTTAACAGGTTTCATAACCCTCGAGGTCATGACATTTACCCAGCATATAATATAATGTCTATCCAAGTAAAACAGGACAAAACATACCAAAATAAGAGTCATGATGTTTTTGCATGGCAGGAGCAATTTGCTGGAAACGCAGAACGCTCACATGTAAAACGCCTGAGTGGCAGGTTGAGACTTGGAGGTGGAGGCCAAGAAAAACGGAGCGCACTCAAACGCAGCTGTCATAAATATAAAAGAGCGGACAGCCTGTTTGACAGAGCAGATATGTGTGTATATGCCTCACGTACATGCACGTGACCTTGTGAAATGAGACCTAATGGCCTTAAGGTGATAAATAATCACAGATCAAAGGAGCGAGAGGAGAACTTTTGAATGAAAAAAAAGACAATTTCTCTCTGTCTTTTGATAAAACAACCTCTGTGGGCTGATGTATGAGTGTGTGTATGAGTGTGTAAGTGTGTGCCATAAATCAAACGTTTGACACCCTGGAGTAGAGTGTTTGTATGATTTAGGCAAAAAAGTGTTTTTTACAAGGTTCCCTCAAACCACGAGTACTACAGGCCACAAAAAAAAAAAAAAATCGAGTAAGAGAGAAAATAGAAAAATAGATATGTAGTGGAAGAGGAAAAAAAAGAAAGAAAGATTATTATTATATTTGATGATTGTGTTTCTGAGAACAGATAGTCTAGAAAGATGATTTTTATATGATAGTAACATGCATTGTGTTGAAAGCAAGTACAAGTACAGTTGTTTTACCCCCTAGATGACACATGGGGTAATGTTTGTGTGCCCAAGTGTGTGTGTGTGTGTGTACATTGTAAATGATGCTGAACTAAAAACACCACAGTCATACAGGCCTTGATCCCTTGTGTGTGTCTCTCTGTGTGTGTGTGTGTGTGTGTGTGTGTGGGGTTGACGAATGGAACGCAAGTCTGGAAACCATTTACATGAAACAGCAGAAAAGAAAGTGTACGTGTGTGTGTGTATGTGTGTGCGTGCGTATGTTAATGGCTCCCCAGTGTTATCTTCAGAGACGAAATGAGCTGAACGAAAAGCTAAAGATAGTAAAAAACATTATTGTGATGCCAAGTGTGTGTGTGTGTGTGTGTGTGTGTGCAAATAAGTCTTTGTGTGTGGTGGATGGAGGTCAGTGACAGAGAGCGAGTGAGAGAGAGAGGAGGAAGAAAGCAAATACTAGAAAGAATGAGGGAAAAGGAAGAAAAATGAAAGTGAATAAAGGAGGGGGAGAATGACAGGCCAGGAGGGGGTGAGATCATAGTCTCACTGCACCTTGTTCCAATTACAATATCCTGTGTTTAGTGCGTGTCTTTGTGTGTATGTGTGTGTGTGTGTGTGTGTGTGTGTGTCACTGACTGCATATGTATAAGTGGGGCTGTGCAGGAGGTTTTTTTGGACGCCATGTTCACTTTTGCTGAATTATGCATCAGTCTTCTTTTACCCGGCCTGAAATCACTCTTTGTTTCTTAGTTCCAGTTTAGTGTTAAAGATTTCATACAGCTTCAGAACTATCACAATGTCTGACAGTTTTATGTTTTATTATTTTTTATTTTCCCCAACCATGTACAAAAGAGCTGCAAAGTGGGAGGAGATGCGGCTTCAATAAGTATCTTTTAAAGCGCCACTAATCAATATTAACATATTAACAATGGATCAAATAACTATGGGTAATGTGAAAGGTGTCACTCAAGGAGATGAGCATCATTTTTAAATCATACAAATAAAAAAATTAGGTGAGTTAGTATTTAAAAAGATTGTGTTCATTCATTTTTAGTTATGTATTCAGTATATGGTATATAATATTTTTCTTGCACTGTGTAAAATTAATTAAAGAGCCTTTTTGCTAAATATTTGGACCATTAGTGATAGTTGCTTTGGCAAATTGTTTCCTTCGCTCTGTGCAAATCTTATAGTCTGTTTCAGCACAGCTCTCCTCTTTCCCCCTCTGTTCATGTTTAGATGTGTCCTGCTGCTTTCTGTATAACCACACACACACACACACACACACACACACACACACACACACACACACTAACACACACAAACTGCAAAGTCATCTGAGGCAAAACCACAAGCAGAATCTGAAGTCAGATCTTCACCCTGAGCTCTCTTTCTTTTGCTCACACAAACACAAATTCATCCTTTTTTTTTTTACAGAAACCACTATTCCCAAATGAAATCTAACAACAACATTTCCAGGAACACAGTGTGGTTTCATGCCTATGCTAATGACAAAGTCTACACACACACACACACACACTCTGCCCCTTTCTGCAATACCTTGTCTGAAGCTGGAGTCGAACGGACGGGACCCATCCAGATCCAGGCCATTTGTGATTGGCTGCAGGCTCAGGTCAATCACCTGGTGGAGGCGGAGCTTACGGCAGTAAATGGATGCAGCTTCAGGTTCGAGAGCAATGAGGAGCTGCTCAGGACAATCAGGGGAAACCAGACCGGCCTGGTAGGAGAAAGAGAGATGCACCGAGACAAATGTATGAGCAGACTTTTCTTATCCTGTTACCACTAGTTATTTGAAAAAGTAATTCTCAAACATTAATCTTGCATTTCTGTTGTTTTATAATAAAGAGGCAGTTGAGTTAGGAATTTCAGGGAAAGTAGGTCAAGTCACATGTCTTTATAATCATATATCGATATGTCTTTATATATATATATATCATCAATATAATATCACAATTACAATTGCTTTCTAGTCTCAAGTTAAGTCCCTGTAAAGACTCACATTTAGATTTTTACCAGTTTTTGGGTCTGTCCAAAACAAATGTTGAGAAATGTAGTGAAATCTTTGGTTGTTAATGCGAAACGTGGTCCAAGAACAATACACGGTCTGTTTAGGACTTTGGTAACTAAACACAGTCTACCACAAAATTGTGATGGGGGTCAGAAATTTAGCATCAAATTCTTTCATCAACATGCTGCTATGACTCTACAAACCACTTACAGGCATACACACGAGGACACTGCATTGCTGTGTGTATTCATCTAGCATAATACTAAGTGCCATTTTTTTTGTTCATTTGTGCAGTGCAGAAACACTACAGCAACGAGCATTGCATAGTGATGGAGACAAAATACAGACATTTACTGAAATGTATGTAGAGTTTTTATTCCCCAGAACATGAGAAAAAAAAATAGTATTAGTAATAGTAGTTCGTATATTTTTTTTTAAAAGATGTCAGCGAACAAAACAAATGTACTGTATACATATGGATCTGGATGGAGGGCCAAGGCCGAGTCGTGGAGTTCATAAAAAAAAAAAAAGGAGGAGTAAAGGAACTGAATAGAGGAGGACTCGCTGGGCAAAACACACGCATGCTGAAGGACAGCTGTACAACATAAACATTTATGAAGGAACGTAAACACAGGGTGAAAGGTGGAGAAGGGAGAGAGGAGAAAATGATGTTAGTAATGCGGAGAGGAGAGGAGGAATCTACCATGAGCATGAGTCTCGGCGTATCGGGAGTAAAGTTGAGTGGCTGGAACAACGTGTGTGTGTGTCTGTGTGTGTGTGTGTGTGTGTGTGTGTAAGTGCGCAGGGTGGGGGTCTGGTCTCAACTTCCTGTGTTTGTATGCCGGTCTCTCTCATTGTTCCCTCCTGATGACATCATCAGCAATAGGAAGCAAACACACCCCGATAGCCTCAAACCAGCGTAGGGTGTGTGTGTGTGTGTGTGTGGATGTATACGTGAGTGTTCATGTGAAAGTGTGTATGAATTAGACTGTTTATGTATGTAACCTGGTGAGTGAATGGAAGATGGCAGATAATGTTTAGTGGCTACGTTATGGTCTGTGTGTGTGTGTGTGTGTGTGTGTGTGTGTGTGTAAATGATAACATTAAGAGAGACGGAGAATGAGAGGAAAGCATGATATTAAAAGTAAAAGGTTGTATATGGACTATTGTGTATGTACAGAACAATTAGATACACACACACACATACACATACACAGGTCAGTCCATTCTCATTGATGTGTATTGTGATAGGAACGCCTGCATTCCTGTCAATGTACGCACACTTCCTACGAGTCATTGTAACACGTACACTACAGAGTAGGGGCTGTGGGCGACTACACTGGGTGACTAGAGGCAAAAGTGTTACGATCTGTGTGTAAAATAATAGTTTTTGATCCCTTGGTGGAAAATGTTACAGCATCACAAGAGAGAAAAAATTAAAAATAAAGATACAATAAAGAAGAAAATGACACCGTAGTCAAAGTTTCAGATTACCTGAAAACTTAAATGCTTACATCTTATTCATGTGTGATTTTTTTTCAGTTGCAGAATAGCTCCGGCTGATTTTAAAAAGAATAAACCTGATATTAAAAATATGTGTTGATGTGTCCTACCAGGTATGCGGCCTCTCTCATGAACTGTTTGGCAGGTTGCCTCCACACAGCGGGAACGGTGATCACCCATCTGATCTCATCTCCTTCTAGCACGGATGATGACTGGTCCTTCACCTCCTAAAATGTGATCCGTCAAACTCAGATTCAAGATACAAGCTCCCATTGAAGGGAAAGATCTTCAGGTGCCACTACTAACATTTTTAAGGGGAGTTTTTAAATATACCTTTAGAGCATGTTCCCGAAAGAAGTGCAGGGCATGAGCGAACACCTCAATGGCTCTGACCCTCCGGCCATTGACGGCCTCCAGCTCCGTCTCCATGGTGAGGTCCTGCAGCAAACACACACACACAACTGCTGTTGCAAACAGTAGTTGTCTTTCTGCTGCTTAAAGGAAAAGTCCTGTGTTTTTTGTGCCTATTGTAACTAATGGGTGATGCTATGTAACTTTGCACTCTGTTGTAGAGATTCCAATAAAACAACATATATCTAAGCAAGCAGCAAGATGCTCCTAAAGCTTTCCAAATAAACATCAACTTTATTCTAATGATTTGAGTCTAATTAAAAATAAACACAGAAATTAGCCCCTTGCTTCTGTTAAAGGGGTACTTTAACTCTCTCTCTCTTACACTGGTGCTGTGGATCTTCATCTTGAACTTATCAAAGTAGAGCCAGTGCCGGGCCTCCTCTGGGTCCAGGTCGTGGTAAAAGTCCCGGGCTGCGAAGCCAAAACTGTGGAACCGCAAATCAGGGCTCAGCAGCAGACACGTTGGGCTCTTCTGATTGGCCACACCGGGGTCGCCACCCTCCCAGCGCCTGTGTGGATTGGAAGAACAAACTGTCAAGGATAGAAAATAGTAGAATATATAGTAGAATATAACCGAAAGAGAACACACGCTCTTACTTCATCATGTGTATGGCTTCTGCGTCCTGTGTGAAGCTGAAAGCATAGCCGCTGGAAGTGGTCCCAAAGTCTATCGCCACGACAACCGAGAACGGACAGGCCATCCTGGGTCTGACCTCCACCCTCTGACAGAGACAGACAGTGTCACAGCTGGTACTGATAACCACAACATGTCACAGTGTTTTTCTTAAAGTAGATTATGTGTAAATGTCAAAATATATAATATTCTAATTTTTATTTTATTTGTATTTTTTTTGTACTTGTTTTGAATCCACTCTTCACTTTAAGCTGCGGCTGTAAGTGTTATTACAAGCCACTAATAACACTGTGAAGTAGATGTGGGTTTACAAGGCATGTTTAGGAGCTCTATATAAAGAAAAGTACGTTGAAAGAGGAAAGGGTGTGTATGAATGTCTGTGGTGTGTGTGTGTGTGTGTGTGTGTGTCCATATTACCGGCGATGGTGAGGGTGTGAGCGGCGTGATGCTGCAGTCATTTCTAGATGTGGCAGGCGAGGACGGGACTGATAAATTATCATCTAGGAATTAAAGGAAAAGAAGGGAAGAGAAATTAAACTGGAATGTAATGCACTCAGTGGTGGCTGACTATTAAAATCTCATTATAAACTCATTATAAATGTCTTTCGGAAAAGTGTCACACAAACCCCAGAAGAGGCCAGTAAAAACAAAATAAAATCCCGTCTGTTTGAAGCGATATGAAGGCATCTCTTATCAGAAGGAAAGAGGCAGTATTTACTGTTATCTAACTACCGATATTTAACATACATGCATACAAACGCAGAGAACACCTTATTTTTCACCGTTGAGATAAGCACTGTGTAAGGGGTGTAAACACACTTGACTTGGAGCTTCCTAGATGTGAGATATAAATGTTTGTAATGCTAAAAAGGACAGGAATGACCGGAATGTCATTGAAATCTGACGTGAGTAATATTCCCGAGTGGGAGGTGGACACGGAAAAGGTCAGCGTGTTTGTGCTTTAAAAGATAAGGGGAGAGAAATGAGTCACTTTTGACTAGGTTGCCATAGTAATTAAACAAGTGTTTATAGTCCACTGTAAGTGTGTCTCACCCGGTATCTGCAGGCTGTTGGTGTCTGGCTGCACCACGTCAGCCATCTTTACAGGAGCCAGGGTCTGGAGAGACCGAGACGTATAGAACAATTAGTAAAGAAAAACACTGCGTCATGGTTTATGGATTATGAGTCTGATGTCGGGATGAATTGTTGTACTTCAATATAGCCCACAATAGAAACGTATTGATTTAGGTACAGTAGAATAAGTCATCTAAATAATCATATAAAATCCTTTTGACATTTTTTCAACTCACTAACTCACTTATATTTACTCATCCATCATGTTCATTTGAAGATTTTGATTTAATTTTTTTTTTGGACACCTGATGTATGTAAGTCACTCTCTGTTTATCACTGTTTTGGTCTCCACTAGCTCCTCAGGGAAATATCTGGCTTTTAGGCTGCTGCATGACAATTAAAAAAATAAATGGCAATGCCGATCATCTTTATATAAGTACTGTAAAACGGAGAAAATTGATCCCACAATCACTCCCTGGTGCACTCCTTCATTATTCCTGACATAAGTGACACAATCATTTACTACACAGTCATCAGTAAACTTAAATTGAATGAAACATTGCCGTTATATTCATTACTGACAGGGGTTAGCGCAGTGTAATGATGTGAAAATAAAAAATAGGATTTTAAAACACTGGCAGGCCAGGGAGGGGAAGTGAATGAGACACACCTCGACCATCTTTCACAGCAACTGTCACGGTGCACTTGAACTTTAAGCCCCGAGCTAATACAGCAGCTCAGAGGTCAAACTGGGGAGCGTTCAGGTGTTATTTTATGGATCCAAATGTTTGCCAGATACCATCTAAATATGTGAATATTGTCTGGGTTAAACAACTAAGGCAAACAACAAAAGCAGCATGATAAGTGTTGTTGGATTACACACACACTTGCATTCAGTGCGTTGATTTATATAATCCTTTTTGGTGAGTTGTCTCTGTTAACTGTGTCCTCCTAGTTTACTGTGTCTTTGTGTGTACGCGTGTCTTGTTTTACATTGGCTTGTGTGTGTGTGTGTGTGTGTGTGTGTGTGTGTGTGTGCGCGCGCGCGTATTTGTATTGTATTAAATTACAGGACTGGGAATCACTGGATCAGTCTGCGATCTGAGCCGAGAGCAAACTCAACAGATGAGTGCCATCAAACAAAGCTGTGTTTGTTTAAATCTGTTTCTGTGACTCTCTCTCTGTGTGTGTGTGTGTTTGTGTGTGTGAGTGAATGTGTGTGAAGAAAAGCCCCATAACTTAGTTTGGCATCCTTTCTTCACATACATAAATGCAACATCTGTGTGTATTTACTCAAACATATGCCTGAAACATTTGAATATAATGTGTGCTTGTGTGTGTGTGTGCTTGCGTGTGTGTGTGTGTGTGTGTCATTGGCTCTCTTTTGTCCTTGCTGTTTGATGATAAAACCAGAGAAAAACTCTTCATGTCTCCTCTGCACATATTTCCTTCTGTGATTCTCTCCCTGACATATGCAGCGGACAATTGCCCGCTTTACCTCTCTCTCTCTCTCTCTCTCTCTCTTTCTCAGACACACTACTGAGGTCTCTAGCACGGCGAACAGCATAACAAGCAACTGTAACTCCCTTGAGATGCTGCATTACGGGCAGATTATGCAACACACGCCACTTTTCTGCGCAATTAACAATAGACATCTCTTACGTTCACTGTTATGGGGGAAACTTTAGTTGCAGATTTACTGTTAAGAAAGACTTTCTCAATGCTTATTATCATGTAGCTTTGCTTCAGTGCAACATATAACCAATACAAACGGGGGGAAATCAAAAGGCTGCAGACAGTACTATATTGCATTCATTTTTGCACTCACTAGTCTAAAAATCAACTTGTTGCCTTTAGTGCATTCATCATCAACATTTCAACTCACCTCTTTTGAGTGCTGCTGCAACCCTATGCTCTTGTTCCTTTTTTTGCTTCTCCTGGCTGGAGCTCAAAAATGTTCCCAAACTTTGGAAAACAGCGGTCTGAAGTTTGGAATCTGCCTCCAGGGAGGGAGAGTTAGAGGAGAAGGAAGAGGGGGAAACTCTGAACAGATTCGAGGGGATGCTTTTCTTCCCAGCTGACTTGTAGGCAGATTTCCTCAAATTTAAATCCCCTGATCAGTGAGAGGTGATGGATGGAGAAATGATGGAAGAGGGCTATGTTGCTCCTCCTCTTCTTTTTCTTCTTTTTCTTCTTCTTCTGTGAAAGTCCCAATTTTTCCTAATGAATTTCTAAATTTGGATTTGAAGTTCTTTCCCTCTTGTTGCTTCCTGCAGCCGAGCTCACTGTCTCTCTGCTCTGCACTGGAAAGTCAGCGAGTAACAGGAGTGGGAGGGGTGTGACAGCGCATAGGGGGGGTGGGGGGGGGGGTGTTGGAGGATTTACCTCACTGGGATATTGTTGTGTGTGTAGGTGTGTGTGTGTGTGAGAGAGTTGGAAACTGTGGGTGGAGTATTCCTGAGCAGACGGTGTATCCCAGTTAAGTCATCTTGCCCTTTCTACCCTCCCACTCCTCCATATCTATTCTTCCTCTGTGTCTTCCTCTCTGCTTCCCTTTTCATCTTGTCCTCTGTTCATTTATCTTTCTTTTATCTTTTCTTTGCTGTTGCTTTTTAAAACTTTTTTTTTTTAATTTCTTGTCTTTATCTCCATACCTCTTCTTTGTTTAAAGAAAAAAACCCAACATTTTCTTTAATATGTCAGCTATCTAACGGGACACACGGAGGGGAGGAAAAGTGGTGCTGACTCACCCCGAATGTTTCGTTCCAGTTTAATATTGGAACCGTAGCTAAATGGATTTGCTGCATTCTTACTCGACCCCCATATCTGTAAGTGCTTTCTTATGCCATGTGTAGAATTGTGTTTGTGGGGGTCCGAATCCACGCTGCAGGGATCTGATTTCTCCCCACTAGAGCTGTGATTGAAAGCATACATTAACCCCCAGTGCTTACACACACGTACACACACACACACACACACACGTACACACACATGCTAAGACTGAGCCCCACTCCCAATGGGCAGAGGAAGTCAGACCTCTTGAGTATGTAAAAGAAAGGCCTGTGGTATACACGCACGCACGCACACACACACGCACATACACACACTCTAATTCAATTTTGAAATCTGACAGGACAAGGAGACTGAGTGTGCGGGTCTATGTGTGTGTGTGTGTGTGTGTGTCTGGAAGCTATTACCTGGCATGTCTCCCCTTGCTGCCCAAAAACCAAGAGGCCCCATATGGATCCTGCCATCACCCCTCTCCTTCTCTGTTGTTTCTTTCTCCCTCTTCTCTTCTCTTCTCGCCTCTTTTATTGTTCTCCTCATCTTCTACCCTCTTCTATAGGCCATTTTTCTTGCATCTCTCTCTTTGTTTAACCCATTTTATCCCTTCCCCGTATTCATATCCATCATTTGATATTATTTAGCAATCAGCTATGACCATATAACATATAACGTCAATTATAACATCAAGACGGCTGCAGTCCCGCTCCTCCATCATTTCAGAGGCACACATTTATAAAAGAGCTCTCTCCTCGGACGTCCAGACGCAGGAAGCGGAGCGCAGGAAGTGATGGAGTCAGGTGACAGGAAAGAACCCCTGTGTGCCATTCCTCTCATGAATTCCACATTATCTCTGGAAGTCCTCGAGCAACGGAAACGCACCCACCCTTACATACACAGAAGCTGGTCCTCTAAATAGCCCAGGATCTCAACCGCAGCCTGGAGAACCTGTTACTTTCCCTCCAGATAGCATCAAATGCCAAACTGCTGATGTGAAACGGCCACATAATGACAATTGTGGGAATTTAGTTTTGTAAATACCCAGTTTTGTCTCAACCATCTCAAGCATACATTAATGTTAGTGAGTGTTAAAGAAATAGTGTGACATTTTGGAAAAGATGAGAAGATATCTCTCCCTATCTGTAAATATGACGTCCTACAATGGCTATTCATCTTCTTACACACTTTGTATTTTGAACAAATAAACGAGTGAGAAATAAGTGAGGTGGTCGTCTTTGCCTTTATACTTATTCCTTTTCTTCTCATTTAATGGTTGAGTGTTTCATTGTAAACTACTTCTACCCATCAATATGAGTGGATCGGATGGGCTGCCATATGCCCATATGATATTCTGTAAATTGACATGATGTCCGAGATTGTGCTCAAAGACTCAATTACAAGATAAGGGAGTATGTGGACTTTTGGATGTTTTGGATGATCAGTACAATCACGTTCTATTTGGAGAAATGTTTAAAATGTCTTTAATCAAGGTGTATAAAAGACACGATTAAACAAAATATAAACGTGTGTAGAAATATCTGCATATACTGTAACGTATACTGTAACGTATACTGTAACGTATACTGCGTAACTCCTTGTTTTCTTAAAGCTTTCTGCTGAAACAAATGTGTAGCGGGAATATGTTTCCACAAAGTATTAAACATACTGTCGGCCTGTTGCTTATTACAGGCTGAGTGTTAACAGCACCTCAGCGGTGTGTGTTCACCGGACCTCGGCCTATTAGCACTTCATGTGTGCAGGAATATTGAGCCTGTGCTGAAAAATAATGAAGGCAATATTGTACCTTTGAGTGTGTATGTGTTGCTCCACTTCCTGTCCGTGTGCACGAGAGGGTGTGTTGTGTATGTTCCACAGTGCACATATTTATGTGAATGTGTCTGTGTGTGAGTAGCATTGGACAAACTCACCAGTGCAGCCTGGGGTGGGGACGCAGGGCCACAGGAAAGGCTGGGTTAGAAGATACACATACATATACACACACACATATTAAACATGACTGCCCTCTGACAAAAGGTCTGGGCCATTGTGTAATAAAAAGAGAGGGAGAGAGAGAGAGGAACAGGAAGGGAATTTAGGATTTATGATTCAATAGCAAAGAGAAAAAAGGAGAAACTTATAGCAGAGGAGGGCTGAAGGGGAGACAGGAGAGGGAGGGGGGAGATTATGTAATAGCACTGGGGAGAAAAAAAAAGGGGGGGTTAGGGTTAAATGTACCTCCTTTTGTCTGTAACTGGGTAGCTAGAGTGAGAATAGTTGTGTGCATACATGAGGACAATATATGAGTGGCTGTGTGCGGTCTGCAAAAACAGAATGTTTCTTTCATTTGTCTGTCGCGAAGTGAGCAGAAACCTCAGTTAGTCTTGAGACATATTCGTCTAATTTTAGCCTTGGGTTGCATACAGCCTGTGTTTTCATCTGTGCATGTAATCACACACACACACACACACACACACACACACATAAAAAAAAACAATCCATTCCTATGACCCACTATGAGCTTTCCAAGGAGCGGTATCATAGGCCAGTGTGGATACATTAGCAGCTGCAGATACACACATGTAGATCTGGTCTTTGAAACATCTGGCGTTCTTGAACGCTGATTTAACGCCCTCATCTCCCTCTTAACACGACCGTACATCTTCCATTGATAGTTTACGATGACGTGAAGCTGTATTGTGTCTCAGAGCTTCCCACAGTTTCCCTAACTGTTTTACTGACAGCAGCGTGTCAGTTAATGCATGAATGTAGGAGTTGCACTACCACTTACTCAACTGGTATACATATTTTCAGACTGCAATATTTACATCCCTAACCCCACCACTTAGATTAAGATCTTACATTTACAATACATTCATAATGAGTACACACACGTTCACACTGTGTGTAAGTGGACACTGCCCAACGTCCACAGCGTGTGCTACAGTCTCCCTCCGCTGTGATTTTAGGGTAATGCACCCTCACATTTTCACAAGAAGTACATCAGATATTAAACATGCAAATGTAAACTTACCATTTGATATTACTTGCAGTTTACAGCACAGGATGCACCATAACAAGATTTCTTTATAACATGTTATCTTCATAAAACATATGCAAGTATTAATATACTGACATGTGCTTGACATGTATCTAAAAAAAAAAAGAGGTGGAAGTGGAATATTTAATATCTGTTTGGTGCATGCTCTGCCAATATAAATCATCACCAACATACGGTTCGTATCATCATAAGTTCCTCACATCAAAGTTTCAGATATTTACCTATTTTACATGTTGATGGTCGATTTCCTAATCAAAACAAATATATGGTATCTACACGTTGTTTCCCCTTTTTTTTTTTTTTCCAACATGAGCCACACCTTAATGTTGTAATGTCATGTCATGGTTGTAATGTGATGTAATGGTAATAAATGATTGGCACAACCTGGGGAGGGTCGTTTCCTCGCCCTTGAGAAACATGTGCACGCCACTGCTGTGACACTCACATATGAAATTCTTGCATCTACTTTTATTCTCGTTTTGTTCACTCGGGTTTATAATTTCTAACAGTCTTAACAAAAAAAAACAAAAATAGGGAGAGCTTGTCTGTTCAATACGGGTCCAACTTAGTTAATACAGCCGCCTTGTTAAATATTAACTGCTCATATTGTTTACAAAAAGGGGGACAGCGAGAAAAAATGGGTAATATATTGTTTACTTACGTGAATGGGGCGGCAAAGGCGGGGCGTGTGATGATTTCAACCAATGGCATCGCTAGAAAGCGTTGACTGACGTTCCCTCCAACCAATGGGGGGGAGTGTACAGCTGGACAAACGCGACCACGACACAACGCTTTTTTCCCTCTCAACATTAAAGGCAGTAAAACAGTGGGTTTTCTTCGTTTTCAGCCAACGCCAGCAAACCTATAAAGGGAGATAAGTGTTTGTTTAGTGCATTGGAGGTTATATGTTATTTCTTCACTGTGTGGTGCCTTGACGTCCGAGACCGGAAAAGACGGTTTCCCCTCCGCCAGCTGGTCCGCAGATTCTCTGAGTCTTCCCCCCCATTTGTATCTGAAGTTGTGTGGTGAGTCTGTTGTTGTTGTTGTTGTTGTTGGTGGTGGTGGTGGTGGTGGTGGAGGAGTAAAAGGACGAGCAAAAGGACGAGCTACGTTAGCTGTTTGCTACACACCGACAGAAAGAAACAAAGAAATGTTATCAGCAGCAAGAAAAGCAATGTATGCACTTCTCTGTAAGAGCA
This sequence comes from Pampus argenteus, assembly GCA_036937835.1. NCBI lineage: Eukaryota > Metazoa > Chordata > Actinopteri > Scombriformes > Stromateidae > Pampus > Pampus argenteus. The sequence goes on from CM072860.1 coordinate 9,243,477, forward strand.
CATTTCTGTTCACAGTAGGACAGTATTTGTCTTAAACCCCTTAAATATCAATCTGAAAAGATGATTAAAAAGGTGAAAATGTGGTGAAGCAACTCGAGAGTCTTCCTGTGTGTTTAGAAATAGTTGACTACTACGTGAGAGCACTATCAAGTTCATGAAAATATGCAGTCTTCTGTTGGATGGGTTTTTACTTTAATCAGTAATGTGTGGTGGAGGAGGAAGTATTCAGATCCTTTATTTAAGTAAAAGTATAAAAACAGCAGTGTAAAATACTCCTTTTATAAGCTTTATAAGTCCTGCGTGGGAAAATCTTTATCTAAGTAAAAGCATTTGCAGCAAAATGTATTTAAAGTACAGCAGTAACAGTAGTGTTTTGGTCCCTGTGAATGATATTATATTATTATATATGACATCATTAGATTATTAATACTGAAGCATCAGTGTCAGAGCAGCGTGTTACTGTTGGAGCTGCTGGAGGTGGAGCTAGTTTCAACTACTTTTATATACAGTTAGATAGTTTAGTCTAGTGGTTCCCAACCTAGGGGTCAGGCCCCTCCAAAGGGTCACAAGATAAATCTGAGGGGTCGTGACATGATTAATGAGAGAAAGAAAACAAAACAAAGTTATGATAAACAAACCTGTTTCCAGTTTTTGGACTTTTTCTCTAATCTTTGTTTTTTTTTTTGGTGAAATATTGGATTGTTTGAACATTTATTTAAGTTTAGAGGTAAAAATCACTATTTGGTGCCTTCAGGTACCCATGCTGACTGTCAATATTACTGTTACTTGTAGTGCTGAAACAATTCAATCAGTTAGTTCAGTGATTCCCAATGGGGGCCTCTGACCCTTTTTAAGTAAAGCTAGGTCTATTTGGGCCCATTTGCACGTTGGGGGGGTTTCTGACTCCCACTTTGGAAATGAGTGTGTTAGCAGCAGGACTGAAAAGGCATCAGCAACAATTTTAATGTGCGATTTATCATTTGTGCCTTTTATCAAGTCAAAAATGCCAAACATTCACTGGCTCAAACTTTATTATTTATTATTAAAGTGAATGTTTTGGGGGTTTTGAACTGTTGGTTCGACAGTTGGTTTAAAAACTTTGTTCGTCACACTGGGACGTGCTTTGTTGGTTTGATAAGATATGATGAGCACTGTTTAGTAGTTGTTTCGAGTAGAAGCTCAAGGTTCCTCCCTCATTAGTAATACTAACAACATTAACTAATATTGACATGTTAAATTAAACCAACTTCTAACTAAAGAAGAAGGAAACATAAAATCTATTTCAGCATATTTAGCAGAGGAAAGAGTATCAGTGATTTGCAGTGTTTTTCTGCTCAGTGCATCAGAGCTGGAGTTAATATTCAGTCTTGGAAATCATCATCTAATCATGCTGCATCACTATTAGCCCCAGTGGGGAACAGGAATGGGAATAATATGAGACATGACCAGATGTTTTGTTGTAGCTGTGTCCATATCCGGGCCAAGATGTCTGCTTCTATGCATCGCTGTTTCAGTCAAACATTTTACAGTAAAATAAACAAGCATCTGTTCTTTCTGATGGTATTTTGGAATATCATATTTGTTCTTTATCACTCTCCACATGCGCATGCACGTCTTCACACCAAATCTACCCTTACGTAACTATTTGTCAGTGCTAATGCTAATCAGCCTTGAAACAGAAATTGGCATCCTTTGATTTCTTGAATATTTCTGCTTGCTTTATAGATTGCTATCTAAATGAATGAAGACATCTGATCTAAGATAATTTTCAGCTTAGTTTGCAAATGCTACCCCTGGAAAAATAAAGTAATTGCATGCAGATAAATGCAAGAGAGTAGCAATCCAATCCAAGTCCAAAATTCAATTTACACAAGTGTGATGTGGAAACCTGAAGCCTCCAGTACAAATACACAGAGAATACACTTTACAGTGAAGGCGACATCTTTGAGGGAGTATGTCATTTTAAGGATTTTAAAGTGGTAAATGTAGTGTATATAAAGTTCACTTACATATAGTCTTTCCTTGTGTATATTCGGATCTGATTCTGATGATTTAAAAATAAATGAAAACGTTGTAAATCTTACAGATATTGAATAATAGTTGATATAGATAATCAGCTCAGAAAAAAATGGTTTCCTGCTTCAAAAATATTTATAGGGTGAATAATTCGATGAAAATGGAACTGAATTAAAACAAACAATACAAAAAGAGTTTAGTAATCCCCACATTTCTGAGAGCAGTTGAATGCAGCAGCAGGCCACGTGACCGCCCCAGCTTTCTAACGTTAGCAAGGTGGCTAACAGGATTTAGCTAATTCGAGCTACGTTGCATCGCAGCGGCAGAGAGAAAATCAGCCACGGGAGAAAAACGACGAACACGCACTCACTTCGCGGACTACTTGAAATAAGTCTGTGTGATAAACGTTACACTTCGAGGCGAACACCAAGAGCACAATGCCAGGTAACTTTGACGTACGAAAACGTTGTGTAAAGCTGCTTTAATCCCCGGAGCGCAGGCTTGTTTTTTTTGTTGACCTGCTTCAGCGATGCTGCCATGCTTGTAGCAGCGTGCTAGCCGACTTTTGTTTGGCCTCAATCATCCAAAACGTGAAATGAGTTTGACCTCGCTGTACGACGTCGGTGTTGTAATAGCTTAGGGTTTATTTTAAACGAGGTACATCGTGTTTTTCATGTCGGTACATATCGCTAGTTTGATGAAAATAACCGTAGCCACCCAGCTCGTATACCCTTTGTTGCTATCACCTTAGGCCCGTTCACTGACAGCACAGCTACGTGCATCTGTCTATTTGCAGCTACTATAGCATTACCCTCTCGGCTAAATCCATTTACCAACTTTCCAGGTAGGCCTGAGCTCTGTGGAGATGTTAGCAGGCTGTAAGCCACGACGACGCAACCCCCATTACATTACATTACATGCACAGTTACACTTAACATTACATAATGTGTTATGAAGCGCTTTAAAGCTCCTGTTACACTCACTTGATGGAGTCGCACAAACCTATTTATAGTTGTGTATTTTTGTGGCTTATTTTCACATAAAATATCCTGCTTTAATATAAATTTTAACAAATTAAAATCACAGAGAAAACAGACTCTTCAGCAGACTGACTACATTTTCACACATGGACTGTAATATTTGACCCTTTTAAACGGTTTAATCTTTTAATGATTGTATCTAAGTATATTTTATTGCTATCTCTTGGCCTTCTTAATCCATTTGAGGGAGGTACAGACACTAGACTCTTAAAAAAAGGCTTTTTTATATATATATATTTTTTAATACTATATCACTTTGAGTTTCACTAGGCCTATTTATTTATTTATTTTTTCCAACAGTTTACAAAGAGGGATGAATTTAAAAAAAACAGTATATGGTCCTATATAGTGTAAATGACCTGGATGTTAAATGTGAATTTTTTTTATTATTATTATTTATTTATTTTTTACAAACTTTTGGAGTGCAACTAAGAATATTATATTAGGGATCAATATATAATACATTTCTTGAGTAATTAGTCTGTAAAATGTCAATCCAATATTCAGGTTTTAATGATGGAAACACAAAACAGAGAAACTTGAGAAATTTTCACATTTGGGAATCTGGAACCAGAGAAAGTTTGGCATTTTTGTTTTAGGGATAATTTTAATGCCAAGTTGATTAAAAAAATAATGGGCAAAACTAATGGGAAAAACAGATGGGTAAAAGCATATAATTTATTTTGATGCTTGCCGAGGAAAAAATGCATAAAAAAAGGATTCAAATAAGCGTTCATTATTAGAATTTTTAAAGAGAGATGGGCACTGTGTGAGGGGGAGTGGTCATCAGGAGCATCCATTCAGAAAATATTCAAATCAATCTACAACTCGAGTAAAGTGTTCACATAACACACGAGGTATTTTAAACAGAACTAGATTTCGATCACACCAGTTTTTATTATTTTTCCCAGAATCCTTTCTGTGTAGCCCTGCAGGACAGCGGTTTACCTCTTCACTGTTTGTTTGTCTTCACCCTCATGGAACTGGATTAAATCTCACTCTGCTTGTAGCCCTGGAGGATGGGCCATGCTAGGCCTCACTAACTAAATATTACATGGTGACCAACACATGGTTATGCAACATGAACATGTTAAGTGCTACATGCAGCACATAATGGCACTCCGCTCGCCGTCTCCACTTCTTTAATTTTGTCTTTTCACCCGCTGTGCACTCCGATGTCGGAGCAGAGGCCAGTATACTGTGACTCACAGTGAGTTTCAGTTTAAGGGATTTCATACTTTTTGAAGAAATATCTATAAGAAGGATGCAACGGCAGTCATTGGCATTTTTTTCTAAAAATTCAAACATTTGCTAGTTCCAACTTCTGAAATGTGAATATTTGCTGCACAAAACAGCAAATCCTTACTTTTCAGAAGCTGGAAGCAGAGACTGTGCCATTTTTGCTTGATAAATACCTCTTAAAGCTAAAGGGTTAAACATCAACATTACATTTTGATAGACACGTTCTGATTATGTAAACCTTTTCACGGTTTTCTGCTTTGTTTTTTTTTTCTTGAATACCTGACATGCAACACAGCTGTGCGTTTGTTTGGAAAGCATCCAGTAGAGTAGAATTTGGCAGTCGCCTTGTAAAAGTCTGTTGTTCACTTTACACTTTCTGGACTGCAATAAAAATGAACGCGGACACACTCGCACTTCAACGCGTGCGGACTTCAAACCCTTTGAACAAGGCCGCACCTCGCTCACAAGTGCAGAATCAAACCTGGACTTGTAGTTTTCTTTTGCAAAGCGAACCTTCTCAATCACTCTTCACTCTTCTTTTTATTTTATTTTAAAATCGTTATCATTCCCACAGACGGACGGACAGACAGACACACCTGCTGAGTCTGCTAACCTACTTAGATTATACGTGTTTATTTGAACTCCTCCTGAAGGACAACGTGTCCACACTGTCACTTGTGAATAGCAGTCGGCTTCGGGTCAGACTCTCTCGCTCGCTCCCAGGTGTTGATTTCGCTACCAGGGCAGAAACATCAGGAGCGGCCATTAAATAACATTATGTCCTGAATTTGTAATCGGGTCATTATATGGGCGAAGGTGCCGGCAGTTTGTGGATGTCAGTGAGTCCTCACAAGTCAAACATTGCAACTGTGTGTGTGTGTGTCAGACTGTGTGTCAACAGTTTTACTTTTTTTTTTTTTCCTTCTCTCCACTGTGAATCATGACGAGTCTGTTGGAGCTGGCAGGCAGTCTGAGAATTATGTCATTATAGCAGGCATGTCTCATCCTAGTACTCAGTCACAGAAGCAGGGACGTAAGTATTATCACGTCTGATCATTCTTTTTTTATTTTTTGTTATTAAATGTAGGATACCAGGATATAAAAGTATTACATTTCTATAGACTCTGCTGTGTTTAAGCATAGTCAGGGTTTTTATGTCGGGGGAGAAACATGGTAAAATCTTCTGTTGATCAAAATTATAAATTATAATCACAGAATATTAATCATTCATTTTAGCCATAACTGCACAGGCCTAAGTTTAGAGGTTTGTCTGTCTTCTGTATCAACAGGAATGTGTTTATAATAACAACCCTGTTTCTGTAGTAGGCCAGACTGTCGTGTTGTGAGAAGTTACAGGCCTGGATGCAACATCGATACTGGATCTTCCAAAGTAGATAAATTAGTGCTCATGCTTGTGTTGTGTTATTGGAATTCCTGGTGGTCTGGAGGAAATCCAGCGACTGCACAAGCAGCACAGAGAGAGAGGACAGGTGAGGACAGGTGAGGACAGGTGAGGACAGGTGAGGACAGGTGTGGATGTGCAGTTATGTGATCTCATTCAAGCTGAGCTTAAGAATCAGGGCGGTAGAGGTATTGTCCCACAGCAGGAGACTCCAAGCAGATCCACCAGAGGACATCCTGTGGAGCTGTGTGTGTGTGTTTTACACCTGCAGCCTCTAAAAGTGAATTATGCTTCCCCATTACCGACAGTGACTCACTGTTTGCCTTGATTTAATCATGTGCAGCTAACCTCAGACTGTAAAATAACCACACACACACACGCACATCTGTGCTTTATAGCAATGTGCTAAATTGTGCATGAAAAACACGACATCCCTCTGCTTTAAAGTAACTGTCAGGTTCGTAATGTTGATGCATTGCTTTATGTGACCAGGAGTCTTCTAGCAGGAATTTTCTTTTCCATTTGTTAAACTGTTTTTGTCATGTGTCACTGTGATCGCCGCTTGAAGTTAAGGATGTGCTGTTGTCCCAGGGGAAGTAAAAGCAGCACCCGGGACACACCGACACAGTGTCTGGGACAGTAGACAAAACATTGAAGCAAATAAACTCATCACATATAATAAAGTGACGTAATCTCCACCATTGTACTGTATTTAGCGACCCGTCAGATGGCTAGCCCATTCTAGCTATTGAAATATGGTTGTGATGCCTTGCTTAGCTATATGAAATAGTGGGACAGTTGCGGGACACTGAGGCAAGCTGATTTTTGAGCCCTGGCTGTGATTTGGTGCCGCTCTTAAGAAACACTGATTGAGAAGAGTAAAAATAAGGTTGACTCACTTTTTGCGCAAAGCACGTCGCAACATGTATGAATGAAAAGCAGGATACGTGACCTTTGGCACAAAAACTAGAGCTTTGACCCGTTTGTTTTTCACTAGAAATAAGTGAACTTTTGAGAGTTAAACAGCCAGAAGAAGGCGAGTCAAATATGAAATCACTTGACTCCTCAGCTGCTTTTACTCTCTGTGACTGGAGTTGATAAACAATAGGTTTATGAGAAAATCATGAAAAATACCTGATATGATTTCTCAGCCAGTTTACATCTTTTGAAAATGTCCTTTTGTTTTTTTTACAATTTCTTGAATGATAATTTTATTATCAAAATAGTTCGTAATTTTCTGTCAACAAATGAATCATTGCAGTTAAAATTACAATGCTCATTTTCACTTTTTTACAGACTAAATACCTGATTATTAATAATTATTTACAGTTAATGCCTCTCAATGCTCTGCTGTGGATGTTTTTTGTCCCCTGTGATGCTTTACTCTGAATTTTCTTCTGTTTTATATTTTCTGCTCTTGCCATCTTTGACTTGGATTTGAAACATATTTGATTTTTTATTTTTTTATTTTTTTACCAAACACACTGAAGCTAAACTTGTTTGGGAAATGAGGGCATTAACACTGCCCTCTGTTTTCTCTTTTTTTTTATTTAGCATAACTGATTCAACAGTTTTGGTGTTTGTTTGCCTGCGAGCGGTGCAGCATGTCTTAATGATAATACGGGCCTGTGTGTTCCTGGTTAATAATAACACACCGTGGCCTTCCACAGCTGCACTGCGATTCACCAATTTGAAAAACTGCAGTCGTAAAATGCCAACGACTATAAAAGCTTCAGATTCGGTCAAACGTTCAGTAAAAGCTTTTTTAATAATATCAGGGTGGAGGTTTGGAGACTGTTTGTGCACCGAGCAGGATCAGTCACAGCTGGCGTTGCAGTTTTTAGTCTGTTTTCTATTCTGATCATGACATATGGGGAAATAGTTGTTTGGTGGTTGTTTATGAGCAGAGGGACTCGATGAAGACTTTCCTCCTTGTGGGAGCACTTCTCCAGCAAAAATCTACTACCGATTCATTCAAAGATCATTTGAAGTTAACGGCCAGTTAGGTTAATGAATAGGAGTTGAGCCAAAGTTATCACCACGCTGCTTTATTCATGTCTGGGAGCCAGCACTGAGTGAGTTTGTTTAAATATATTTTGCAGAGCCGGCTGAGATGAGCGGTCCAGAGGTGGCCAAGACACCAGGAGGCGGAGCTCCAGGAAAGGAGGGGAAGGAGCCAGTGGCCAATGGACACGCAGGAGAGAGCAGCGACGCCAACCCATTCGCCGAATACATGTGGATGGAGAATGAGGAGGAGTATAACAGACAGGTGTGTGCCAATATTACTCATTCATGTGTTATGGACACTTTTGTGTTGACTTGGATTGTCGTAGAACAAGTTTGGATTGTTCTGACCTTTCCACGTCATTATTTGTTTAATCCCAGTTTGTCTTGTTTCACCCTTTTCACTTGACCCAATGAGTCATTTTAAAAGCTCGTCCCTGATGCTTATTCAGCTATTTTTACCTTCTACTTCTTTATTTCTTCTTTCTCTTTTCACACACAACTCTTTCTTATGGTCCCTGTAAACAAACCCGCTTCCTTCTGTCCCGCTCTTTACTCTCTTTTTAACACTACTATACATTCAGCTCAGGCATTTTATCTTTCCCCCTGCAGTTCTCCACCTCCTCCACTCTTGTTTACCACTCCGCAGGCTCTCAGGGCATCTGATGACTGATAACGTCCAGTTTAACAGACCTGTTTTACTCCCTTGCTAATGTGTTTTTTTTTTTTTTTTTTTTTTTTTTTATCCACTCTTACTGTCCTCTTGCTCTTCTGTGACTTATTTTTCTTCTTTTGAGGATTTGAGGTTTTTCAGACACTTGTCGAGTTGTATGGTTTGTGATGTATAGGTAGAAACGTTCATGTGATGAGCATTCGTTTTTCTAATCTGTCTTCTCTTTCCGGCTTGACCTCTCTGGCCTTTTTCTTGCTTGGCTGGATGAGTCATATTTTAAAGCCACTACATTTCTAACCTCCCACCTTACTTGCAATGAAAAAAAAAAAACTCGTGTACATATATTCAGTCTTTTTCCACCTCCAGTTTCTATCCTTCTGTGTTTGTCGCCTGACTCATCTTTTGCTTGTCTCCCTCGTCAACGCGCAGGTGGAAGAGGAGCTTTTGGAGCAGGAGTTCCTGGAGCGCTGCTTTCAGGAAATGCTGGAGGAGGAGGACCAGGATTGGTTCATCCCGTCACGTGACCTCAACAACCAGGGTGTGGGGCAGCTGCAGCAGCAGCTTAACGGCCTGTCCGTCTCCGATCACCACAGCAACCTGGAGGAAGTGGCGGTGAGTCGAAAGTGGCTGAACCCAGAACAAATTATTTTAAAACACCTGTGAATTGATTAGAAACACGCAGATTTCAGGTTTACGTTTTAATTTTTCTGTTTTCGTGTCTTTCTCTGCAGAGGAAGAGCGTCTTGAATCCCGAAGCGAAGGAGTTTGTCCCGGGGAAGAAATACTAGGAGTCCCCCTCACCCCCATGGAGCCTCCACGCGCGCACACACACCGCAGTACTCACACATTCTCAGAGACTCTGGCGGCCACGACCGCGCACACACTGATTCTCACACACGCATGCACACACACACATATACAGAAATACACTTGAAGTCAAAGGCGTGCTGGCAGGCCCAGTCGGGGGGTGGGGGGATTTCTTTATCTTTCTTTCTCTTTTCTTTTTGTTTCTTTAATCTTTTTATTTCCTGTTTGTTTCTTGTAAACTGAGGGACATTTGGGAACTGGGGCGGGGGAGGGGTCTAATACCAGCACCGCCCTACATCGGGCGCTAGCTCTTCATTGCATTTCAGATGACCTGTTGATGACTTGCAGAGTATGCAGATCTCATCGATGTCCCCTTGGAACTGAGGCAGCTACCAAGGAGTGATGCCAGGACAAAACTTTAATCCAAAAAAAAAAAAAAGTATAATAAACTTGAAAAGTGACTTCACATACTTGTTAATTTGTGTGCTGACCAATTTGGGGAAGAAAAAAAAAAGGGTTTTCCGTAACAAGTGAGGTTATAGAATGACAAACATTTCAGGGGAATTCATGGGTTTCTGTCTCTGCAGTCATCACAGTCAAACCCGCTAATGTTGTCTCCTATGATGTCATGAGCTCCCTGTGGCGTCATGCATAGAGATGCGGGTTGTTTTTGTATCGGCAGCGGCTTCGTTCCAAACCAAATACAGCCGCCACCCTCCCTACAACACTTGCTTTGAAGTGATCCGAGCGGACATGGACAGGTGTATTCATGGATAAGAAATGATTTTCCCAATTTATGTTGAAGTCCATGTTTATTTATTGTCCAGCTTCATTGGAACAGAGGTGTGTTCCCCCCGATCACGCATGCAAGTTAAATAAGAAATTTTATCATAGTGAAGAAGGTCGGAGGTTATTGAACCTTATTTTCAGGCATATTTTTTGTTCACGGCTTCGTTCCTTGGTTCAGTCTGAATGGAGGAGGTGTCGTGAACGGTTTTGTTACTGGGAGTATTTGGTGTGGAACTCAGCCACTGCCTCTTTCTGCTGGAACACCTCGGTTTATCCAGCATCAGTTCAAGTGTCCATACCCAAATCAGGTTTTCAAATAGCCTCTCCTCCTCTATTTTTTCTTTCTTTTTTTTTTTTTTTTTCATGTTTTGAGGATGAGGTGTTTTGTGTCTACTGGGTACAGTAGCCTGTGGTGTCCATTCAGTCCTGTTTGTAGGAGGAACCGTGGGGAGGTGATGTTGTCACAGCCAGTCTGAATAAAGCAGTTATGGAACGTGGCGCGATGGTATTGCCTCCTTGCTTTTTCTTTCTCGTCCTTCTCAAGGACGCGGATTGACTGCTTTTTCCATTTTCTTTGGAGGAAGTTCTTCTTTTTAACCATCGATCTCTGTTGAGGTCTGGCTTTCCTCGAAGCATCGCCCTCTAGTGCAAGTATAATCTATCTCCGTTAAATTGTGAGCCAATGGAAAAACATTGTATATGTGAAGATGCTTTTGAGGAAACCCAGATTCTAATCAACAGTAATCATTTACTTGACATGATCCGAACATTAATTTTGACACTAATGATTAAAATAGACCACTGTTAATTTGTGGTATTAAGTGACAATAATGTCTCGTGCATTTTACCGTAACAGTGTTAAGTAGACACTTGAGACACACTTCTCTTCATCCGTGCAGCTTTTCAGCCCGAACAAGTACTCAAGTGTGTTCTTAAACAGCGCAGTAGAGACAAGTGACATGTTGGTTTAAAGCCGAACTTCCTCACATGGTTGGACCGCAGCTGTCGAATGGCACCCTGGTGAAGCCAATAGGAATGTCCGCCAGGTGGATTGTACAACATGAAATCATTTTTGGTGATTTTGTTTGAGTTAGATGACAGAAGCCGTTTTAAAAAAAATAAATGAATAAAAACAAAAAGAGGTCCAGAAGACACAGAGTATGAATTTCAATACAAATAAAAATAATGAAAAAAGATGAATAAAGATGTTAAAGACAAATCAGTTGGTTTTTGTTTTTTGTTTTTTGTTCTGGATAACTGATAAACATGATGAATGACGGTAACAAATACAGCTTGACATTTAATACACACACTGTCATCCTGACTACTTTTATATACTATATACCTGTAGTGTAGAAACGGATGGTGTGGTGTGGTGTTGCTCTGTTTTTTTATGTAGAAACTTTAAGGTAAATTCAAACCTCAAATTTTTATTTTTTTTATTTTTTAAATCAGCTTTTTATTAAAACAAAGGTTGAGATTCAAAGTGAAGGATGAAGCAAGCAGAGACAAGGAGGATGATGATGATGATGATGATGATAGTAAAAATCACACTGCTGGATCTGAGGTTGGGTCCACTATGCGGAGACACAAAGGTATTAAAAAGGACAGATTCACGGTATAAGAACATTACAAAGACAATTCCCAGCTGACCTCTCTCCTCTTACCCCAGCGCTGTAGTTGGCCTGGTACTCCGTCAACAGCGGCTTCCTGCTGGGCTCTGCGCTGTAGATAGTCCGCTGGCTGTGAGGAGGGAAGCTTTGCATCTCAAAGCAGCACCTACAGGTGCCTTCAGTTTCCCATGCACAGCTGAGAGGGAGAAGGATGGAGAAAGTGCCAGGGAAATAACGTATTAAAGGGTAATAAAATATGAGAAGTGTTTCGTGTTTGTGACTCACCAACTGTGCTGCCTGGATGCAGGTTGAAGAAAGGTGCCCTCTCTCAACCCAACAGCTTGTCTCAAGCCCCTCAGGTAGGCACTGCCCTCCCAGTTTTCAGCTAGTCAGAAGTAGAAAGTAACAACACACGTTTAGTACTTTAGTACTTTGTGCAGTTAACTACATTTTACTCAAGTCCTTACACGGAAATGAATCAATATTTTATTTATCATTTAAAACTCAAGATTACTTAAAGCTGTAGTTGTAGACTCAGGTCCTTCCAGTAAATATGTAGCGCTATTACTCAGTGAGCTTTAGTTAAGTCTTCATGATAAGCTCCTGGCTGTAGCCTAATATTTACTGGACAAACATTAGAGTAGTATTGATCTTCTCGGTCTGATGCCAGAAAAAGTGATATAAGCATATTTCCGCTCTGGATAGTCTCCTTTTTTTTCCCCCCTTTATACATTTTCTTTGGGTTGATAGATTATTCATGTCAGTTTTCCAACCTTTGATAACGGGAGGGTTCAGCAGGTGCTGCAGCCCGGCCTCTCTGCACACACAACCGAGAAAGTCTTTGCAGCAGGCCGGGCCGTAATGAGACGACAACACAATCACACCTAAAAGTGCACATGAATAGATTGGGATTATAAAAGTGAGACACTTATAACAGATAACAGAAGCTTCTTCAGGGGGTTAGAAACGTCTCTCACTGTAACTTGCAGCTTACTGTAAGTGCACAATGACCAGATCAATCTAACAAACACTCCTGAAGTGAAAACGGCCGTCTAACCTTCCTCATAGAGAATGTCAACCTTCGGCTGTAACTCCTCTTTTGCCTTCTGCTGCTCCAACATATTTGCTGTAAGTAGAAGAAAATGGATCAGTGCAGCTGGCAGCTTAGCTGTGTGTGTGTGTGTATGTGTATGTGTGTGTGTGTGTCTGTGTGTGTGTGCTTCAGATAGAGAGGACTCCTTACCACTTCCACCTAAAACATAGTGCAGCTGGCCTTTCCCCTCCTCAACAAGTGAAGGCTCGGCCTCCCTCCTGACCTCTGTCAGGGCGCAGCCAGCAATCCCAGTCGCATCGGAAACAGAAAGAGAGAGGATGCCAAATGGAGGTGAGGAGGCCAAGTGGAGGGAACAAGAGGGAGGCTGGGAGACAGAGTGAGGGGAGACACTAGTTGGAAACAGATGGAGGTTAATGTGAACTTGCTGCAGGTGTGAGTGTGTGTGTTGCCGTGTTTCACCTGTAACCAGGAGCCATAGGTGCTGTTAGTTGTCTTGTAGAGGTATTGATGAAATATAGGCCAGGTTTCACCTTCAGTCTATGAAAACAACACAGTCAGCAAGAAGAAGAGTAAATCTATCAATCTGTTAATATATGTGTCAGTCCATCCATCCATCCAACCATCTGTCCATCCATCCGTCCGTCCATCCATCCATCCATCCGTCCGTCCATCCATCCGTCTATCCGTCCGTCCGTCCATCCATCCAACCATCCATCCATCCAACCATCCAACCATCCATCCAACCTACCTGAGGTGGGCTGATAAATGCAGGAGCAGGTTTAGCTTTGGCTCTGTGGTCCAGATGGTCGTCCTGTAGGTGGCGCTCACTTAAGGGTTTATAGTCACTACTGTATGTCGTGACAAATCTCTCCCAAGGCCTCACACCTGCAGTCTGAAAGGAAAATGCACAAGATGACAATGTTACCTAACTGTGCGTGTGTGTGTGTGTGTGAGAGGACGGTCAGTAGGTTATCTCATGCACAGCTTTTGGTGAGTCAGTGATTAAGGAAGTATTACAATTCTTTAGTAAATACATTAATGTTAATAGAAGCTTATGGTGGCTACATTTAGCTAAAGTTAAAGTTAGTTAACTTTAGGTAAGCAATTTAGTTTAATTATTATTTATATTGTTATTTTATATCATATTATAGATAACATTACTGGGTAACATTGTCTACTTGACTGCAACAACAGCTTAGCTTAGCTTTAGCTTTTTGCTAAATGCTAATCATTAGCTAACTGTCAGCTAACAGTGGCTGTTGGTCACTTTAGGTGTAATGCTTGAGTAAATGGGTTAGGGTTAGCAAAAATGATAAAACGCTAAAATATGAAGTCTATATAATTTAAAGATAATATCACTAGAAAAAAAATACTAAAACAAGTTTCGATTGAATTGAGTCTAAAATGGATTATTTTGTCTTTATTTTTTTGTATTTTATAGTTGTCATGGTAGGACTATACAGCAAAACTAAAATATTATAAACATAATAGCCTTGTTATATTAACTTTACCAGGTATAATTTTTTTAAAATAAAAATTTAGCTACACCCTCATATGTTTTTAATCATCTAAAAAGAGATCCAGGAGAGAAAACTATTAAGTCTCTATTGTAGTGTTGTAGTGAAGCGGTACAGCAGTAACGCTGGCTGTTTGTGGTGGCTGACGAGTTCGCCTTGAGGCTGCAGGCTCAGCGTACAAGAGAGAAAAAAGGTCAACAGTAATAGTAGCTGTGCCAGCAATAGTGACATCTTTCCTCATTTCAATTCAAAACATACCAAAAAACAAAACAAAACAAGACATGCTATTGCACAATCCACCTAGAAGCTGTGTGAACAGAATAAAAATGAAAATTAATATCTGAGTTTATACCTTCAGGTCTTTAGAGGGAATCATCTGATGGTGTTTTGATTCCTCTTCAGTAATATGTCAGTGGACCATCACAGCATGAAAGCTGGACTGAATCGAGGAGTCAGACTGTCCAGCCAGTGGAATGCTTACTGCTATGTTACTGTTTTTAATTAAAATTTATTTATATTCACTTTATTCACTGTGGCAACACACACAAGTTACTCCTAAACCTACAGCAGTAAACGGGAAATATCTTCTTAAGAGCTGTGCTATATTAAAAAAAAAAATGGATAATATAAGTATATGTCTGATAAACAATAGGTAATAATATCTCATTAGCTGAGGATTTATGAGATCAGCTGCTGCCTCTTTTTGCATCAGTACTGAAGAAAAGCAGACAGATGTTGACATGAGTCAGTCACAATGTGTGAGAAGCGGAGGGAGAGTTACTGCGCCACCTGCTGTTAAAAACAAAAGTGCAGAACATACGTGGGATTGAATCTCTCTTTCTCTATTAGGCAAATACGATAAGTAGTAGGAAACATCTCTAAACTTGGATTTAAGGATTTTTAACAATTTAATTGAACTTCAATTATCTTGAGGATCAGAGATTATTTGCAACCTTAAATATGATTTCTGCAAAGTCAGCAGCACTTTATTATTATAAATGTCAAATGCAAACAAGTGTTCTGAAAGTGCACAGATTTGTTTCAACAGTACAATCAAAGTAAAAAAAATTGCTGCATGGTCATAAATCACCAGCATACCACAATCTTATTTTCAACCACCATTGTAGTATCATTAATATTATTAGCCATTAGGTCCCTTAGCTGAATTCTCATTGGTCGATCTTGAAGGTGTGCTGGTAGAAAACTTTGGCATTGGCTGGGTAATCCATCGTTATGGTGGCATTTATACTCCGAGCCCCGAGACTGGCGCCTCCAAGGGCTGAAGACTGCTGCAAAACCAGGAGGCTGTAGCCATGGAAACGGCCCTTGAACTTGTCAGATGATGCCACTTTATCCAAGACCTCGATAAACCCTGGACAGAGGCAGAGAGACAAAGAAACACACATTTAGCGGCTCTTTTGACTGCTTCTTTCAGTGTAAAAATGAACGGACGCCTACCAGGCTTCAGAAGCTCCCAGCTCTTCCACACTGAGCCCTCACACAGGATGGGCAGGCCCAGGTCACCACTCAGTAGAGGCTGTCACGAAAGAAATTACAATTTTTATAGGGAATGAGTGAAAACACAGCATTGTAGGTGTGTATGTGTGTTACCTCCTGTGCTGCTGGTAAGACGGCTTCTACATGTTTTGCCAGGACTCTCCCGGCCTGAGTGAACACATACTGGCAGAGAGCGTCCCCAGCCTCGGCACCTTATATACACACACACACACACACACACACACACACACACAGTTTTAATTTTATCTATCTAATTAATTAATCTTTTGCCATCTCTCACAAAACCAAGCACATCTGATGCACCGCTTACCTTCAGCCAGCTTCTTACAGAAACCAGCAAAGTGGGACTTCTGGAAGTTTCTGTAGAGGTGGGGCAGCATGCCCATCAGATCTGACACCTGAGAGGAACACCTAAAGGTTAGAGTCGTGGTTCCACGTGACTTCCAAAGAAGACAACTCAGACAGAAATCAGCTGGTTTCCGCCAAACTCCCGTTAGTTTCTAACCCTGATTAGACTATAATTTACAAAACTCAATGTGCTTATTGCTCGAAGGATTATTAATAGTATTGATTGATCTAATGATTACTTTTGAATGATTCAATTTTGTCTAAACAAATGTCTTAAATGATTAATAAATTATCAAGTGTTCCAATTTATTTTTTGTTGACCGACTAACAAATAAATCAACTAACTGTTCCAGACTTAATGTGCTCTGTTCTTTAAATGTACAAATTTGTCACAAGCTGGCTGATTTAGTGAGCATTGTTGCAATCTGACCTGGAAGTACTCTTTCATGGCTTTTCCCACACGTGTAACGTCATGCGGAGGAGCGACCAGGTTGTCTCTGGCATCAAACACCGTCTTCACAGCCAAATGAGAGATCCAGAAGGCTAAAAATAGATATTTGGATTTAGCGGATATTTCTATTGTTTGCATATGTTTTATGCGTTTCCATTCTTACCCGATCCTTCGTCACCCATCATGTGACCCCAGCCCCCGCAGCCGATCTGTGATCCATCAGGATTGACTAACTTGCAATTAGAGCCGGTCCCTGATATCAAGACTACACCTCCTGGAGAGATAACAGAGACGTCTCAGCCATAAAGTGTGGAAAGATATACGTACACACAGCCACGCCCCCAGGGGGTAAAGTATCAAGCCTTGCCCTGTTATGACATTTCAAGTTGATGATTTCGACTGCGAGTGTCTTTTAAATGTAAACGTAGCTGATACAAAAGTAGCTGCATAGTAAATCCATTATCAATAATATTTATTGCTAAATACATGATACACTACAAAAACGGTAGTGTATTATTATACTTTATATATATTATATTATAGGATTTTAAAAAAATGACATATTATGCAAATGTTTTGAGGATTGAGCTGCGATACAAAGACACAGAAACAGAACATGACTGGTTACCACGATCGCTGGCGGTTGTCATGGCGCCGATGGCATCAGTGGTGATGAAGTAGTGCTGGCTGAGATTGGGGAACATTTCCTTCATTTGAGCGATCAGTTTGTTGATGGCGTCCTTCTGCTCCCCTCCACTCAGAGACATGCCCTACACACACACACACACACACACACACACACACTTTTCTACTTATTTCTGACTCTATCAAGCACTTCACAGTCAAAACAAAAGTGTGACAGACAGTTTTGACTAACCAGTGAGCACAGCGGCGTGTTTGGATCCAGCCCTGCTTCGATCTTGGCTCTCTGGACCATGTCGTTGATAGTTTCAAGACATTTGTCCACACCGACCAACTACATATATGCACACACACACACACACACACACACACACACACACACACACACACACACACACACACACATAAAGCGCAAGTACAAACCCCCAGATCCCCTCTTTTCTATCTGCCTTTTATCCTCCATTTCTTTCATTTCTCCTCCCATCCATCACCTCTTCTGCTCACCCAGTGGTTGGTGGACGGTCCCTCCGTCTGTGCCAGGATCTTCCCATCTCCTGACACCAGCACCGCTTTGGAGTGAGTCCCTCCACTGGGGACAGAAATACACTTACATGATGATAACTACCGTCAATAAAACACTAGTATTATAGACGCTGATATAAGGTAATGATAAACTGAGATAACTGATATAAACTGACACGAAATGCCCCCAAAACATGACATGAGGAAATGTGGATCATGTGACAAACATAAACAGCATGAAATATTCCTCAATGAGAGGACTAGCCAGAAACAAGCTAGATGACAACCGCGAAAACACGACGACAAGTCAGCAAAACACACCGCCAACATTTGACAAGTCATACAAACGAAGTTAGAGCAGTTTTATTGTATATTTTAACTCAGTCTCACCCCTCTACTCCGCCGAACACGGATGCCATGTCTCAGTTTGTCTTTTGGTCCCGACAACATGATCTCGCGAGAACAGCCACCTGAGTCCCAACCTGCAATATTAATTACTAACCACTAGGGGGCATAATGTTGTGTGGTTTTTTTTTGTTTTTTTCCTATGTGTGCGCCACAGACTGTATTTAGTCTCACAATTAAAATTACCTGCATGTAAAATAAACCAGATTAAACACTTTATAATGTTTGCATGGCAGAATAAATGATGCTGTGGTGGACGGTCTATAACAACAGTAGGCGTAAATGTTTATATAAAGACGAGGTTTTATAATGCTATAGCAGAAGCACAGTCAGCTTGTATTGGCCAAGTGTGTTAACGCATCATTATCACGTACAAAGCAAATGTGTGAAAATGCAAACAGGATACAAATAATGCAAATAGTGTTGAACAATATGACAGGACAAACACAGGCTTTTTTTTAAAAGTCTTATGAAAGAAACTCTGGCCAATCAAAAAGCTAATTTGTGTCTTACACTGTGAGCCAGCAGGAGGCATCTGCTACACATTAATTCAGGGTCTTCTGTTGTAGTGTACGTGAAAGTGTACGTGAAAGCAACAGAGAAGTTAAGCTTGGAGGAGAGGAAGGAGAGGAGCAGCAGCTCACGCCTCCTGCCTCACACGCACACTTTTAACCATACCGGATATGAACTGAGCTAACCTTTCAACATAAGTGTATTCATATCACATCAGCTTGGTGCATGATGTATGTTAAGGGTCATAGTTTCTCCTTATCTGAGAGGCAATTCTGCACTAACAAACACTAAAGACATCCAATTGATTTGACTAATTTAGATAGCCTGAAACCTCATATTAGCTTCAGATAAACTGGAATACATTTGAATGCAAAACAAGGACTGTAGGGATTAGATCATTAGGGATATGTAAACACCCGGACACATGACTGTTGGACAATTGTGAACCTTTAAAATCTATTTTTAAAAGCTTTGGTAATTCCAGTTTATCTTGAGGTTAAATAGTGCATATTATTAAATTAAATGTAGCATTAAAAATAAAAAGGCCAGTCACCACTAACTAACACATACATCACATTCAGACAGTAGGTCAAACACATGGAGGCTTTCACGCAACAAGTTGGCTTTTATTCTGACAGTAACCGGAAGCCTTACGGTTGTCTTATTAGTGAAACTTCACAGGTTCACTGGTCCAGCCCCACAGGCGCACAGAGACCACAGCGGAGCGGCCAGCGGGCAACATTTGGATTTAATTTAAGTTTGTCGGGGCCGCGCAGTGTCCGTTTGGACCTTTTTTTTTTTTTTTTAATCTTTTTTTTTTTTTAATCTTCACCATGACATCGTAAACGTCTGCAGAGCGTCACGATAAATGCGCTGTAACGTCTGGAGAGCGGAAGTGAGAGAAGGGGGAAGTTGTAACGGGACATAGAGGAAAAATAATAAATCCCTTAAAAAACTAGATTTTCTGTCTGTGAAGTCAATCAAATCTCGCTCTTTTCTGGAGGAAAAGGGGGGGGGCCCTGGAGGTCAGAGGGCATGGACACCCACGTTAAAGAGGGACAGCTTTATGTACAGCATCAAAAGTTTGGAAAGGTAAGTCAGAAGAAAAGTTTTTCTTTTCTTTTCTTTTTTATTGATGGTATACGGTTGTTGCGTTGACAGAAATGAATTAGTGTGCTGTTGGATGCTACACCGTGAAAAATGACAGTTGTGATGAAGAGATACAATATCACCAGTAACAGCATGGCGTTGATAAAAGTCACTACAAACACCCTGTGAGCTTTCATACAAATGTCATGATGTGATGTTGTTGCTTTCAAAAAAAAAGTACAAAATCTTTCTAGGAACATTATTGAAATGATTAAGTTGCAGCGTATGAGTGAAGCGAAGCCTCTTACTGTCTAAAGAAAGAGACACTAGAAACCCTCAAGCTTTAAACATGTCATTTATTCACACATGAGGGATGTCAACTTTCTGCTATGCCCAGTTATAAACTGTAAAACAAACAAACAAAAACAAAAAACAAACAAAAAAGGAGCATTTTGCATCATGAGTAATAAATAGAGCACACATTAGTAGAGTTACACACACCAGTGTCTGGGTGCTTCAAAGAGAAACTTTGTGTAGATGCTGTGAAGTGAGGAAGTCGTCACCAGGCTTCACAGTCCTGGGCTTATTTTGATGTGGTGGGTTTGGAGTAGAGCTACTGTGCTTCTATCTCTCTGTGTGTGTGTGTGTGTGTGTGTGTGTGTGCGTGCATGCTGGTGACATTACTTTATAAGAGCGAGCAGCCGTCGTGAGGGAGGCTACCGTGTCCGTGGTAGCAGAACAGCAGAAAGTTGAGACTGTGGAGAAACACTTTCAACATCTGAGCAGCACACACACACACATACACACACACAGTATTACAAACAGCGTCGACAAGCCGCCTCCGTTGAGTCACTCGCAGGAGAAAACGCCATGCAGATGTTGTCAGTTACATATCTGTGTTTTTGAAACAGAAGTACAGGACTGGACACCCTGTTATGTCAGTGATATCACCTGTGAGTATGTGTTTGTGTGTGTGTGTGTGTTAGTCTTTGGCCTCCATGCAGCGTTGTAACCACTGGATAAGAGCTCATGTACTCTTTCAGATTTGTAAGAGGGTCTTTGTGTCTCTCTCTCTCTCTCTCTCTCTGGTCATATGACATGGACCAACAAAACATTCTGGCCCTGTTTCCTTCCCCTGAAATCGCCAGTCCACAATAGATATTCATACTCCTAAAAACACACTTTCAATGCCCTTTTTTATATAAACTGTATACAATAGAAACAAAATCTAACAAAACAAAACAAAACGGCTGCATTTATCATTTTTATTATTTAGAAATACGTTATCTAGAACAGCAGCGAAGAAAAAAAAGAAAAAGAAAAAAAGCAGCAGAACAGAAAAGAATAGAACAGGAAGCTGAATCGGAGCTCATCAAGTGTTGAAACTGGTTTGCTGTAGCAGTTATGCAATCTTAGCTGTCAGTGGACACACACACACACACACACACACACACACACACACATATACGTCTGTTCCCACATGCATAGACGGAAAATGTGACTCAAGAGCGTACTGCCAACGTCCGACCGTGGTTTCTGTTTCTGATTGCTGTTTTATGACATGCAAAGTAATGTCCATTAAAAAGTTTACACAGCTGGCTGTTAAAGCACCGATCTGCATCCACCATTCATTATGTTGAACTTTCACACTGTGTTTATGTTTGTAGTATATACTGTACTATCCCATAACCCATAACTGACAGTATAATGTCTCTGTTACTCTCTTACTCGTGTTCAGACAAAACAAAGAGTTGACAAAATAAAGAGTTAACTCGATTAACTCATTAAATGAATTGTTCTGTCAAAAATGAGCTGTGAGTTGCAGCCTCAAAGCTCTTAAATGAATGTGAGAATTTACATTTGCATTACTGTAAATTTAATATTTTGGGATTTTTGGACTAAAATCTAAATAACTAAGGGCAACATGAGGACAAATAATCAATGATTAATCGATTAATCAAGAGTCCAGTTCAATTGATAATAAGAATAATCGTTAGTTGCGACCCCTAATATTGATTGTAAATTGTTTGCCATTCGTTCATTCAGACCTGTGTTTGCTTATCATTTCTCAAGGATGTATATATGTGTGTGTGTGTTTAAATGTACGTGTCACGCAGGCAGAGTCCGTCCTTCAGTAGAGATGTGCTACGTTTAACGTGTCAGACCTTAAACGCATCACCATCGGCAACATGGGGAAGGAAAATTTGAATCCCTACTCAATACTTGAAATTTGGATGCTTGACAGTAAAGTTCTCTTCTCGAGTCAATGTCCAGGAAACTTTTTGAAAAACGTCCTGCAGAAGGCCGAAAGAATAAATGTGCCGTTTGTTCTTCACATTCAAAGCAAGACACATGCCTCTCTGTCTCAACCAATCACATTCACATCTGCCCAGTGATGAAAGCACACTAAATATCCACGGCGAGGTGGATTAACGTAAGTGCGGTCTACACTACGCTCAGTGCTTGATGGATGAGTCGTTAAACCTGCTCTTGTAATTCCGGTTGTTGCTTGTTGTTGCGGCTGAACGGCAGCAGAGCAACGTGATTGTTTACATGGTTTGGTGGGTAGTTTGGTTATCCGCTTGCCTGCCACACATTCACATTCAAAATACTTGGACCTGCAGTTTTCATTAGTTGCCAACCGGAGCCACAAAAAGCGTTTATTTTCATATTGATGTTGGCAGCTGTTGTAACAACAACAACAACGAAAGGCTGCAGATGACATGAGGCATGGTAGATGATCCCTTATCACGCCTAAAGAGAGGCTTCACCTGAACAGACGGGGTGTGTCAAGATAAAAGTGATATATTACACATCCTGAGGCTACATTTCTATGATTCATTTCTACAGAAATAACTGCAGTATGAATCAATAGGTTTCAGATTTTTCAGATGTTGCTCTGCTTTCACGAAGAACCGATTTGATGACGCTACGGGTAGGAAGGAACGATTAAGGAACGTGTGTGTGTGTGTGTGTGTGTGTGTGCAGAAAAACGATGAGTGTGATGTTATTTTCGGAGGTTAGTCATGGATATAAAAGTTTGAGCAAATCCAATAAAGCATAATTTCCAGTTACCTTAACATTCAATTCATTTCTTTTTTTTTATTGTAGTATTCTCTCCATCTCCAGCTGATTGACTTTTCCCTCTAACGCAATTCGTGGTGAATTACTGTAACTTGTCATATTATTACCTCCAAAAACCATTGTCATCTCTCTATAATTATGCAGATGTGATGGGCCCAGGCAGCGTGGTAGCTGCAGCCTGTGAACATGTGTACTGTGTGTGTGTAGGTCTATAGCGGCGACGCATATGAGGGCTGATCAGGACGCAATAATGAGCCGTCTTAGCCGCTCTAGTTTCATTGCTGCTTTTCTTCACGCCTTTGCTAACAATCCTATCACCTTCATGTCTTTTAGATTTTAAACTCTCGCTGCAGTCTGTGTTCAGACACCGAGGCGTTTCAACAGGTCTGAATTTCTTATTCTAGTTGGAGAAAGAAACAAAAACATTCCCTTAAAAATACAGAACAATATGCTTCATCTCAGGCACAAGTTGAATGTTTATTATTACAGGTTTCTACTTTACTAATTGGATATTGTCATTTTTCATGCAAAATTGCCAAATATTTAAATATTTTTTGGTTCAGAATCAAATGTGAAAAAATGTGTTGCTGTTTTTGGTCTTACATTATTGTAAGTTTAATATATATTTGGGGTTTTGGACTGTTGTCCATCACCATGGACTCAAGGATGCTCTGATGGACCTTTTTTCGCCAAATGATTAATTGATTAATCAAGAAAATAATCACCAGATTATTAATTGCCTGCTAGCCCTGCTAGTCTTTAGTGATTTGGGTGAACCAGTCCTTTAAACTAAAAGCCCATTCCTTTAGCCTGCAGTGGATACCTGTGTTAACTGAGCTGAGTTACAGTACACAACCTTTCCAGTCTTTGCATTGACAGTGTGTGTGTGTTGACACTAACTAACACACGCACGACACATATCAATAAATACACACGTCACTCTCTTTTTATCCTCCGTCCTTTAACAAACATTAACGAAAGCAGACATGCTTCAAAAGAAAAACACTTTTACTCTCTTAAACACACAGTTTATGCACACACACACACACACACACACACACACACACACACACAAAATAACCACACATCTGCATGTGTCATTGAGGTCTTTCTGTGGCCAGCAGGGACATGGTTGAGTGGTTTAGTTAAACAGCATCATGACAGACTGAGAGGATCCAGTGTTTAAGCAATGAAATTGTGGACTTTTATGGGGAAAGTTCCTCTATTTCTAGAAAGTGATCCTCTTGGTTAATAATGACTCTTCTATTAACCACGATAACAATCTCCTTTTTACACATAAATTACCTCCGTCATGCTGATTAACGGCACGTTCAGACAAATATCAAAACCGATATTAAGTGGCTAAAATCCTCTCAACGGCCTGAAGTCACACTGAATCATAAATTTCCCTTTTATGTGTTTTTATTTTTTAAGACATGATTAGTTTCGAGAAGCAAATCCTCTATGACATGGTTTTAACAACTCAAAATATTTGTGGCAAAGAGTCAGTTTCTGTGGTAAGTTAGTGATATTGTGAAATATGCATTAGTATGCCAATAATTAATTGACTAAAAGGTGAAAAACTGGTTTGAAGACAGATTTGGAAGATAAATGGTGCCTTTCTCAATGATAACTCCTCTATGTATGTATGTAACACACACACACACACACTCTCTCAGGTAACAGGTACCTGTAGTTAAGGCCGGTGTGCTCTATTGAACAGGCAGGACATCAGTGAGGACGTCACTTTCTCTTTTTTTTAAATGAACAGTTTTGCGTAATTTCCACTCAGCGTATTAGTAGCAGAAACAGATGCATGTGCATATACATATTTATACATACATCGAGCTAGATCTGGAGTCAAAAGGAAGGAAGTGAAGGTAATCCTGTCATGACAAACATTTCCTGTCCTTTTCTTAAAAGTTATTTTTAACAGGTGTTGACCTTTAAAACCCTGTGAGTGTATTATTTATAATAAATGTACCTCCGTTTCTGTTCTTTATGTGGTTTTAGCATTGCATTGCGTTGCTACGCTGCACTCGTTACTTAATTGTACTGAGGACTTAATACACTGTATGACTGCGCCACATATAAACCCCCGTAGGCTACAGGTGTATCAGGCCCATCATGCAAATAGCCTACTATAATTACACCTTTAGACTGACTCTTACGTGTCTCTTATTTTCATACTGTAAATGATAGCAGCATAAGGTGTCATAATGTCACGAGTTCATCTGGTACCAGAACCAACTATTACTGTGAGCCAGCAGAATGGTATGATTGGCCAATACTGACTCACAGATATGTATATCTTATGTATATCTTAATGTGCTGTAGCTCTTACAGTAAAGCACTAGATGATGATGGATAATGAACGATCTTTAACTTTCAAATATTGATTTGTTGCCTCCGAAGTCACATATCTGTCTTACTCTAGTTGCTGTTTTACGCTGGACATCACTGATGCAGCTTGTAGGTTTTAGTGTCTCGTTGTTCTTCGTTAGCTGCAGGAGTTTCAAACCGCTGACCTTCCTATCACAAAGTCAAGCTTAACTGTGAGGTAGCGTCATCCACACTCACTGAACATGTGTGTGGAGAAACGTACCTGAAACGAGGTACGATGTGATGTGGGTTAGAAAACCACACACACACACACACCCAGAGGGACAATAGGGACTTCCCAAGCAATAGACTGAGTGATTTCAGTCAGGCACATAATCTTGCATGGAGTGTGTCATCATGTCCATTGTTAGCACTGAACATCTGGAGTGTCACACACACACACACACACACACACTAGCTGTGTGTGGAGTCTTATTGTTCGGCAGTGTGTCAGGTCCGGTTCAGGTCAGGAAGAGATGATTGTTTACTGCTGCTTCCTCTCTGCTGTCCTCTGGGAGAAATGATGCTTTTAGTTTACACTGTGTCATATTTTGACTTGTTCAAGGCCACAACACACAAAAATCCACACTACTTCATTTATATTACATAATCCAGGCACAGCTATTATTTAAAGGAACAATTCACCCTTTTTATTACACTTTATTGTTCATTATATCTTAAACAGGATATATTAAAAACGTGACTTCCTACACCAACATAACTTTTGGAGTGTGTTCAACATCATGAACTAGGTAGTGTATATATAAGTGCATCTTATATTTGGCGTTGAGCTCACATTACGTCCTTGTTTTGACTCCAGGTATAGTTGTGATGAAGGTTTTTTGTTAGTTTTTTTGGATAAAACTGTAAAATAGCGGGACAGTACCCGTTTTGATTCATCGGGTAGTTCTTTCCTCTAAGAGCAGCAGTGACTAATGTTGTAACTGTGGTCCACTGCTGCTAATTGAATGTGAGGGAAGCAATAGTGTGTGTGTGTGTGTGCAACTGATCTGAGTCACTGTTTTAGATTTATCACCACAAGCCTCCTACATAAAGGCTCTGTTAGAGTAGCGATAGGAGAAAGACCCGGAAATATCATTTTGACTCAGATCTTCTACAGACCTCGTTGGGAAAATCCTTCCCTCCATCAGTTTTTTAATTATTTGTGACCAAATCTGCAGGTTTGCATTTTCCCCAATGCTTTCTGAACAAAACACAAAATATATAAACTACTGTTAGATAATGCAGACTAATGTGTTCCTGTTTCATGTGTCATTTGTTGATGCAGCGTAGGGACAAATTGTGTTTTGAGTGTTTGTTCTAATACAAAGGGATCTCCTCAAAGAAACTGTCCCTTCTTTTCCCTCCATCAGAAATGGAAGAAGAACTGGTTCGTCCTCTACCCCGCCAGCCAAAACGGCATCGCCCGCCTCGAGTTCTACGACTCGCCCTCCGGTGGAGGGGGCGGCTCAGGCGGCGGCTCAGGTAGCGGGTCAAATGAGAAAACCAAGAAGCTGGACAAGAAGATCATCCGCCTGTCAGAGTGCATTTCCATCCTGCCGTCGCTGACGGAGAGCTGTCCCAAAGATAACATGGCAGCCTTCTGTGTGGAAACCAACTACAAAACCCACATTTTCTCTGCGGAGAAGAACGTCGCCAAGGATTGGATGGATACCATGTGCGATATTGCATTTCAGGTATCTCTACACATGTTTCTCCTCTGCTCTTATTTATGTGTGTGTGTGTGTGTGTTTGTGTGTAACAGTTTGATCAGTGGCCACAGTGTTTGCTTCAGGGAATAGTGCAATGAGTAATAAAAGACACAGGTGAGTTTTGAAGGTGCAAACTTCCTCTGTGTGTTTGTTTTGCCTTTTGTTCCATAAAGAAATAAAAATAAAAGAAGATCCTGAAGATCTGCTGCTTTAAATTTAGTTTTCATCTGGGATTGTAGCTATGTTTGTTTTGTCTGCCAAAATTTCCCACATGGCCCAGGAGTGTCTATGTAGGCCGCGCACGCACACACACACACGCACACACACACACACAAACATGACAGTTTTTCAGAGGAAGCTGGAAGGAGTTTCCATGGGGAAAGACTCCATCCGCTGTACTCTTTTTCGTTCTCTCTGTCTACAAAGCACAACACATAATCTAAACTATATATATATATATATATATATATATATAAATCCTGCTGGTTGACCATCAGTGTGCCATCTGTGTGTCTACAGGGAGGAGGCGGCAGCAGCAGTTCTGCTGCAGACTCTAATGGGAGACCCCAGGACTTGCAGATGTCTGAGAACCTCATCTACTACTCCAGGGAGGAGGGTAAGGACACAGCTCAAATCATAGCATAAACAAACCCTTCATAATTACTGTAAGAGAATTTAAGTTAATCAAAGCAAAACACATTTCGTTTTTCTATTTCTCCCTGCAGTGAACGAGTTCTGGGTTAGCATTCAGCGTACTGAGGCATCAGAGCGCTGCGGGCTGGCCGGCAACTACTGGCTGAAAGCCGAAAGTGATGTGTTGATCTGTAAAGAGCCAAAGACCAAGAGGAACATCTTGGTCTGGCCCTACAAGCTGCTGAGGAGATACGGGAGAGACAGGGTGGGTGCATGAAGCCTGGACAAGCTCTGTGATTGTGAGAAACAAGCGATGAAAAAAAAAAGATCAATTTCTCCCACCTGAGGAGTGCAGGCAGAGGGTGTGCAGTTTGTTAAATTTAAGCATGACTGATCACAGCTCAGAAGTGCAAATATTTACACAGATACAGGACTTTTTTTAAGCCTGTGGTTGAAGACCTAAAAATAACAGATGAGCTTAAAATGTGCCTGCCTGGTTTGTCTGTGCATGATGTTTGTTTGTGTGTGTGTGTGTGTGTGTCATGTCATCACTATGTTTATCTGATAATAAGATCATCTGATAGCGATACCTATGTGGAAATGATAGGTCTTTGTCGAAGATATCATGGGGGAGGAAGTATATGATACAATAAAAAAAAAGTGGTAACAAGTGAAGGAAGAAATAAAAACAATACTATTAAAAGATATTATATATATAAAAAAAAGATATTCTGATGAAACATAAAAATAAAATAAAAGTAAAGTTCAGTGGAAAAAAGAAGGAAAAGAGAGCCTGCGACCACCTTCTATTATCACATCCTCTGCAGATACCTCTGTGTGTATTTATATGGTCATACACTCTTAACTTTCTTCCTTTCTCCTCTCTCTGTTTCCATCTCCAGGTGATGTTTTCGTTCGAGGCGGGCCGGCGCTGCGACTCAGGGCCCGGTAACTTCACCTTCGAGACCAAGCAAGGCAACGAGATCTTCATGCTGGTGGACCAAGCCATCCAATCGCAGAAGGCCCAGGTTGAGGAGCGCCACCTCAGCTGCCCCATCAATTTTGACCCCGACTGCCCTGTGTCGCTGCAGCACATACGCAGTGGCTCTGCTGGTATAGCAGCGGGAAGCGGAGATAACAGCAGCTGCAGCAGTCGGGAGGCGGACGGCGACTCAGGCGGCAGCAAACCGGGCTCTGCCGACGGTGTGCTGGGCAAGAAAGAGGGGGGAGATGGAGCAGGAGGAGGAGGAGGAGGAGGAGGAAGGGGGCAAGGAGGTGGTGCAGCAGTATCGGGACACAAAGGGAGGAGTTTACCGGAACCGCCAGCCATGTTGGGGGTTTTGGGAGGAGGAAGTGCCCATCCGCGTGCTCCCAGAGGGCAGGGATCAGTGGGTATTTCCTCCACTGATGAAAATGCAGGTCTTTATTCTGAGCCAGCAGATTCAGTCCGCCTGCATCTGCACAGCTCAGACTCCCTCTACTCCGATCCGGTGGACAGCATCAAGAGCCAGAACCAATCAAGCAACCCATCCACCACCCCAGTGCCAGTCCCACGCGTCCGACCGCTGGGTGACGAGACCTCAGGAGGGGATCCTCAGCATGGAGGCAGCAATCACAGGAAACTACCGGACCTGTATTCACACGTGTATGACCGGATCAGCCTGGAGCTGAGCCAGAAAACAAGCGCGCTGGTTCTGGATGGGGCTGGAGGGGGAGGAAGAGGAGTGAACACTAAGAGACGAGCCCAAGGAGGTCAAATAGAAGGCGTGTCGACACCTTCTGCTCTGACTCTGGAGCACATATACGATGAGCCTGAGGGTTGTGCCAACGAGGCCCGTTTGGAAGTGGCGGCTCTGTCAGAGCCCCATAGACAATCCCCTCTACAGCAGGGCCCGAACCGTGGCACGTTTCAGCCTCCGGCACCGAAGTGGCCCAAACCTATGACCGCTCCGAAGCCAAACAGGAACCCTTTTGTTCGGAAGGAGCCCGTACCGTTGCCCCCTGGGAAACATGGAGGACCTGGCAGTAATGTGAACAACAACAATAACATTTGGGGCGGAGGAGGAGGAAGCGGGGGGAAGGAGCTGTACAGCAAAGTGTGTAAACATAAACCTACATCTTCTAATTCGTGGTACAGCCAGGCGCCGCTGAGATCACCTGATATCATCTATGACAACTTAGGAGATATTTGACAATCCTGCTTTTTCTCTGTGGACTGCAGAGCTGCTGCTCTTCTCCCCGCTCCCCAAGAGGAGAGACGCTTATGCAGAAAAGATGTCTTAAAAGAAAAACTAAGAACGCTTTTTCATTTAATTTCATTGTTTTTCATCGCATCTGTGGACTGGAATAATTATTCGAGATTCTTTCAGAGACGGGAAGCTTTTTCTGAGACACTTGTTGAAGGGTAGGAATGGACACCCTCTGTGTGTGTGTGTGTGTGTGTGTCGGTGTGTTGGAGGAAAACGAGTGTTTGCATGGTCAACCCCATAATTGGCATACCAAGCCACAGTGTGGTTGCAGCTACCCACTTCACTTGAACTCACACACAAACACACAGAATGTACATTGGATTTGCAGCTCAGCTCTACAGGCTCCACTTTAAGAAGATGAGAGCAGCTCGGCTCTCCTTTTATAAAATGTCTGCTGTGCTTATGAAGCCATTGGGAAACTTTTTTTTTTTTTTGCACTGCTGCGTTTCTGTTTCTCAATGATATAAGACGAGACGACAGCTTCAGTTTGACAGGTTCGAGGCTCGGAACTACGTTGTGGATCTTCACTGCGGAACCATTCCGTTATTTTTTTTGCGTTTTTCTGGACTGATTAATCATCCTTAATGCCACCGAGACGGGGAGTCGTAGACAAATTTAAATATGAAACTAATTAATCCCTTGCAATGTGTCAGAAACAGCTGTGCTGTCTGTAAATACAATAATAATAATAATAAAAATGACTCAAGAAAATGTAAAATATTCTCCTCTTAATTGCTACATCACCGCTTCCCGTCCGTGTGTTTGTCCTGCCAGGAGCCAATCACGCACAATTATTCGTGTTAAAAAGACTTTTTGTTCTGGACCAAAACGGGACAGTAAACGGTCTGACGTCATCCTTCACTTCCCTCCTTCTGTCACGCTCTGTTTTTGTTGTTTCGCTCTGTTTCCAACCACTGTATCACACTGTTAAAAGTAGAGCTTCAAAAACCAAAACTACTTTCTTTCTTGCTCTCTTTCTTTTCCTCGTCTCTTCCTTCCTCCTCGATTCTGTTGTTCAGTTGCTGCGGTGACAGTTAATGTTTGAGGGGGTGTTTGTGTCCGACACGCTGTGCATTTTAACTGCAGAGTGATACCGTGAGAGGAAGGCAAGAATACAAGATGGGGAAAAAAAGGAAGATAGAAGCAGAAACAGCTAATTGACATGTTGAAGAATGCTGCAGAGAGAGGGGAACGTGTGGGTGTTTATCCAGAGAGAGAGAAAGAAAAGGGACTTAAAGAAGGAGAGAAAAAAAAATGCTGACATGCTGAATGCTGGCTGGATGAAACCTGTCTGTGTCTGGTTGGCAGGTACAGACTGTTCCCTTCACTGCTGCAGCTCTTTATCCTTTTCATCCCTCTCTTTTTTTTCCTTCTTTCTTTATTTCCCCACCTGCTGCTCCACTACGTTCTGGATAGGGGAAAGTCCTCCAAAAGTAAAAGTAACGGGGATTACATTTTGAGAGTACATTTCCTAATTCTGCCTCTCCTCTCCTCTGTTCTTTCAGACAGAGCGGGGGAAGAAAAACAGGACGATAAACTTCTGTATTTCTCATTAAACTCTTAGTGAACTCATTGGAAAAGAGGCACGGTGGGGAAAGGGCACACACACATGCACACACACACACACGCCAACATTTGATTGTTTATATGGGTCAACACTTCCTCATTAGAATATGGACTTTGCCCAAAGTGAACAGCAAACGGCTGCTTTTTTTTTTAATGGTTGTTATTGTGCTTTATCTCGTAACGTCAGTGTGAATTTTAATCCTATCTGTAAACTGAACTTTACCTTATTGTTTTTTTTATTTTATTTTATTTTATTTTTTATTTTGCTACAGAACATTACATCAACCAGCAACCAACTGTGCATTGATTTGAGCAAGTGGCTGTAGAGCTTTATTTTTGCCATCTATCAGATAATCAGATAACCACTGAACCGAAATGCTTCCTTTTTTTAATTACTTAGTGTTCAATGACAGTTTAACTTGAATTCTGCTCACCATCATAGCGAAGAATATAACACATTACTTCAATCTCCACATTAGTCATTTTCCATCTTAAAAACACGTAGAATCAGTTGTTGGCATAGAATGTAGGTTAATTAGAACGTATGAACACATTTGGTTATAGCCTTGACAAATCTCACTAGTTCTGTCATCTCCTTCCTTATTCACATCGCTATCCTCATTTGCTTTGACCTTTCATGCATCTGCAGAACAGCTCAACTGCCTGCCTGCTCACTGTGTGTGTGTGTGTGTGCGTGCATGCTCAAGGTTGGTCGCCTCATACTGAAAGCATATTAGAGAAACTTTATAGTTTCGGTTCATCTTGTACAAGATGATCAGCTTTATAGAGGTCAGTAAGAAAACAGGGACACGTGACACCAAAGATCACAGTAGTTTGGAGACATCATGATAAATGTTGAAAAAGGAGACAAAAAGACTCCATTAGTCCAATACAGATAAACACACTGACTTTACTATGACTAAAACTCATGTCCTTGCTTATTTTTTAAAATAATAAGTTAAGATGTGTGTGTGCGCGCGTGCTGTTTCTACCCACATGATGCTATCTTAGTCCAGACAGACGTTTCTGCTTTTTGTCTAAATGTAGACATCTCACACACCGGTTGCACTCTTCCTGTCCTCTGCCTTCTCTCAAGGTCTTTCACTTGGCGTATCTCTAATTTTCTCTACTACTTTGTTAAAAGTCATGTTGGGGCGTACGGAAAGATGACGGGTTCAGTTAATCAACAGGAAGAACTGAAACTTGCTTTTACATTAACTTTAAAAAAAGACTTCTCTATTGTTAATGCTGCATTTAATTGATTTCACATGTGGGCAACGGAACAAGTTGTACAGTTGCTTATGATGTTACTGGAGTTACTGGAGATCCAATATTCTCCCCTTTCAGCTGCGTTTTGGTCGCCACCGACTCTTTAGCTGCCAAATGTTCTCTAAGAACAGCAAATATCAAACATTCATGATGTCTGTCATATTTAAAAGATACATGACAGACACATGTTGAGACACCAGTTGTTCTTAGTCTTGTTTTCATCATCGTCATCGTCACACCTGTCAGCTGCACCCTCGGAGCTGAATCTTCGCAGCATTTCCTTATTCTGTTTTTAAGACAACCGAATTATGAAGGTTTTTTTCTTTTCCGCACATCTGACATGGGGCACGCCAGAAACTGCTTCCTCTGTTTTTTGACTCTGCAGAACACCACCTTTTTGTTATTTTTAGCTGTGCGTAGGCAATCCATTCAGTCATATGTCTCTGAAAGAGAGTTTCATTCACTCACTCTCGGATACCGGCACATAAAGGAAATGACAGTTTCTCAATATATATAAAAAGCCGTGGCTATGAAAAACCCTGCAGAATATGTGTCATTTCAATTTCAGCGACATTATGACCCTGCTACAGTAAACCATAATTATGCAAAAAGTGTCCAACACCAAACTGAGTTCATGTTTCCATACATTTTAGTGCTAAATTAATCACCAGCATTGGTGTATTAGAGCTGGTTTTTAGTGTGATTCATGTTCATGATTTTATCTTGCAGACAATACCGATAAGCGTAACACATTTCCAGACTTTTCTAAACTCTCGAGACCTGTGTAGGAGTAACAACCTTTCAGATTTCTGTCAGTGGGATTATAGTTCAGGCCCTGTAGCCTCCTCACTTCCCCCTCACTAAAGATGCACTTCCTTTTTTTTTTTTGTTCTTACTAAGTGCTGTCAGTGAGAGGGTTGATTATTCTCTGAATATTGTGACTTTTGTGTTTGTGCTGTATGGCCAGAATGTGCAGACAATTACAGGAAAGACACAGTGTATTAGAGTCTTTGAGACAGATAGAGATAACGTTTTTTTTTTTTTTTTCTGTTTTGCAGATTGCTGCAAAGAAGGAAATGGAACATTGAGAATAAAACAGGAAGCCACAGCACTAATATTATCCTGACTCAGATACAGTCGCTGAGGAGACATGTAAAGAAATACTACTGCACTTTTAGCCAGGCAGAGAACAAAACTCTTTTTTTTCTGAGGTCAAAATGGAAAAAAAAAAGAAAATCATATTTATAGAGCAGCCACAAAGTGACATTTCAATTTAAAAAATATTGATGTATTAAAAACCTGGACTCACGCCATCACCCGTACGCTGAAATGTCTGCAAACGAGACAAAATGGCGCGATTAAAGGTCATTTCTCATGCAGGAAATGATGAATCAAAACGTTAGAAGTCAGAGACAAACTGTCTCCTAAACATCAGTGCGTGATCACTGCAGCCCTGGTGCCAAACAAAACTCATTGGGTCAGTTTTTTCTTTTCGAGGCCTAAAGTTTCTAATTATTCACTCATTAAAAGTGATCTTTCCACTTTATTTCATCGACACTGTTGGCCAAAACATCCAACGTACATGGAACTGAAATGTGACTGACCGCTGCACATGTTTGACCTTAATTTGATGGATTACAGAAGCGGGTATTAAAAAGTTAAATGTGGTCAGATACCATAAAAATCATCCCACCAAAAATGTTACTTAAGGACAATTTATTAACCCAGAGTTCACAAGCAGGAGTAAAACTACAAATCTGACATATATATATATGTAAATATGTAGAACTTATGATACATTGAAACAGCTGAAATATCACCAACAACTTTTATAAATCCTGTTCAATTTCCTTTGAACAGGATCTTAGGAGCTTAGACAATAAATTAGATCAAAAACAGTCAACACACACACACACACGCACGCACACACAACATGAAAGCTGAACAGGAACTTGCCTCAACACTTGAGTCAACACTATGATAGAAAAAAAACAACAATGAACAAAGAACCTTCTTGCTATGTGTCAAAAACTTGCCAAATTCCGAAACACGTCTGGGCTAACGAGACACTTTCCGTCAACAACTGAACGAGTTTGCACAAATAATCACACTTTTGTTAACTGTCGGTCACCATTAATCTCTTACAGTTGTGACATTTACTGAGGAGCGTGGCTGATAGCGTTCAGTGTCGGGGGCGGAGGAACTTTGGCTTCAGCCCTTTGACCTTTTTTGGGTGAACAGAGAAGCTGCTTGTTGTTCTATTTGAACAAATTCACCAAATTCACACACGCTGACTCAACTTCTCTGAGCCACTGAGGATTAAGAGGAACGTACTAAACAAGAGAAAGAAAAGGGAAAGGATGGAGAGAGAAGTCACTGACGAGTTTTTGGAGGTCCGCTTGACTTCTGCTCAGAGACAAAAGGATCGTTGTGGTTGTAATTCCTGAATGCGGAAGTCCTGTGACATCACGGCGTCATGAAGTCATTCGTCACTGGTAGTCCCTAATGTTATAAGGTTCAACAAGGGGGTGGAATGGCGGGAGACTGATTAAGCCTGTGTGACAGTGTGTGTGTGTGTGTGTGTGTGTGTGTGTGTGACAAAGCTCTTTGACGAGGAATAAATTAATAATAGTGGCGATTGATGTGTGTAACCGACCAATGTGTGCGTATGAGCATGAATCGATGACTAAATGTGAGCAAAGCCTGACATTGTACAGAAATCAAGCTGTGATGTAAATGCATGAACTCCAACTAACACTAAATCTCTCTCTCTCTCTCTCTCTCTCTCTCTCTTTCCTCTGTTGAGAGGAAAATATGCCATATTCACAATTTTAAAGAACATAAGTTTTTATCCGATTCCTCTCATCTCTGTTCTCTTTCCATCCACCCCCCCACCCCCCTCACACTGTCTTTCAACCCCCAGAGAAAGAGCTTGCTGTGGGGGTGAAAGAGAGCAGAGAGGCCCCTCTGTCTGATGCTTTATTCTCTGTCTCATTAAAACAGTGAAGCTGTGTTCAGACCAGGGCTTAAGGGCAAAATAGAAAAGGAATGCGCATATGTGTGTTTGTCTATTAGTCAGAATATACTATTCATATACATTTGTATTTTTGCATCTTGTTTCTTTCTGTTTCTTTGTGTGCTGTAACATGCACACAATGCTTTTTTTAAATCTTTAATCTCCCTCCTTTTCTCACACACACCACCCACCTTTTTTTGAACTTTCTGTTCCTTCCCTCTTTTTTCTGACTTTTTCAGGCCTCTATTGTCCTGCTGTTTCCCTTCTTTTCATCTTTTCATTGTTCATGGTGTGACATTTGTTTTTGAAGTTTAGCTGTCTCAGCAATCTGCAGATGGCAGTGAAGTCGAAACTTTCCTTTCTCACACACAGAGGGGCTTGTTAATTTCAGATTGATCTTACAGT
Organism: Pampus argenteus; assembly: GCA_036937835.1. Classification (NCBI taxonomy): domain Eukaryota; kingdom Metazoa; phylum Chordata; class Actinopteri; order Scombriformes; family Stromateidae; genus Pampus; species Pampus argenteus. Next base: position 9,279,438 of record CM072860.1, read on the forward strand.
AACTCTGTGTGGTGTGAACACCTAAATCAAAAGAAGCTGTAACCACCCTGAGTGTAGCACTGAAGGTGTGTGTGTTGTATATGTTTACATGTAAACGGGTGTGTCTTTTTTTTTTTTTTTTAACTGTCTCATTACTCACAAACTTGACAATTGAGAACAACAAGCCATAGGTGTGTGTGTGAGTGTGTATGTGTATATGTGCGTTTAAAGTGACCTAATAAGTACATATTCTTTCTTTTCTTTTTCACTTCCCTGTCACTGTATTGCTCTCTCTTCACACTTTCTTGCACTCACCCTTCACATCAGCTTTCTTACAGTATTACAGTAGAGTCACCTTCGTCTTCCTCCTGCTGTGTAGGCGCTGGTGCCCGACGGCTTCCACAGCTGCTGCTCAAGAGAGTCAAAGCTGGACGGGAAGCTTTAGCCGGAGGAGGCCTCGTGGAGGAAGAGCAGGAGGAAGAGGAGGAAGGCAGGGGAGCCACAGTAGCCCTGACCTTGCTGTTCATTCCCAGTTGGCGACCCTGGTTTTGCTGCAGAATAAAAAGCAAATTTCAAAGTCTGGGGTATATACGATTTGTATAATCAATTAAATAAATGCTACTTGAGACACAAAGAACGATAAAAAAAAGATAATAGAGAGGAAGAGGAGGAGACTGAAGGACGTGGAAAAAAAAGAGATACAGAATCAGAGGAAAAGACAGGAAGAGGACATGAATAGAGCGAATACAAATATTATGTTATGACTTTAGGGTGAAAGTTTGCTGTTGTGAATACAAAAGAGACTGTTCCAAAGAACAGGATGAAACAAAAGCGGAGCTGACAAACTTTTTCTCCGTGTATTTGAACTATTTGCATGTCAGCAGCTTATCAACCCCGATGAGTCACACTGCCAACAGCTGTAGGCAGGTCACTGTACGCCTCAGCTGATTTGATGAAAGAACATGGAAGTTGGATTGTCACAAAAATTCTGATTAGAAGTCCTTCTTATACTGATAATGTTGGTAATTTAACATGTAGGAAATGCAAGTGTCAACGTTGTTTTGAACAGTTCAAAATGTGGTCAAATATATCAGTCTTATCTTTTGTTCCATGAAACCTAATCGTTTTTCCAATAAATTAATTTACAGAATCATATCTCTAAATTTGAGACATTCAACATCTTATAATAAACAAACAGAAGTGTGTACATGCAGCAAGTGCTGCCACCCAGCAAGTAAAGTAGTGAGAAGGACGTTGCTTTAGTAAACACTGTTATTCATTACGAGGTTTGGAGAAAATTGCCCTGTCAAACTGTCCTTTATGGAGTTTATCATGTTTGCTCATGTGATTATCACTAAGGTCTCTATGCACAACCTTTATAATACAACCATAAAGCTGTTTTATTTACCTGTCGAGGTTGTCTGCTGGCTGTGGTCTTAGGGCCCTCTAGTGGTTGAGACTGGTCTCTGTGGCCGGCTGGCTGGAGCCTGGAAGGCCATCATCATCATCATGATCAGTCTTCTAAACTACCTTCTAAACCACATATATCTAGACTAATATGAGCACAATCCTCCTCCTCCTCCTCCTCCATGAGGATAATGATGACAAAAGCACTGCTAAATCACTGTCTGTTAGTATAAACTGGGCACCCGTAGGTGCTGACCTGTAAGGGTACCGCGACTGTGAGAGCAGGCCTCGGCTCCTGAGGTGCTGGTAGAGGTTACTGCTCAAGGAAAGAGGGTTGAACACAAACTCCTCGTCCAGCTGAGTGAGACAACCCTGACCGAGATGGACAGTAAACAGATAAATTATTAACCAAACTGGCATCATTTGAATGTTAAAACTACTGTTTGTGGGTGTTGCTTGATTTCCAGTTACTGAAGAAGAGGTTCTTTTTTCTGATTCTAGGCACTACAGTTATGTAATATATGCAGTAATAAAAAGTAAACAGCAATACAAACTTGTTAATATTATTATTAAACGTGTTTAATTCAAATTAAATAGCCTACATCCCATCCATAAACCAGATATTGCTTCAACAGTTATTTTACTGCAGGCGTACGGAGGAGAAACGGCCAACTGATGATGAAGAAATTGTTTTAAAGAAGTGAGATATCTTCTATCTGTATCTGTTTCTGCTTTTGAGTTGTAGATGGTCCAGTCAACTTCTGTAATTTAATAAGGCAGAACAGACGTCACCTAACCTGAATAATCTGCATGGTTTCAGGTGAAGGGTCTTGAGTTGAGACAGGCAGTGAGCAGGGCAGCAACAATTCTCTGGAGACCACCGGCTTCAGGAGGAGGGAGAGAGATGGGGAGGGCTGGAGGATATAGTGAGAATACACACCTATGTTGCATGCAAAGACACACACACACAGGCCATATGATTTTAAGCATAGGGACTTAGTTTTTCTTTTTAAATAACTTTTTTTTTGCATTTAGCCTTTATATGGTACAGTATGCTTCTTAACCACTACGCCAGTAGGACATGACCTCTCCCTCTGTCACACACACACACACACACACACATATGGACCTGAGCCACCAGCTGCAGACCTCTGGGCAGGCTCCACCTGCAGCAGCAGGAACAAGTCACGACTCTGTAAGAGGGAAGAACAAATCTCACATCAAACAGGGTCCATTTGCAACGTACACTGAGATGATGGTGTGTTACAAGGCGGAAGAAAGAAACTAAAGAACCAATCAGAAGATCAAGCTGGGCACAAGAGGATGATGGGAATAACTATTTTGTGCCATTCAATATGAATTTAAAATCTCTTGATTATTATCATTATTTTTAATTTGCTCAGTGGTCATAATGAAAAGTTCAGTCGTACTATGAACAATATGACATTGTCTTAGTAACTATTTTGGTTAAAAGGAACCATGTTTGCATTATACAGACACAAAAATGGATTAACAGACTACAAAACAAACGTGCATTATTGTCTTTGCTGAAGTGATTTCATCCAGTCAAATATATGCATTAATGTATGGAGCAATAAATAAATCAATGAATAAAGAATATATAGAGCTGTAACTAGAGAATAGAGATATATCTATGATATCACAGTAGTATTCATTATACAGAAGCTTTTGCAGTAGTTGTGTTTAACAGTTGTGTTTATATAGTTATCATCATCATCATCATCACTATTGTTATTATTATTACAATTTCTGTTACTAACAACTTAAAAAAATTAAAGGCACACCCTAAGTGTGTGGCAGAGAGCATGAAACAAATTGTGGTTGGTCTCTATCTCGTCCCAGTCCAGCTGCCAGCAGGTGGTGGGGCGAATCACAAGCGGCAGGCCGTATAACACACTCTCACACAGTCCATCTGCTCGCAGGGCCCTACAACAACAACAACAACAACAACAACACACACGCACGCACATACGCAGCTTTGGTTAGGACGCAGACTCACACATACACACACAAACGTCTACAATATATATTTTTTTCTCTTTCACAGCAAATGTTTTGTAGCCTTCACCAAGTGTGACCGCTGAAACTGTCTTGTGAGAAAGTTTATGTCAAATCATCCGTCTTCTCTCAGCTCCTGAAATATTTTTTTTTAAGTAAAACAGCGTCGCTACACAAACACGACAAATCATCAGGAGCGGAGAGACGGAATGACACCAACCCTGCCGAGGTGACAGCGTGATCATCCTCCGGCTTCGTTTCAAATGTCACACAGCTGTAAATGATGAACCGTCAGTATGTAAAGCACACACATAAACACAAGAGTGCAAAATAACATCTCACCGAATGGTATGCAAAACACACACACTCACACACACACACAACACCCCACTGCAGCAACTGAAAATGTAAAACTAATGCAAATCGGGAAGGAGGAAGAAGTAGTTCATCTAGTTTACACCTGAATGTGCTTTCAATTGTGTTGAACAGTCAGAGCTGTTTATACCAGTGTAACAGTATCAATATGCTGCAAGTAAAGTAGCTTGAATATAGAATTTATTTATTATTTACAATGTGAAAGATTTGATTATTTTGTTTTATCAACATTAAGTTGGTTTCTAGTGTTGTGTATTGATCTGTGGATACGTGTCATGTATTGTAATTGATTTGTAAACTTTACAATGGACTTTTTTTTCCTATTTTGCTGTGTGCTATTCTGTCGTCTGCTTATCTTTTTTATTGTATCTCTGTCCTTTCCTTGTATACCACTGTTGTACCACTGCTGGTATGAGTGAGTTTCTACTGAGCTTTCAGACGTGGAGCTATTTTTTCTGCTCAACTGTAGTCGTCTTGAGCAGCAGAGCGGACGACTCTGGCAGAACAAAGCAGACACTGATGTGATGGGGAGTTTCATCTAAGAAATATTCCACTACTCCCTCCCGATTCAGAATCGAGCCATTCATAGACAGGGAGGGTTTTACCGAAAAGACGCAACAATACACATGTGGTTGAAGAAGCATGCACACACTCCTCCCTTCTACAAGTTGTTTCACTGAGGCTCAAAACAGCATATGTATGGATAGATTTAAGATATATTTAACTAATAGAAGCCAGACTTCATGTTTCTGGCTACATGATGATACACTTTCTCCTGCACTCCTTTTCTTACTTGATTACTTTCAGTCTCTGTGGTGCTGGGCTTTGATTGGCTGATCCCTTAGTGACAGGCATGAAGTTGTGGACGCTCTCGGTCTTCACTCCCAGGCTGGGGGTCAGGGGGATGAGGGCAGGGCTTATCAGACGCTCCTGCATGTCACACTTAACACACACTACACAGGAGGCAAATGCCATAAGAGAAGGTGACATTACATAGTCTCAGCTTGCTATTCATGCCTTTGTAAATGTGTATTCATTCACTGGTTCATACTTTAATTTTTTTGACCTCAGTTCAAGTCATATCTACTGAGTTATTAAACTGCAAGATGCATGTATGTATATACAGTATCAAACCTGGGATGGGATTGTCTAGAGGACTTGGCAGAAGGAGGTGGAGATGTTCTCGGTCCCCCCACTGCTCCTGAAGCCACGCCTTTAACATTGTTTCCATGGCGAACACACTGTTATCCACTTGCTTCAGGTCAACCTCCGTCCCCAACGTCAGACTGTCTGCAGACAGACGCATGGCGACATCAATAATTAGATAAAAAGCAGCTGAAAGAATTTCCATGCTCCAATTCATTTATTCATTTCTTTGACATTGGTTGAAAAATATTGATAAGGACAAACCAGCACTCATATTTTTTTCTTTTATCCAATGATTTTGGATGATCTAATACAATTGTTTTAATAATTCAACAAATCAATTTTAGTGAAGACAGGCCACAGTTGTTTTAGTACATTCCTATTGAACAATTTTTCTTTTTGACCACTAGATGGAAGCAACAATCAATAAATTCAATACAGTCTGGCTTCAGTGAAGATCCTTTGCACTTCTTGTCAGGCTTCAGAGTCTCTGGATGATTCAAAAAGCTTCTAAAGCTCATCTGGATGAGAGAAGCTGTCACTGGTTTCCTGAAGAGAGGAAGTAGGATTGCAAAGATGCGGAGAGGAAGCAGCGTGACTATTGCGCCGTTGATTTTTTTTTGTGTTCATTTTAGCAATTGAATGCAAATCTGTCACTCTTCTCTCCATGCCTACTGTATTCCACTTATCACTACATAAAAAAAAGACCCAAGTGACCTTTTCTCATCCCTCCAGTGTTATTTTATTATTGCATACTAAACAGAAACCTTATAGAACGCCTCTCTTCTCCTTTTCCCTGTATCTGGTGTTTAATAGTTAATGATCCATCAGGAGACAACTAATGGGACTAAAGGGAGCAAGAGGATCAGGAGGCACTGAAAGAGAGAGGGAGGGGAGAGATGGAGAAGAGGCTGACATGGGGATGGGAAGTGATGATGGATGGAGAATAGACAAAATATTTAAACTCTTTCTGCCAGGAACTTCTTGGAAAAGAGAGGAAAAAAAAGATAAGCTTTAAATTCCTAGAATAAAATATGTCATTTCTTCTTTCATCTGTCAGAGAAGCTATTTCTGGTTCAGGCCAAAGTTTCCAAAAGTGCTTCATTGAGAAATAAGTACTTCATCTGAGGGGAGAAAAATTATGTTTGCTGTGTGTTTTTTTTCTTTTCCCTCAGAGTTGGTTTGATGGACGTTAGTGGTCTGATCCCTGCTGGGTGAAGGCAAGAAGGATTGAGGGCTGAGAGAGACAGAGAGATGACTAGGAGGGTAACAGAAAGGATGTGCTGACGACACTTTTGCTTTTGCTCGAATCCATCCAGTTTCCTTTTATGTGTGGTAAGTAAGAATACTGTAATGTTAATTCTGACACATGCCACATGCTCTTAACAACCCAAAATAACGAGAGAAGATGAGGAAGATGCAGGAAAATGAGGAGAAAGAGAAGAAGAAGAGGAGAGGGTGTGTTCTTGCTTCGCTATGGTAACGGAGAGATAAGAGGAAAATCCTTAGAGGTTAGATGGACAGAGACGGAGGAAAGCGAGTTGAAGCGAATCGATCGCCATTCCTTCCAATAATGTCTGTCTGGGGACTGGAGAAGCGGAGGAGACAGAGCGGGTGAGGGAGGGAGGAGGAGACAAAGAATTATGGAAGTTGGTGAATGCAGAAAAGGAGGAAAAGTATAAATTACAGCGAGGGAGAAAACAGGAGGAAAGAGGGAGATAAGAGAAGACGTGGATCGGTGTGGTGGATGATGGATGATGGACCACACAGTCAGAAAGTGTTTTTCTTATAATTAGACCATGAAGTGTGTGCCTGTGTGTGTAACTTGATGCTTTCCACCAAGTAATACATTACTGACTGAGCAGGATAAGGGAGAGTAGTTAACCCCGAAGTGTGTTTTATCTCAAGCAGGCTTATCTGACTCCATGAAGAATGTGTTTACACTGCTAAATCCTCCTACAGATGTCTCACCTTTCCGAATTTTTGCTGACTTAAATGTGAGTTCACTGTAGGCAAATAAGATTAAAGAATAAAAAATTATTTTGTATTATCCATGCCTCCCAACTCCATCTTCCAATGCTCCTCCTCGTTGTTCTGGTCTGTTTTCTTTTCTTTCTGCTCCGTTACTGTGAGAGATTAAATTACCAGTGACCCATCCCTCTGATCTACAAGTCTAATTGTGCTCCTGCATCTCATTAGCATTTCCTGTGGCGTGTGTGTGTATACCTGAGAAGATAAAGTGTGACACACATGCTGAGATAAGGATGCAGAGTCGTGGTCGCCTCATTAAGCATGCGTGTGTGTGTGTGCGCACACTGACTGTAGGGTCAAAACATGAGGGTTGTGAGTTCAACAGGGGTCTCTATGAAAACATATGTAGGTGTGTTAGAGAATGTGTGACATTATATTTGTCACCAACAGCGGAGAACTGACCCCAAACCCAGAAAACTGAGGCAGCTTAATTTAAGAATAAGGATGTTTCATTAGTGGACATTGATTAACTGGACTCAGGAGTGCAGGTAAATCACATCCAGACAAAGCAGGCAGCAGCACCGAACAAAACAGACTTGAATAGTCAGAATACAACAGACTAAACCACACAGAGCAAACCAGGACAGGCTAAACAGAACAAAGCAAAAGCCGGCTTTAAATACAAACAGAACTAATCAACTAATGGGGGACAGGTGAGGGGGGTAAGACGAAAAGCAGGGGTCTGATCAGTTAGGGAAAACACAGGGATCAAGGCGGGGCTGACAAGGGTGATGTAGGGCAGGTGTGGAGGAAAGGTGAGGAGGGAAAAGCAGGTGGTGAGAGGAGCATAGAACAGAGAAGGGAAAAAAACCAAAAACCCTAAAACACTAAAACACTAAAAGAAGACTCAAGAAACCAAAATGCCAACAGGTCAAATACAAACACGCAAGAGAAGAAGAGTACACATAGAAGACAAAGAAACCTACAAAACAGTACATGAACAGTAAACACAAGCCCCAAACCCCATGAGTCCATGACAATATTAATCTGCATCAACACAGGCCCGATCAGGTGTCATCAAACGATGGCTGGTCACTGTATTAGGGAAGGTTTCTCCTCTTTCAAACTCAGTAATATACTGGAATTATACTATATATATATAGATATATATATAGATATATATATATATCTATATATATATCAGATACGGCACATAAAAACACTGTTGACTCATTCTGTTGGAAACACATATCATGTATAAAAACGGCTGATTAGGCCTTTCCTGTTTAATTTTACATTAGCATCTCTCATTGGCTCAGGTTTTTCTGATTCTCATTCATGACTTCAGATGTTAGTGCACACCTAACAAATATGAGCAACATCCATTTCAGTATTAGTTCACAGTCTAGAGGTGTGGCTGAATCTCATGCACTGTTGAAATTTGGCAAGGGCAACTGTGTTTGTCATTCACCTCCACACACACACACACACACACAAACAACCTTAAAACAGTACTTGAATGTAATGACTTTGATTTTGCTATAATTTCCCTGGAGACCCGTCTTAGATGAATGATTGATTGATATGTCTGTTTTCGGAGAAGGTTGGATTATTTTTTTTACTCAAGGAGATTTTTATTTGAACTACCCTATGAATGAATAATAAAACTTATATCAATCTGTAATGAAATGTCATAATTAAAAAAAAATACACATTGTATAAGCCCATCAAGCCATTCTTTGCACTTTAGCAAGGTGTGATAATATATGCCCTGCTGCCCTCTCATGAAAGTTTTTTTTTGTTCACACAAAACTAAAAACTAAAATCATCTGTTCTCCGTTTAATATGATCGAACTGCCATTTTGTTTCACTTCAAATCACTAAACGAATCGAGATGTAAATGACTGAAATACAGCTAACCGGTTAGCATGTCAAGGTGCAGAGATTGAACAATATCAGTTCTGCAAAGAAATTTAGGCTGCAAAGGTACTTGACTCCCCACAATGGGGACATCCACCCACTTGCTTTGCAAGTTGGTAACTGAAATAATAAAATTACATATAAATCCCTCACTATAGCATTTTTTTGCTTTCTGTAACTCACACTCTATGGCTCTCCTCCCTCCCTGGGCTGTTTCTTCTTCGTCTACCCTCCACTCTCTCTGGTCCATGCCATTTAATGGTTCCTTTTACGGTTGTGCATTAGTAAGAGTGCATCATCCTCATGACCATCGACCAATGTAACATTAGCTTGTTTGGGGGAAATAAGTGATTCAAGTGAACTAATGCACAACCAGGAGAGAACGCGGTTTTCACTCATTCATTTAGAAATGGATCAGCTTTGACCAGATACCGATAATGGACGCTGTGCTCTGTAATGGTAGGAAGCCTCATGAAAGCTTCTAACAATTAGTTTGTTTTATTACAGAAAGATGATGCTAATGGAGAACTAGGATCTATTACTGAAAAATGAATTATATTGAATAGTATCTTGCAATGTTGAATAGTTAAAAAAAATCCTTGTTGTTATGAAAATAATTATTAAAATAGAGTCAAACATTTAGTCAACATTATGTTTAAGGCCTCTTCAGGGTCTACTTACCACATCCAAGCTTAGTGCTGTCCTATTAGGAAAACAGTCTCAATTCATCAGGTCTCTTTACTTGCAACATAAATAGGTAAATATCCCTATTTGGCAGCAATGTGTCAATTTTAATATGAGGGTGAGGCAATACTGTGATATCACCCCCAATGCATCTCCCTGACACAAACATCATAAAGTGTACATAAACATGAAGGAAGCGTCTGTCTGTGGAATTTCCCTCTGACATCCACATTTCACTTACAAAGCAACACTGACAACGCACACTCCGTCCTTGTCTGTCGGCGTGTCTGTGTGAGCGTTAATGATGAATAGCTTATTGATGTCGTTTGAGACTGTGACAAACAGGACATTGATCATCTAGTCTGAAACACACCACCGGCTATGTGACCTAATTGCCTTGCAGTCTCTGCTGTTAATGCCATACGGTCATGGAGGCAATTAAAGGCAGACGGACACTTGAGAAGGACAAGAAGGACGTCGGGAGCAACAACAGAGCTGTTATCTGTGTGTCATCTTAGAGGAGGAGAAACAATACTTGAGAGAAGGTCCTTTTTTTATAAGTGCTCATTAGGTTTGTCGCCTGGTTTGTTTGCCAAGAAGACACTAAACTAACAGCAAACAGATCTCGTAAACCCGTTCGCTTCCAGTTACAGGTGAGCATGACCGACAGACAAGGAAAAGTAAAGAGTACCAGGTTTTCAAGTAGAATCTGAGAATAGTAGAGGGTTATATGAAAGAGAAGCGCACAGAGGTTCAGGGAGGACGGCAGCTGGACTTCTTTGAAGCACTTGAAAAAGACAAGAGGATGCAGGATGAGAGGAGCTCTCCATTCACATGACAGAGGAGAGGGTTACGCAGAGGGAGAGGAACCAGGAAAGATAAAAAATAGCAGACAACTTGTGTTTGTTTTTTGTTTGAATTTATGTACGAATTGAAGATGAATGAAGAAGGGAGGGTGACATATGGCAAAGCAGGCCTATAACAGAGGGTGAACAGATGAGATGAGAGAAAGGCTGAGAGACTGGAGCAAAAAAAAAACAAACCTCTCAAAAGAGAAAGGGAAGAATGACCTTGTTTTCCTTAAGTGGCTTGAAGGCCAAGATGAAAGAGAGAGCAAGACACACAGTCTCTCTGTGTGTATGTTCAGATACAGATAAAGAAGGCAGGAGGAGGAGAGACGATAGAAAAGGGATGCAGTAACAAATCTTCCAAATGGTGGCTTGAGACATGCAGTGAAAATAGAAGAGAGGAGATAAGGTGAAAAGAGTGTAGGAAGAAGTTTGAGAGAAGCAAAATGGTGAGAAGAGAGAAAAGTGTGGTGAGGAAAACAGCGATTGAGAGAGTGATATTCAGAAGGGATTATCTGATGTTTTATAGATACCAAATTGAAGACTCATTTTGGTCCTTGTTAAGATGTAAAACTAACCCTAGGCAAATGAAACAGAAATTAGAGATTGAGAAGATGAATTTAATTGCACATTGGCACATCACTGACACACAGACACACAGACAGAGAGACAGAGGGAGGGAGAGAGAGAGAGAGAGAGAGATTGCGGTATCTTGCCTGCTCAGTGGACAACAGCATGATAGATGCTAAAATGAGTTTTTAATTCAATGTTTTATCTGAGGCCAGCTCTGCTTTTTACTATTAGAATAATCAATTAAAGATTTCATCAAGAAAAGATTGATTGCGGTGTTGAAAATAAAAGCCCTACTCCTCGACTCTTCAAACTGCATTTTTTGTTGATAAAGACGGAAGAAGCGATATGATCGTATGATTGTAGGATCGTGATTGTGGCAGACGGCAGGAAGGTCGTCGGAGAGCCGAGTGTAACAGCACTCTCTGGGTGTTTAATAGCTGTGAACCAGTTTCCTTCTATTTTCTCTGTTCACCTTCTTTGCTCTTCCTTTAATCAACCGTCATTTGTTTTGTACGAATTACAAAAAGCGAGAGCGATAACTGAAACCTCTCTCAGCTACAAGCTGCTACAACATGATATCCGGTGACTCCACCTTGATATTGATATAAACATTTTTTAGATTTCTAAAAAAGTGCATGTATGATCTCTCAGTGTGGAACTAATAGCTGCAATATCCTGGTGTGAAGAGTGATGCATGTACCCATCTGTACAGCCACCTGCTGCTGTGCTAACGTCACACAGAGGTGTGGACAGCCTGACCTTGGCACTGTGTGTGTGTGTATGTGTGGGTGTTTGGCAGGATAAAAAAAATATGAATTCCTAATTTCTATGCATATATGTAAAACAACGATGCCAATAGAAAACACAAACTTTCCTCCTCATGTTTGCAACATACTTGTGAATGGATTTTATGGCCTGTTTATGTGTGCGTCTATGTCAGCAGCCTGGGTGGGGTCCTTCCTGCACTTTCTATGACCACACATTAAACTGAACAAGCTGAGTGTGATGGAAATTTAACTGAATGACAGAGACAAAGAGAAACGGAGACAAAGTGGCTGAGAGAGGGAGAGAGCGACCCTGGGCTGAATCACTGCAGGTGTGTTGGTTGTAATACTAGCTGAGGAGGAAAAGTCTGGTGGAAAAGTTGTTTTTACACAGAACCAATTAAACAAAAATGTAGGGATGGTGTTTATTAACATCCTACGTACGAGTTGAGGTTACAATGGAGGTAGCAGCACAAGAAATATTCCAAGCAGAAGTGTGGAGTTCTGCAGAATGAGGTTTCAGTCTCATTTGCAGACAGGTTGCAGGGAGACTGTTTTTCACACTTCATGCATTTTGTGCAGATTTAATTGCTATCAGACATAAAAATAAAAAAAAAAGCGTAAATGCTTCCAAGAACCAATTGTAACATAAAATCCAATTTGCATTCTGGCCAGATGTTGAAATGGTTTTATGGTGTCTCTAGCTGCTTTGACGCATATGATCATATAGAGGGCGCACCAAGCTGCTGTGAAACCGCTTAATGATATGCATGGATAAAAAAAACCTGCATATGGGTGTTTGTGTTACTTTATGGATAATTGGTAGTTATCTAGCTAAAGTGAACTGCTAAATAAAGTGCAGAAATTGTTCCTCTTCTGCTTCAGGATTGCTGCTGTGTAGGTCTAACGCGTAGACGTGTCGCCTCTTGGGCTCAATGACATTTCTCATTATTATTATTGTAATGTAATACAAGAAATATGTCTCATTGTGAGGGCTAACGCTGAAGACTTGGCTAACCCTTTTATAATTCTTGGCTGTGGGCCAGTGGATTATAATCCTCTGCTCAAGGGACATGAATGTTCTGAGTCATTATTCTTGCGACTCAAAGTGGATTTGTGGGATGTATGCTAATCCGAGTGCAACTGTGTGGGGTGTGGAAATGACTTAAGTGTTCTGGAGGAGGCAAATAAGGAGAAGGAAAACACTTCCAAATAAAAAGAGCATTACTTATTCAAAGTGGCAGTCACACAGATGAAAAAAAGCCATACAGTACACACTGCAGGCAGTGTTACAGTTAATATGATTATACAACACACAACAACAAGCTTGGGTACATGTATATTTAATTGTGACCTGACGTAAAAATGTATAAAGTAAAACAGACGTTGTTTTAGGTTGCTAAACATAACTTCATTTCATGTGTACTGTATGATGTTTCAAAAAAAGTTTGATTTCATGCATCCAAAGTTGCAGAAGCATAAAAGTGGCATTTTATTAAACAATGCTTAGTTTGAATCTAAACAGACCTACTTCTAGAAAAATCCCAAGTGACCTAGGCAGAGGAGTATAATAAATCTAGGTTAATACATCATGAATCTATGGTAATACAAGGGAGATAAAGCGAGAACAAGATAAAAGGAGAAAGGAAATGGGATACTTCACAGACAATCTGAAATGTAATAGGGTGGAGAGAAATATAATTTCTCTTTCTCCTCCTAACAAGAGACATGTAGGTAGACAAGAAAAAAGAAGGAGGTGGAGAAAGTAATTAAGTAGCCGGCGAGAGAAGAAAGGGAAAGAGGAAAACGTCCTCTCATCTCTCTGTTACGCTTTGATGGAGCAAAGAAGATCCTGTGAAGCAGAGAGTGATTAAAAGAAAAGTTTAAATTGTACGGTAAAATTACTTCTGTAGTGACCACACGCACACGCACACACACACGCACGCACGCACACACACACACACACACACACACACACACACACACAGTATTCTCTATTTTTTCAGCCTTAACCACAACAACTGTAATCTGTCCCTGTGAAAAAGAGACTTATCTCTGGTACATACTGGACAGAGAGACTGACAAGTAAAGAAAAGAACAATCTGGAGGGGAAAACACTGAGCTGGCGATGAGGACAGTTTGAGAAAAGGAAGCGCGAGGGAGCAAGAGAGAGAGAGGGAGGATTAGAGGAGATATAATGGGCTGTAATCCTTTTCTATTGAAAGAAGGATCCAGAAATTGCTGTCTCAGTTTGAAAGAGCTATTTGTCCGAGATATTTTAGACTGCTTCTACCTTTAGCTCAACGGTCTTACGTAAAAAGAACACAGAAATAGCGCTGAGAGATCAGCCCGTTCTACCAGTTCTGTGGTTTTATGAGCTAATGTTTTAATCTTAGTAATGATTAAACACATCAGTTCTTAATGCTGCTATTAAATACGGAAATCAATTTTGAATTACTGTAACATCCCCTGATTTATTTTCCCTATAATCAGTCGTCATGCCACACTAAACATGTAAAATGACAGAAGAATCAGCAGCAGTTAAAAGTCTTGATAATTATTAAAAAACAATACAGTGGTCAGGAAACACAACATCTTATATTTATGTTGGTATCCCACGATAATAATAGTGGGATACTAGCATACCAGCAGCTCAGATCTGCTTCAAGTTCTTTTCAAAGTGTAACTGTGGATGAGTTAAAGTGCCACTTTTTATATTTAGGTTATTAGATAAGTAGATCAGATTATTAGATCAGGATGGAAGTTTTTGGTAGGAATGCTACTTTAAGGTGGTTTGCACATACTGAAAGAGACAGTATATCATGCCCTTCAGCTCATTTATCACAAAAAAACCTGATAGTTAAACTTGTAAAATACTGTACAGCAAGCTTCAAAAAGGGGGATGTAGCTCAGTGGTAGAGCGCATGCTTCGCATGTATGAGGTCCTGGGTTCAATCCCCAGCATCTCCACATCTTCTTGCGCAGCTTGCAGATAATAATTGGAAGAAGAGATAAGCAATTTCCTGTTGTTAGGAATTAACTAGAAATAATTTTCACAATGACAGAAGGTTGCAGTGTCAGTTTCTGTCGAACAAAGACAAACTGTGTGGGGATGTAGCTCAGTGGTAGAGCGCATGCTTTGCATGTATGAGGTCTTGGGTTCAATCCCCAGCATCTCCATTTGTAAATACACTTTAGAACAGTTTGTGTTAAAGGTACACAATACGCACATCTCTTACAGTGGGGATGTAGCTCAGTGGTAGAGCGCATGCTTCGCATGTATGAGGTCCTGGGTTCAATCCCCAGCATCTCCACCTCTATTATCTCAAGCTTCTTTCTTTATCATAGCATTTATTAAAGATGCACAATAAGTCCCACCTTACGTTGGAGGGATACTTGTACATACCCGAATATATTATTTCCTCAGTTCAGAACAAGGGCTTAGTGTCTGTTTGTGTTTGTTTGTGTGTGTGTGTGTGTGTGAGGAAATAACATTCCCCTCAGAGCTAAACGACAAAAGCAATAAAGGAGGTTACTGACGTGAGGCAGGAGGATGGATGACGGGGTAATAAACAGCATCCACCCGTAATCACAAAATGGTTTTGTTGATTGTGTTCGAACAGGATAAAGACTCGAAATCTGCATTCGGGACTAAATATATGTGGATGGAATGACTATGTTGTCAACTGAAGAAGCAAACCACGTATTTAAATCAAAGAAACGACTTGACAAAGCTGATAAGTTGAAGTGAAAACTAAAACGGTTTGAATGAATATTTGTCAAAATATGATGATGAGGAAACAGATTCTGGCAGCATTTTGAGAGGGATTTACAAGGAGTATTGAGAAGTACGCGTCACGTGGATTCATAATACTGAGCCTTATTATGAAGCAAATTCCAACAGAGAAAAGAGTTAAGAACACACAAATACACACAGACTCTCATTTGCACAAATTTAAATAATATGTAGAAAACCAATGAAAAACAACAAATATGCACAGGGGCGAACAATAGGCATACACACTCACCTATACTGAACACATACATAGTACTTAAGCTGTTTTTTGTGTTTGTGGAAAAAGGTGAAAACGTTCAGGTCATATGATGCATCGTCCACATATGATGTTTCTCTAATGCGGTTGTAGAATAATGCTAAAGGCGTCAGAGTGCTAAAGAAGTGCAGTGTGGCCGAGAGATACAGAGATGGAAAGAGGGGAAAAAAGTAAATTATACATGCAAATTGTAGAGGCAAAAGCATGCTCTGTGTTGTTAGTAGATTAGTTCTACTTGCGTATTTTCAGAAGAGGCAATTTTTTTGGAACTTGTAAATGTCCCCTAATTGAATGCAAAATTAATTAGGTGTGAATTCAAACACACGGACAGAGTTTCAGTCTCGAAATGAAAATTCAACATCATCTGCCCTTGAAAGCACATTTGGGATCCTGTACAATACATGTAGGGATGCTGTACGCAAATACTTGAACTTCACTGTAATAGTTTTTATTTCAGATCACATATTCATATACTGCTAATATGCTACACATTAATCTTTGAGTTACAACTTCTTCCAGCTTGGACAGCTTATTAACATGTTTATGCTTTCAAAAGGTTCAAGAGGATGAACTGAGCTAATGAACCACAAACTATGTGGGGATGTAGCTCAGTGGTAGAGTGCATGCTTCGCATGTATGAGGTCCTGGGTTCAATCCCCAGCATCTCCAACTATTGTTTTTTAGTACAATGCTGATCATAATGAAAACACTATTTAAATGTTATCATTTGTCACAAAAACTAAACTATTAAGTACACTTTCGCTAACTTTGATGTCCTATTTTAGCACCCATATTGACTTGGATCAAACCAAAAATGTAAACTTATCAGCCACCCACGTGTTGGCATGTAATAACTATGGAAAAATAAAATGCCTTACACCCGAAACAGATGCTTTTTAGAATCCATCTTGAGAATAAATCTGTTCTGTCTGAGAGCGTGTTTTAATGAACATGTGTTCATACTGTAATTACACCAAATCAAGACAGCTGTTTAGAAGCTCTGTGAAAATGGCAACAACTGTAACAAGAATAATAATTTTGGAAATCAAGTTTCTACGAGATACACGCTCATGTCTCGTTGTAATGCACCAGACAAACCGTCAGCCTCAGGTGATGTCACCCCATCCCCTCGGCTTCAGTGATGAAGAACCAGAGGGCAACTGGCTACCTGCTGACATTGTTATCAACACCTGTCTGTCACCTTTCGTTCTATTTCTCTGCATCATTCTCATTCTCTCTCTTTCTCTCTCTCTCCTTTCACACTGTACTTCTCTCTCTCTCTATTCTGCTTGTCAACTGACCACATTTAATGAGGACACGGTCCCCCCCTAGTAAAATACATACACTCCCCTGGGACAACCAGTGACGACCATGTTTTGGCTGATAAATCCCCTTTTGGCTAGCCAAAGTGTTGAACTGCATCATTTCATCAACTTTCATCAAACTCTGACCCCAATTTCATCATAGGGAATAGTTCGAGAAAGACTCTTCTGCACTGTCTGCTAGTGTAGAGGAGTCACATCCCTTGAGAACACCCAATGATACTGCGTGTAGTATGGGACGACTTGTTGACTCTGTTTGAGTCAACAACGTGGTCCCACTGTGAGGAGAAAAACCACAACCACTGGTGCCATAATCATCTCTGTCTCTGTTCCTTCTCTCTCGCTCCGTGACCCATTTCTCTATATCTTCTCCCTGATGTTCGAACGTACAATTACACAATAGGTCTGGGATATAAAGATTGTTGCGTTTTAACAAAAACAGGATGCTTATCAAGGCGTTTGTTCCTCAGTGTTGATGGAGCACTTCCTAGCCCCTTACCTTAACCACAACCACCTTTCTTATGTTAACCTGAACTAAATTCTAACTTTAGCCCTACAAACAAAGCGTGTGCAACTCTTGCACGGCAAACCAAAATGTCCTCACTTTGCAATAATGTCCCTACTCTCAAGATGTACATTTCAAACACACACGTCAGGCAGCCCTCAGAGTTGTGCAGCCAGACACAATAAAGCACGCTGCATCTCAATCAAGCACAGTTTGAATACAATGGCTGGAGACATCATGGAAAGTGGGACGTTCGCATAACAACTGCTTGATAAGAGAAGAATTTCTTTCCTTCTCTTTTCCTTTAAGTTTCACTTTGGCACACAACAAAAACTGGATACTCCACCAACTTCCTATAATATTACTGCACTCCGTGGACCGACTGACACACACACAGCTAAAATAAATCCTCTGATTTGCCGTAATCACTTCCTTTCACAGGCCGTTCCCATCCCTCCTCTTAACACACAGACGGATACAATTAAGATTCCTCAACGCACCCAGATTCCAGAGTATTCCCAGATTCCGGCCTGCTTTCTACATCTGAATTTATAATCATTATAGTAGTTATACAAACTGTCATGCTGTCCAATTTATTTACAACTCCAAACATTCATTTACAACCTGTAAATTGTAAGTACATCCAGAACCTGTTTTAAATACTTTAGTATTTACAAATCATCAGTTTCAATTTCAGTAGTAGACAGTATTTAATGCATTTGTATCGTCATCCAGCTTCAGTTTTCTGCTAGATGACCTCTGAGGTCGATGTAGCTCTTGGAAGCAACGCTGACCTTATTCATTTTTCTGTGTTGGCTGATTCTTACAGTACCTCGTCCAAAAAAAAGTTTCCGGTTTTACTGTGAGGAATGTGATAGACTGAAATATCATACAGGGCATCTTTAGACACAACTTTTTCATAATGTAAGTGTGACAAGATACCGATTAGGTAAAACATATACTATATTACAAGCATCTGAGACTTCACAGACGGTGGTGAAATAGAATAAAATGAATAGCAAACCAAATAAAAACACTCCAAATTCCAACTGGTATCACAACAAACATTACAAGGAGTCATATACTGCATACTGCTGTTATACTATCTGTCATATTACTCAGTCTCTGTGTTAAAACCTTTTGAGTTCATGAGAGAACTGGTAGTGACAGACAACACATGAAGATGCATATTTAAACTGACGCTGCTGTTACACAGTAGATATAAAAAAAACATCAGAGCCACTTAAATGCTGCTGGGCGCAATAAAACAATGTATGGTAGCAACAATATATTGTTTTCTTCATTGTGGAAACAAGGGTTTCTAATAAAGCAACTTAATGTGGGTAGTAGCACCACAAGTGTTTGCATAATTACGAGGGTGCAGGGCTTAGTGTATTAGAGCTCGAGTGACACTCAGGCACTCAGTGCTATAAACACTTCAGTGGAAAGCAGTGATCTAGTCCCAGTGGCATCACAGCAGCTAAAACTATCATCAGTCTGTGGTAACTACTAAACCATGTCTCCAAGAGTCCATTCCAAACATTTCTGTGTTGAACAGCATTGCTTTTTTTTTTATTAGACTCTGCACTGGAGAGACATTAGAATAAGCATCACTCACATTGATCGATGAATATAATAAAATGCTAAAGAATTTGTACTGGTAATGCTGCTACAGAAGGCTCTAGTTGCTCCTGAAGAGTTTCTTTCATTCAGATACGTTTTCACACAACAACAGAGGTTCACAGAGACTCAGAAGGGATGAAGGGAAAATGCAAGACAGAAGACAGACTAGCGCTACATGCCATTATTCCCTTTGTGCTCATCCTAGTACATAACTTCATCTGAGTGAGTGAGTTTAGCCTTCCACGTTTCTCTTCACCGCAACACTTGGCATCAAAGGGTACCCACAATGCCTTGTCGACACTGGGACTTTTTTAGCCTGTGACCCCTTAAAATGAAGCAAAGTCTATTTTTGATCCATCGTCGAAGCTTACGGCCTTATTGTGGACATGAGTTTTAGGTTGTTAAACTTCACAATGATCATTCTTTATTCATGGTCTCTGCTTTAGGATTATTTAGATTGTTTGAAATAAAAATCAAGATTTTCATCTCAGCTTGTGGTCTTTAATAGCTCCACTGTTGGCTTCTGTTCATGTGCACAAGTGGCATCGTATCCTATAGCCGATTTATTTTACCATGACCCATCAGCTCTGTTTTTAGGGGTTTTTAGGGTGACTGGAACTAGGGCAAGGTTTGATGAGGACAACTGGGATGAATCCTTTCATTTTAGATATGATGTAAAAATAACGGGACTTGGGCTGCTGCGGGATTACATAACTGACATGATTGTGAACACACACACTCATTTCCAACATTTCAGAGAAAACAAAGTTGCAGTCAGTTCAGTCAGTTTCTCCACTGATACTGGTAATGATTTATCACCACTGAATACATATTTCACATGCTGCATAAATAGTTTAAATATTTTTTTTACTTATAAATGTTTTTTAATACTTCTTTGCTTGTATTTGTAACATCCATCTCTCTCTCACACTTGCTTTCATTTTCTTCCTCTTCCCTGTATCCTCCCTCGTCTTTTTTTACCCTATCCTCATTGCACTCTCTACTTATTCAAACCACATTACTTGAACTTTTATATAATTACAAAGAACAACATATCATTATAAAAATGAGGCTCTCTAAGAGGACTGGCAAATGTTGGGATGCTAGCCCAGTTCCATAAATTGTGACATGCGTCTCAAGTGTTGACAAACAGAAAAAAATACAATATAAACCGGTCAGTGCTACATAACTAAAGCATCTTCGCGTGTGCATGTACTGTATTTGTGTCTCCTACCTTCAGTGTGTGTGGCTTCAGGTGAGGGAGCGTCTTGGCCCCAGTCTGCCGCACTATGGATCTGTACCACTAGGAGCCGCTTCAGTGACACCAGGTCAACATCTTTGAGCCCCACTTCCAACTGGCGGACAATGCTTCGCCCTGGTTGGCTGGTCACCACAGTAACCTGGAAGTATAGCAGAAAAATATATTATGGGGAGGGGTTTTGAAATGTTCTAGGGGGCGCTTTTGAGCCATTTTTTACATTACATGGGTGTGGCCCAATGGGATGTTAGAAGGTGCGCGTCTTGTCTACGCTGCCAAATTTGGTGATCCTACGTGTTTCTTAACGGCGCAAAAAAGGGACACTTATTTTTTGGCGCCAAAATCAAAAGACGGCGCGCCGCCACGCTGACGCCATTGTACGTAGCTGCATGACGTTCATAATGGAGCTTCAGCAAGTGGTTATGGATGTTTTAGAAGTGGAATGAAATTGATGCGTCGAAACATGTGGCGTCAGTATGTGTAAACGTAAAGGGTGGCGGCGTGGAGGCTATAAGCCCCACCCATGGGCGTAGTCGGCATCAAACGACACAGGGCGTCGCCCTTCACATGTGTATGAAATTTGAAGGCGATAGGATTTTTTGAAAGGCGTCAAAAAGGCAAACGTAAATTTTTGGCGAATGACCCAAAATGGCTGCACTGCCACGCAAAGGCGGTTACTGGTAGCGGCACGCCGTTTCTCGTGCGGCTTCACCAACTTGTTTTCTGTTTTTTAGAAGTGAAACGAAGGCGACAGAGTAAACGGTGCGCTTGCCGTATACATGAGTGTAAATAGCGACCATTTCCTGTTACCACGGGCAGGCGCCATGAGCGACGCGGGTTGTTGATACATAGGAACGTTCAGGGCCGGAGACCCGTTCTAAGTTCCGAATTTGAAGCGGCTCCGATTTTTTTTATGGCCGTGAGAGGCGTTCGTGCGTTTATGGCGAGTGGCGTCCATCGCGCAAAACTTTAGGCCTCCCTACGAGCTACGCCCTCTGGCGAAGCGATGTGCAGAGCACAACTTAAGCTCAGCTACGTCCGATGATGATTTTTGCCGAGTTTGGAGTCTGTGGTGAGAAAACCCTAGGACGAGTTCGTTTTGGCTGGCGCGCCCCCCTCAACGCCGAGTTCCGCGAGGTCGCCCGTTCCTGCCATGTCGTATCAACTTTTTGAGCATGACTAGGGGGTGCAAATGCCCTCCGAAGAGTTGCATGAATAATAATGCGTAATAATAATAAACAGCTCAATTTTAATAGGTCCCTTACTGCAAAAAAGTGGTCAAACTAACTAAATTTCATTTCTGATGATTCCCATCCTAAAACTCTTCTTATGAACTCAACATCGTTTCTCTTCCTCCATCACACTGAAAACCTTGATCAGATATATGATATGTTATATTTAGCTATACTCTTCTTCTTCTTCAGAAAAAAAAACAAGCCATACAAACATTACTCATGTTTCTGTTGTACTTTAGGGGCACGACATGCTGTAAATTACAACTACTAAATTAAATGCATGATGTCAGATGCAAAAAAGTTTTGTGTAAAGATTATATAACTGGCCTTCTGCTACATAATCTGTATTTTAGTGTTTTCTGTATCAAAACATACCATTATCTCATGTTACGACATGAGATAATAAAGAATATAAGAATATGCTCTGTAAAATGTTTTTTTTTTTTACTAATCCATTAACTTAAAAAAATGTGTGGTTTCATGCTGCAAAAAAAATAAAAATAAACACTAACAAGAAGTGCCTGATATATCTGATAATAGAAAGAGACAAATTTAATTTTCTGTAGCATTGACATGCATAATGGGAGGATAACTGATAAAGTAATGTGAGGCTGATGTTGAACATCCTAAATCACATTAACAGGAGCAGTAAATGATGATGAGGATTATTAGTGCTCTCTGCTTCCTGCTGTATGGCTAAAGGTAGAATCTGAAACACACACGTATGATGAATGTGTATTGTATAAGTGAAGCTACACACACACACACACACACACACACATTCAGACACACATTAACAGAGTCATGTCTCTGCTTAGTGTCTCTCTGTTTCCTAATAGTGCTATTCCTATCCGCTGCTGTCGGAAACAGTGGGTCTTAGTGTAATCATCTGTCCAGAGCTTCCTAATAAAGCTCGCTGGATTTGAGAAATCTACGTCAACATCCCACAGCCTGGTATCCAGAGGACATGTTGTTCAAATCTAACAAGGGTAGTGGACTGGCTGATTTCACAATTGGCTCCCCTTCTGTCAAATGTTTTAAAATGTTTAACAAAGGACATGCTTTCAGTAATGTCAGCTAATATATCCATTCCCCTAAACTAATATGCTCATATATAAAATGATGTGTCTCATGAAGAATATTAGCCTAAAGCTGGCTTTGAATTACATAACGTAAAAGAAAAGAAAAGTTCAATTAAATGTGCTGCAGCCGAGTGATGGCTATGATCTTTTATTGATGTCAATAATTCCACCCACTTTAGTCATAATGTGGCAAGGCACATCAGCGAGTGGAGACAAATTACACCAGGATTTGATTGGAAACTATTTTAAAAAAAGGAAAACAGTTTAAATATGTGTTATATGTGCTGATGTTCAAGCAGGAAGGCCCTGAAAACGACTGCAGCTCTGATGCTCAGCAGCATATAAACAGAACAGAAATTTCCTGCGTTTGAAATGTACATGAGCTGGTTCTAAGTGGACTGTCTGATATAAGACAGGAAGAGTTCCCAACCACTAAAATGGACTAAGATTTTTTAAGCTTTTAAAAATGCAAATCAGATTTGTAATTCAATATGTGTTTGCCACTGCTAAATACAGTGAATTAGACCTGAAGAGAGCTCATTTGACAGTTATAAGTGGTGCCTCTTCCCTACATTAGCATGAAGTACATTGCTTGAATATCAAAGGGAGTCTATTCAGTCTAAGATAGACTGCAGCTGAAGAGATGCTCCCTCATAATGGATATGAAGAGAACAGCTAAATATGTGGTGGAAAATTCAATAAAGATGTGTAAAGCAGACAAAGCGGTTCAGTCACATCCAATCACAAATTCAGGCATTGGTTGTTTTTTTTAAAGTCCTGGAACCTGATATCTCCCTGCAAAATTAAAAGGAGGGGATGTAGCTCAGTGGTAGAGCGCATGCTTCGCATGTATGAGGTCCTGGGTTCAATCCCCAGCATCTCCACCTATTGAAACACAGTGATGTGCACTTCTTGCTGATGATAATTGGAAGAAGAGATAAGCAATTTTCATGAATTGACGAGAAATCATTTTCACAATGACAGAAGGATGCAGTGTCAGTTTTTGTCTTTGCAGAAAAGCAGAGCAAATGGGGATGTAGCTCAGTGGTAGAGCGCATGCTTCGCATGTATGAGGTCCTGGGTTCAATCCCCAGCATCTCCACTTCTTATCAAGATGCTTTAAACCTTAAGAGTCCAAATCAGTTTGTCATGTAAGACAAGCAGCCTTTTTGGCCTCCAACCTTACCTGTGATTGCCCAGAGAACATTTAAATTGTGTGTTCAGCTGAATTGAAACACAATTCAGGCGAGCATTAGGAGCAGGAAAGGATGTGCAGTTTTGTTGTTTGCTGACCATAATTGAAAGAAGAAGGAAGAATACGTTTCTCATTGTTTAGGCATGATGAAATTAAGCCGTAATAATTTTCAACAAAAGATGTGGGGATGTAGCTCAGTGGTAGAGCGCATGCTTCGCATGTATGAGGTCCTGGGTTCAATCCCCAGCATCTCCACTTTACAAATCAGTTGAATGGGAAAATTAAGGCCCCTCAGTTTTTGCCTCTAATCTTACCTATGATTGTCCAGTAAACTTTTAAATTGTGTGTTCAGCTGACTGGAAACACAATAATTTTTTCGAGAGATACAGAGATGGAAAGAGGGGAAAAAAAGTAAATTATACATGCAAATTGTAGAGGCAAAAGCATGCTCCGTGTTGTTAGTAGATTAGTTCTACTTGTGTATTTTCAGAAGAGGCAATTTTTTGGAACTTGTAAATGTCCCCTAATTGAATGCAAAATTAATTTGGTGTGAATTCAAATACACGGACAGAGTTTCAGTCTCGAAATGAAAATTCAACATAATCTGCCCTTGAAAGCACATTTGGGATCCTGTACAATACATGTGGGGATGCTGTACGCAAATACTTGAACTTCACTGTAATAGTTTTTATTCATTTATTGGACAGCTTATTAAAATGTTTATGCTTTCAAAAGGTTCAAGAGGATGAACTGGGCTAATGAACCACAAACTATGTGGGGATGTAGCTCAGTGGTAGAGCGCATGCTTCGCATGTATGAGGCCCTGGGTTCAATCCCCAGCATCTCCACTTCTTCAGAATAAACATCTCACATGTAAGGAAGTTCAGTCGGCAAGCTGGCTCAAAAACATACCGTATTGTATTAGTAAGTGAATTACCAGCCACCACTGAATTAACACGTGAGCGGAGCTCTCTGTAAAAGCCCATCTGTATGCATTCAGTGTGTTTATGTACATCTGCTGCTAGCTGTCACATGACTGGGAAAAGGCAAATGTATTTTGATTGTAAAAACAAGTTCTTGCTGAGCTTATTTTGCATAAACAAGGTCTGTCTATGCTCACCTCCACAGATGTGTTGTTGCTGGCCTGGTTTCCAGTGCTGGTATGTCTGATGTACTGTTTAAACTGCTGAAGACTGTCCAGCACTGCCTGTCGCAGCAGCTCGCTTCCCCTGGCTGGTCTCCTGATGCAGCCTTCACCTGGAATAGACCGCAGCTCCTCGACGCAGGAACATAGCCTGGCCAGGTTGCCACAAACCGGCTAAAAACACACAGGCGCAAAGAAGAAAAGGGGATAAAAGTGAGATATAATGTGGCTGATGGAAAGCAACAAAAGAAAGGGGAGTAAGAGAGAACCTAATAGGAGAGATACAGTGTGTTTCATTGCTTTTAGAAAGACTTCTCCTTCATCTGTCTTACCACAAATGGCATTAGACATTCTTGCTGCCTGCTGATGGCGTACAAACTGAGGAGTGGTATCCTACAGGGTCCATCCAGACTACAGGCCAGGGACAGGAAGTTATCCAGGGCATCGCAGAGCACTGTACGGGTGTCAGACCACCAGGGTGGCAATGCCTCCACAATCAGGACCCTGGCTGGTTGCCGTGGAAAAGGGGAGGACCAGTAAACCAAGCTCCCAGAGTTGGAGGAACCTGTCAGCCTCTTCCTGTTGTCCATTGAAATCTGAATACAAGAAACAGAGCATAACATGATACTTAGTGGCTAAAGAAAAGGGAAAAGGTACAATAAAAACGTCTAAAGGAAGATTTCACCCCAAACATGCCATGCAAGATGTAAAATATTGTTTTCATGCATAGATGTTATGTTTTGTGATAAAAGCAAACATAAAATGTTTACAATAAATCTGACAAATACAGTCCATGAGGAGGAAAACCAGTGATTACAAAAAAAAGACCAAAAAGAACCCCAAAATAATCCATTGCCCTGTAATGATAATTAGCCTTTACAGTCAACAATATTTATTGCAAAGTACACGAGCTGTAGTCGTAATCATTAGCAGTAAGCACGACTGTAAATAGAACATGAATAAATCAGTTATGATAAACACAGAAACTTATGTAAATTACAACAAAATCTAGGTTATATAATAGGTCCAGTTTTCACATAACTTCATCGGAAGAGGCTAATCTAAAAAGTTACCACCAAACTAGGTTTTGTGCAATAATGGTTCTACTGGAAAGGAGAACAACAAATGTTCTCATCCTGGTGTACAAATCCTCCCTCGAGTGGTCTTTAAGAGTTATTTATGCACAGGAAGTTACCACTTGGTGTTAAACAAATCAAGATGTTAATGTTAAAATTAGGGTGGCAACTAGTAATTATGTTGTTGATTAACTGATTAATTCCCAGAGTCTAAGGTGTCATCATTACATCTCTACTAACAGTACAAAACCCAAATATACCGCATTTCATTTATGATTAAATATAGAACAGTAGAAAATCATATGTTAGAAAATGGAATGAATCTGGACTACAAAGCTTTTTATAGATAATACATGTGTCTTTGATAAAGTTTTTATCTAATCCATCTGCATGAGGGGGGGGAAAAATGTTGTTTTTGCCTTTCAATTGTCTCAATGGAAGGAAAAAACTCCAGCTGTGTGTCAAAAGGCAACAGTCAGTCATGCAACACAGAAGCCCACTGCTTCACTGAGTCAATGATACCATATGAAACCCTGGCATTACAGAAAATCTGTGTGAATCACTCTCCTCAACACTCATCATCATACTTGAGGGGCAATCCCTTATTTGGAAACATCAGTGACCCTTCTCCCCACACCTTCTAATTGTGACACACATCAGTACATCATTAGGCAATTCATTTCCACACCTCAGTAAGCAAGAACAGACAAATTTCCATAATGAAAGACCAAGATGCTTCGGGGGCTTTTTTTTTTTTTTACATTTCACTGAAACAAAGTTAATCTGAACAACAGGTCATAGCAGCAGACGAATATACTAATATACAGACAACTGACTGGAACAATGAGTCATTTAATCGTGGGAAATTTAACTTTTAAATTACTTTTAATTAAAGTATTCATTTTTCGAGCAAAAATGCAAAACATTTACTGATCCTCTAATGCGAAGCAAGCAATTTAAAGATGTCACACTGGGCTCTGGGAAATTATGATGGACATTTTCCAATAATTTTTGTTTTAGTGTAAATAGATAGATATACTTTATTAATCCCAAAAACTGGGAAATTAGATCATCCACTAATGAGACATTATCATTACTTGCAGGCAACCCTAAATGTAACAATACCTGATTATTCATGTATTTTAATTTCTGGCTTCGATACAGCTTGTAGCAAAACACTTTAAATCGGCCTGCGTCCCAGGTCGAGGTACTGCATTTCTACGCACTTACACACACATGTTCTGTTTACAAATTCCCTCTTGGATTTGAGTGATGAATTAATTAATTTAGAGGCGGATGGAATATTTCAGCTTCATGTCGTCATGTTGCCATAAATCTGCCTCACAACCTTTCGTCTGCAGAAACACACAGAGTCATACTGGATTGTTGATGCCCACATGAAAACGACCAAGGCTCCAACAGCACTATACCTACCAGCTTTGAACTCAAAATAGAGGTAGAAATAACAACATGTCATACAAAAAGCACCTGAAGGCCTGGACTGCTGTTATCAGAACAGAAACCACTGACAGAACTAATCCCTTCTGATTGAAAGCTGAGCCCTGAGCACTCTTTATCATCCGAGCTCTCTAAATCCACTGTCCTGAAACCCTGTTCTGTTTTGATCTTCACAGAGAAGGGCTATTTTATACCGGTTAGACCCAAAATAAAGGACACATTGTGTGAGTGTGTGTTTTCTGTTTGATCTTGTGCTCTTCTCATCTGTCTCTGACTCAGTTCTCCTCTTCTAAGCCAAAATCTGTCCTTCTTCTCACCATCCAGATCACACATCTTTTACCCTCGTAGCTTTGATCTCACATCATCTCTGATCCCACGCTCTGTGTAAACATAAATGAATGCAGTAGGACTCTCTCTACAAATAATACACGTTTTCAGGGACATGTATGTTGGGTCTGTTCAGCTGAATTTCTTCCCCTGCTATAAATAGACTTTATGTGAATTTTCTTAAATTCCTCAAATCATGTTTATATACAGCACCAATCAAATGTTTTGACACACTTGATACTGTGTGTGAATGAAGAGAGTGTCTTTGACAGCTAGCTAAATTGCTAAATTATTATGAACGTTAGCTAACCGTTAAAATGTTTTAACTGTTGTACCTTAGCTAGCTTCCCTCTCTTCAGTTGGCTTCTGTTAGCTACAACGTATAATAAAAGTATCCTCGTAAAGATTTGAGAAACACTTTGACCCAACAGTTAAGCTACCTAGCTAGCAGGCTAACGCTAACATTAAGCTAACTACCTGTAAACAAAGTCAACGGCAGCTTCTGTCTTCGGCCTCTTCTTCTCTGTTCGCTCAGGACCGCAACACATACGGAACCAAAGATTGTCTATTGGTAAGATGAATCACTCGATACCCTAAAGCAACCGACCGTGTTTTGACGGATATTTTAGCAAAGTTATTGCGTATTTGATACACCTCAACAAAAAAAACAAAGTTGTATCTTGTGTAATTGTGTATTTTTATACTCATTTTTAAAAAAAGTAGCCAAAAATAGTAATGCTGCTATTCCGTGTTTCAGTTGTTTAAGGAATTGTCTTAAAAGCAGGCTGATAAGGCCAACCCTTAGCTTTTTATTCAGCAGTACAAACAAATAAGTCTTGAGTAAAGAGACAAACAAGCACAGAAAAACAAACACCATGACTTAAAGTAAACTGCTAGTTTTCTCTTAAATTAGTAGGAAAACAAATCCACACTTGTACTTTTGCCCCCCCCCAACTTCTTCAAGTGTGAAGTTTAGCTCAAAACTTGTGCATCTTGTCCTGCCCTCCTGTTTGTTGTCTCTGTGCCTACAGAGAAAGATAAATGAGAGGCCAAATGCAGGGACAGAATAAAAAAAAAAAGCGATATGGAAATTTGTTCCTGACGATTGGCCTGCTTCGTTCTGTCACTGGAGATGGAGAAATACAACGTTAGATGTTTGTGTGTGTGTGTGTGTGTGTGTGTGTGGGTTTTGTAAAGTGTTGTGTACCGTGTAAGAGGCTTCGCTGAATGCTGGGTTATGAAATGGGAGCTGATTCATGCAAAGTCATACAGTTGTCGTCTCTCTCTCTCTCTGTCACACACACACACACAACCACAACATGCTACTTTGTCAGGATGCATGAGATTGACACGAAGGACACGGGGTACATACGCAGCTGCTTATGGGAGATAAAATAAGCCGTGTATGTGTGTGAGAGAGAGAAACTAACTTCTGCCAACTCTCTGCACCTGACAAAAAAAACCCCACTTCCAGATAGATTTTTTTGCTTAGTAGAAGTCCTGATTTCCTGACTTCCATGTCTCCCCTTCCTCTTCCTTCCTGGTTAAAGGTTTCCTCTAAAATGTCATCACACACACACACACACACACCTACTCCTTACACCTTATCTCTCCATTTCCCACTCCTACTCCACTACATCCCACCTGCCTGTCACTGCAAGATGCTCAAATTTCACCCGTAACGTGTGTGCCGCGCGTCAGATTTCAACCGTGGTGCGTAGATTTCACTAGGAGGATCTTCCAGTCAGACGGATGTGAGCCTTCAGTTTCAAATATGAAGGCCCATGTAAAGGGATTATGTGCACCAATATGATTAGAGCTTAATCGCTCTGACGCACAGACACACACACACGATAAAATACACACATGCCTCCTCATTTAGTGGTGATGATGAACACACATACTTCTAGGTCAATAGGAGCTTTGCAACAGTGTTTTAATCTGCTGTGTGTTTTTTTTTTTTTTTATTAACTCTTGGGGATTGGGGGAAAGTTTTAGTACTTATTTTGCACACTAGTTGCTTTTTTCCAGTCTCGTGTGATTTCTTGCACCGTTTTTTTTTTTTTTACTCCTACGTTCGGGCTCAGTTTTATTCACTTCGATTGAGATTGAATTAATGTTAAGTCGCTTGTGTTAAGTTGTTTGCAGCCTTGAGAAGTTTTAGTTTTAATTCTTTAAAATGGGAACAGGAGCATGAAATTAGAAAATCCCACTCAGTACGTCCCAGCAGTTTTATTCGAAGAGGGTCAGATGGAAGCGGATAGCCGGCAGCAGGGTTGTAGTTTGTTTGTTTGTTTGTTTGTTTATTTGTGTTAATGCTCTGGTTTTGCACTCACATCATTATTTTGGACAGTTGCTAATTAATACCCAATATATGCCTGTATCTTAAAAAAAAGATTATCTATCTATCTATCTATCTGTATATATTGACTATAACTACAAGGTCTTTGCAGGAATTCAGAACAATAACAAAAGGCTTGTTTTAGCATGTTAGGTAGACTTTACAGGGTTGACTTCTGATAAACCACTGTGAGTATTTCCTCACTTGTTCTGATGACTCAAAAAAAAAACAATCACATTTGGATTAAGAAAATATTTGTGTCATGTTCAAACTAGATTATACACCACAAGGGACAAGAAAGACAGAAAAAGAGAACGGCAGCTCTGAAATATGACACAGAGCGGCTACAATACAGCGGCGCTCTGTTTGTTTCCACTAAAGAGCAGATAAATTCTAACTGACATGTAAAACACAAATGTAAATATGTCAAAACAAGTGTGGAAAAGGATTTAGCTTAACCCGCTTTTAAGGGGAATTAACATTTACTCAGGAGGAAATGTGGCTGACTTAACACTTAAACAATCTCCTCTATCTTCTCGAGAATTTGTTTGTTATGTTTGTTTATTGGGGTTCATGAATCATCAATCCCTTTCAAAGCAGGGATGCACGCTAAAAAAAAGAAAATGTTCAAAGTAGATGACAAGACGCATTGTTCTTTTATCCATGAGAGGCACGTCGCAGTCAATCCAGTGCACAAAGCCGAAACCTGTTTACCATTGTTTTTGTGTTTACTGTTTTGCTGGAGAGAATAGAATAGAATAGAATAGAACAGGGCAGAAGTGGCTAAAATGACAGATGAACTGGAGTCAGTTCATGGAGTTGCTGCTCTTACCTTTTGATGGGAGTGCTTTAAAAAAAAAGGATGGGTGCAGAGCCTTTATGCCTTAATTGTATAATGAGAGCTCTACTTTGTGCGATATGGAGTACTTAACAAAGGGAATATCAGTATCACTTATCGCTGGCTTCGTAAATGTTCATTTCAAAAGTTGATAAGGAGGGGGGATGTTCTGGTCCATGCTGATACAAATCAGTTGAGATGTTTTCCAGACAACAGATGGAACATACAGTATATCCATTTAGTACCTCTTGAGTTCATGTTACCAGTCGGCCATGTTTGTTCATCAGTGCTACTTGTCATGGACTAATTTTTGGGTTTTGATTATTTTGTTTGATTAGACTGTTTTATTGTTGTTGTTTTTTTCTGTTTTCCTCCACACCTGCCCTGCATCACCCTCGTCAGTCCCGCCCCCCTCCTGGTGTTTTTCCCAACCAATCAGCTCCCTGTTTTTTGCCCCACTCACCTGTGCCACATTTCCTGATGAGTTTCTATCTATTTTATTTCTGTTGCTGGTTGTTGGATCCTTGTTTTGAATATTCCTTGTCCTGGTAGTTTTGTTCTTGTCGGTCTGTTCTTGGCCGTGTTGCCTCCTACTCTCTGCATTGTGGGTTCACACACACACACCACTCCAGCTAGAATACAATTCGCAGCTACAGAACCAGATATTTCCCTCAGGAGATGGTGGAGACAAGATCAGAGCTAAGAGCAGAGTGGATTTTGTACTTAACATTCATCAGCAGACCAGAAATCTAACTCCAAATGAATGCTAATGTTTCTTTGTATCTCCCAGATGAAAGTTGATAGTGTCTAGAACTTGTTTCCACTGCTCCCAAGTGGCCAAAACAATCAATCAATGCGTGTTTAAATTAGGTTTTAAGGCAATAGATTCAGCATGTTTAAGTCAATGTTCCTCATCCGTGCATTCTTCCTTTAAAAAATATAAGATGTGACTTCTGCAAGGACAATTCATTCTGCAGCTCTCTACCTGGCTTATTCAGTGTGTAACTGATGCCGTTCAAGTACTGCTAAATGCAATTATCCATTACATATCTATTGACAATCTAATTAGTTATTGAAAGCCCAGGGACACTTCCTTCTCTAACAAGATGATGGATGGAAGCTTTTTGCTGGTCATTTGGCAGGGAGTGTTTTTTTAATGGAAAAGGAGGAGGATGTGCTGTGAAAGTTGATGCCACTCCTTTTTATTTGATACTTGGCCACAGGCATATTCTCACATCGCTAGACCGTCCTCACAAGATCCGTTTCTGGTATCGTAATGGAAGTGTTTCATCTCAGATGTGAGCTCATTCTCTAAGGGTTGTGTATCAGCTGTTTGTGTAAAAAAACAAAAACAAACAGATTGTCCGTCTACCAAACAACAACAGCTTCTGATGATCTTGTGACCGCAGCCTTATCAATAAGTCAGTGTTCCTAATGTACCACATGAACATTAGTGGATGTTCTCTGTAGGAAAACTGCTGAGAGTTCCTTGTGAACATACATGACTCATCTTTGACTGAACATCAACATCTAATGGCTTGATTGTGACCTAGATGACGTTATGTTGTTCAGCTCCCGGTGGTCTCATGATGTCATTAATAACTTCATTACATTCTTATGACTTGTTACATCAGCATTATATCACCAGATTGGCAACGTGATGCCGGTAAGTGTACTGTATTTATGCTCAGTCACAAACAACTGGGACACATTCATATCACATCATATGCATAATTTCCTAGTTCCATTTATTCAGCCCAACCGAGCTTCTATGATGAGGTGTCAGGAGGAATAGGTGTGTGGTGACATTTTTAGATGAGGAGGTGGGAGGTCTTCAAGAATCAGAATTAGGGAGGAAAACTCATCTTCCACCACCCAACCAACAACATTAAGCCCTGCTTATCTAGTGACACACACACACACACATACTCACACAGGTGGCAAAAATGGATCTGGAAATGGTTTTTCCAAGTGCAGAGAGTTTGTGTTGCCTTTGCTATTGAATTCTGGCCCAGCAACAAGCTCACAAAACTAACTTGTATCTGTAAGAAAAAAAACGTGTGCTGTCGTAATGCTGTTTTTCGATAGGGTTGGGTGTGTCCGCTCTGAGGTGAGCTATGAGCAACTGTGACCTTTCAAGCTGCACGGGCGCCCTACAAACTGTTTTTTCTACGGAGCAATGGTGTTGGGGGGGTACACTGGTTCACATAAACCACCACAGTAAGGGCACCTGCAGCTCTTCATGTAGAAAGATCCATCGACCAGCACAAAAGATGTCAAAAGTGTTCTTCTTTGTGCCCTATTGCCATATGTGTGATGTCGACACGTGGAGGATGTGCTTCCTGCTCATCTCTGCTGGGGGACGGTATAGACAGTATGGCTCTGTCCAGTAACGGTTACAGCACTACGTTGTGACTCTTCAACAATCAGGTCCATTGTTGCTATTTCTTCCCATGAATTTCTCTGCCACATTTAGAAAAAAAAAAAGAACAAGTGGCAGCACAGACTATAGATTGTGCCAGCTGTGGTGGTCTGACATGTAAATGACTTGCACACGTAACTGTGACTCGACGGTGGTTGAGCTGTACACTAGACATTCAGCACACACAGCGTACTTAATGAATGGTCTGTTTTTGAGTAGAGGCAATTCTCAGAATGTAACTAATCTTATAGTATCTGGGCCGAGGTTTGAGTTTTGGTGAGACAGTGTGTCCACATGTGATATACACAGTCATTCTTAAACACACTGTATGTACTTTTACGTGTGTGTGTGTGTGTGCGTGTGTGTGTGTGAGAGAGATGAAGTGTATTTGACACTGGAGCTCAGTACAACATGGTAGCGATGTCACCGCTCTCTCCCTCTGTTTCCGTAAGCTCACTGTCTTCCTCAGGGCTGTATAATGATTAGGTCACTGTCGTGTGTGTGTGTGTGTGTGTGTGTAGATGGATGGATGGACTGTAGTATTCTGCAGGGGGCTGCTTGTTAACATATTCATGAATCTTGGTTAAAGATTCCTGCATGTACTGTATGTATCACTGCCTAGGCTGATCTGTTCATGAACTCTGAATCTTAAATTCTGCACATTTTCACAGTAATGAATAACATTGCCTCCCATGTGCAGTTTTGTGACTCCAGACCAGTGAACTGATTATTGTGTCGTACATGTTTTGCAAAATGTCAGCTCAGCTGCACTCATGGGAGCTAAAAGTTTTTTTTTTTTTACCTTGTTGAAACCTGTGAAAGATTTTGCTGGTAGATGTCAATTTTCAAATGTCTGAATTTCATAATATTCTTACTTGATGTTAAAGATACAGTACGCTGACACGGTTAGCACAGATTTGCAGCAGAATAAAAAAAATAATCTATTCAGCAGATGTTTTGAGATGAACATGAACGGCTGCTTACTTCAGAAGGAGCCCTGGAAACGGCTAATTGGAGGCAGGCAGCATTCATCCGTGCAAACATTGTTCCAGGCAGATTATCGCACAAGAGACTGTCGTGAATGACGTGTGAAGCGCCTCGTCTAAATTTTTTAGGCCGAAGATAGGTGCGTAATGAAAGAAGTGAGTTCTGAGCAACTGTAAAGCATATGGATCACGTTATGTAAAACTGTCAGATTTTCATGAATATAAAAAAAGTAAAATGAAAACATAAAAGCTTTTGCACAGAGGTGCCAAAAAAATATAAAGCTGTAACTTTTACAAAGAGAAAGACTGACAGGCTGCCATAGCTGAAACCACATGCAACCTGCTTACACAAGACTTTATTTTCTGGGTGTGCTTTGAAAAGTGAATATGAAATTTGCGGGAGGTGATCCTTCTGTCAGTGAAAGATTAGGCAATGAAAAAAATTATAAAAAAAAGTCAAGGACCCCCTTTTTAAGGACATAACTATTGTAGTTGGTGTAGTTGCATCAGTGGAGTATTCCAAATCCTTTACATAAGTAAAAGTACCAATACAGCAATGTCAGAAATCTCCAAAGTAAAAGTTCTGCATGAAAAACTCAAGTTCAGTGAGAGGATATACATATTAGCAGCAAAATGAGTGGTTTGGTCCTTCTGACATATTATTACTGAAGCATCAGTGTCAGAGCAGCATGTTACTGTTGGAGCTGCTGGAGGTGGAGCTAGTTTCAACCACTTTATATACAGTTAGATAGTTTAGTCTAGTGGTTCCCAACCTAGGGGTCAGGCCCCTCCAAAGGGTCAGCAGATAAATCTGAGGGGTCGTGAGATGATTAATTAGAGAGAGAAAAGAAGAAAAAAAAAAGAATTATGATACACAAATCTGTTTTCAGTTTTTTGGACTTTTTCCTCTAATTTGGATCATTGAGTTCATTGTGTCAAATCATCTGAAATGTAACTAAAGCTGTCAGATAAATTAAGTGGAAAGTATTATATTTCCCTCTGAAGTGCAATGTAGTGGAAGTATCAAGTGGGATCAAATGGAAATACTCAAGTAAAGTACAGGTAACTCATAATTGTACTTGCAGTAGTTGAGTAAATGTAGTTAATTACTATCCACCACTGTGTAGTTGCCAGATGTTTACTCAGATGCAAAGTTAAACCAGCTGTATTAATTCTGATATGACAAATACAAAAATCACTTCATTAAACAGTTGTAAGACTGATGATCTTAAAGAAAGCTTTAAAGACGTTTACGGCAATTGGCCCGTTTTTTTTTTTTAATACCTCCACAATATGAACAAAAAGAAAAATTCTTAGAAGTTCTCTTCCATAGCTTACCGCTATATATTTGCAGTTTAGGTATTTATCTCTCATCCATAGAGACTTACAGTGAGGATGTCGGGGGCAAAATGAGCTTCAGCAGGATCATTAGCCAGAACTCTATTCCTCTGTTCCTCCCTTGATCCTTCCAACCGACCCAATTCTTTTTCCACCCCCGTGCTCTGCTCCTTCACTTCCCTCTTAAGTGCTCCTCTGAATCAAGGTGCTCTGACAATTGCTCTGGAATGACAGTCTTTCACCCTAATCCTCAGACCTGTTGTCATGGAAATTGGGCTCTCCGAACAGCACTATTCAGTGCCCCTTGCATGAAACATGAATGATGAATTTGAGTTTTTTTGTATGCATGTGTGTGTGTGTGTGTGTGTGTGTGAGTCTATTTGAGCGAGCCAACAGGCGGATTTCAACAGTAAGGCCTAATCACTCTTTCTGTCACAAGATGTAATGAATGGAGAGACAAAGGTAGAAAATCTGCCCAGTGGTTAATTTCTAAATGCAGGATTGCATTCAATGCATCCGTTGACAGGGCTAGTGGGTTTGCCTAATTGCTTTGGGCTAAAAACTGCTCAGTTGATAAAGAAAAACCAGGCTAGGAGCTTAGCCATCTAAAATAGATAGAGCTGAATGCTTTAGTCTCTTTGGTACTGATGTGAATCGACCAGTTTTAATAATATCGCTGAGACTGAAATATGGAAAGTGAGTGTAGAGAAATGAGGAGTGATTCTACTGATTTGTGCTCTCTAAATTCGTGAGACTACACTCATATATATGCGTGTAGTATTTTACCCACTTCTAGACATGTATTTTATTCTGTTTCTCGTCCCAGTGAGTTGAACACAGTCATGCCGACAGTGTTTTCATATTAAGCGTATTTCCAACCAGATTTTTTCTTGTTTTATTTGATCTGGTGGGTAAAAAAGGGTTTCGGGTCAGCTCGAGGTTCCTTTTGGTACCACTTAGGCGGTTTTTCCAAAAAAAAGTTAAAGGCTATATTACAATGAGTCAGCCCGTTCTCTCCTCCAGTTATTATAGAGATTGACATCGCTGTGCCTAGTCTGCCATGAGACCCTGTGTTGGGTAGGTTCAATCCCTCGACATGCAGTGACAGAGGACTAATGAGTATTTTTCTTTATATATATAATTTAAGTTGAAAGTCATCTGTAAGTAAGTGAAATGCATGTCATAAGCATATTTGTTTTGTCAGACTTGGGTGAGGTTCACAACTGAAAATGCATCTAAAAAGCTGTAACTTATATTATACTATTCATCATCATATTGCTTTTTTTTCTCACTAGCTACTAGTTACTTGAGTTGAACCACCCTCACAGAAAGCAGCGTGAGATCAGAAACTTATTTTACATGGCAGAGTACTTTAGAATATCCCTGCTGGCGCACTGTACTTTTTTTTAAAAACGTCGGAGTAAAGTAGGATTTATCTCCGTCTGCAAAATCTTTGGGATACTATTGTGCAATGTAACCATAGAACTGAACTGGATAAATAGAGCTGAGACGGAGAATAATTGATTGGATGATTTCTTTGTGTTTATTAATAAGTGTTCTTGATTAACAGTGCATGGAGCATGTCATAATGGACTATATTATGGCGCACACTCGTCCCTGTTAATCAAACACCGAGAGGTTCAATTGGTCTGTTCCCATAGAAACCAAAAATGAATTGTGGACCAAATCAGTTGATTGGACATGTAGTTGATCTAGTCATTAATGGATAACTAATGGAGCACTTTGTCTTAATTACAAGAACACAGAAAGTGTGTGTGTGTGTGTGTGTTCTTTTGTGTGTGTGTGCAATCATGAAAGTTTTCAATAATCAGCATCAGACTATATTAGAACTTTGTCTTTTCGAGTCAGTCTGATATGTTGCCTCCCATCTTTCCTTTGTGACCTACAGAAACCTCCGGGGCCGTATGCAAGCAGTATTCAGCAATACTATAGTGCAATAGTCAATGCAACTGTCTGTCATATGAAGTGATGCCAATGTCAGCGATGGAGGACAAATTACAGGGAGCCTATCCTTTTAATCTTAAAGTGAACTAGTAGCTGTGGAACAAATGTAACTGGAGTAAGTACAATATGTACATCATGAGATGTGGTGGAGTAGGAGCATTAAGTGGGAAATGTAATTATTTTCTACCACTGCAGGAGTTTCTTCATGCTTTTTATGTTGTTTACTCATTTCCTTCTTTCCTTCTTTCTCAAGTGTTTGTTCTTCCTGATGTGGTTCAAATACCGGCGTAGCTGTGTATCACTACCTCTGTCATATGATGTTGTTTTTCATGTGTTGAGCCTTGGATTACTGATTACCTTTCAGTGAACACAGTATACACACTGTTCTTCTCAACTTCCTGGAGAAAAAAAAAAATTTGCCAGAAGGAATTTTTTTCTTCCCCCCGACTGTAATTGTTTGTTTGTGAGCTGAAAAGAGACGAGAGGGAGATCATATGACATGTGCGATAGAGTTTATGACTCTGTCAGTTCATCTAACTTTATGTAACTCAGATAATAATAATCACAAGGTCACAATACTTGAAACTCTCAACTATGTCTCACAGCTTTCCTCAAGAGATGGTGTGTGTGTGTGTGTGGTAGGTTGTCATGGAGGAGACAATTTAGTTGTTATCACACAAATATGGGGCCGTTTTTTTTGAGGAGTCATAAACTCTCTGTCTCTGGACAAGGATGGTCTCTGGCATCTTGATAACAACTAAAGGGTGAGGGTGGCTAACAAGAGAATTAACTCAACTTCACTCCACTGTTTTTTGTTGACTTTCCAACAGGAAGAAGGTCCTGTAGGAGTTTCCCTCTGGTCATACCTGCTTCCTGTCTCCGCTTGGCAACATGTCAGAGGGGTCAGCAACACACAACCATTGCAACAGGCACGTCTGCGGGGTCAAGTTGTTGAAAAGTAAGTTTCTAACATATTGACTCAAAGTCACTCAAAGATGAGATGGTTCCTTATGCTAGGACACATTGTCACAGCAACAAAAGTATCACAGCAATGTAGCTGTATTAAATATGAGCTGTAGCGATATACAGTAATGAATAGTTTTCACTGTATTGATTATCATGTTCCTTGGATGGAGCAATGACCCTCCCAAAGAAGTGTGTGTGTGTGTGTGTGTGTGTCAGGTACCGGACTTTGACAGCCCTCTCTTCTGTCTGCTCCTCCTATTATCTCATCCCCTCTCCACATGCCGCCAACATCCAACGCAATAATTAGCAATCAGTCTCGCCACAGTGGCTCCATTCACTGACCTGGTACACACACACACACACACACGCACACACACTGCACGGCTGCATAATGGACGATCACCCTAAAATGATGTTTTCTTAGCGAGTCATGTGTCTGGAGAATGTTCTTATCTGCCGTGAAGAGTCCTCGCATGCTCCAGCTTTGGGACCATAAACACTCTCAGGCTTGCATGTCTCCCTTCTGACAAAAGCATGGAAGACACACAAAATAATGGCACAAAAGGAAAGACTAATCAAAATGAAAGGAGATTACAGCGAGCGGGAGAACACTGAAGTAAAAGTCAGGGGACAAACAGTAATAGGAGTGAGACTAAAACAAGGTTAAGCCAAGTACAAAAACATATTAGAGTAAATCAGGATAAAAAGAGAAGCGGGAGCAAGTTCAAATAAACATCCGAAGATAATAGGAAATGGAAAAGGCATTTGAGGTAATGAGATTTTTCATGCATGTTCATTTCCATCGTAATCAGTTTTTCCCTCTCATTTTGGGTGCAATACAATAAAAAAAATTATATAAGTGCTACAAACAATACAGATCACACAGCCTCTTTTTAGTATTCTACAGTAGACGTGCTGAAATAAGTCCAGGGTATTTCATTTATTTCTTAGTGTGAGATCAGCGTGTAGAGAGGAAATGTCTCCTGACAACTGAGGTTTTCAGGCTCTGACAGCCGATAGTGAATAACTGCAGTCCTGAATGTTGGGAAAAGGGAATCCATTGCTGCAGAGCCAGGAGAGAGAAAAACACTGTAGGTGGTAAGCAAGAAAAAAACACACACACACACACACTTGGCTCATCTATGAGTTTAGTATTCAAAGAAAACCCTGATTAGGATATAATGCAGCACTTATCTTTGGTGATTTTCTGACTTTATATCCAGCTTCATCATCAGGTCAAATTTAAACATATCAAATATTATATACATCTTTGTTTGCTTTTCTTTACAATGAGCATTACAACCTCGCAGAGCTGCCAGCGTGGCTGTAGACTCTTGTCTTGTTCAAATGAAACCATCTTTGAAAATTGAAAAATGCTTTGACGGGGGGAAAGGTTGCCACTGAAATCAACTTGTAGCTATAGCTTTCTCTTTTTTACTGGATTGGAACAATCGCTGTCCTGCCGTGAAATATTCTCCCAGACGGTCTAATCAGCTTCACTCTTCGCCAGCAGTGAAAGACCCGAAGCCTCAACTTCTACGGCCGCCCGCTGACCGAGTTGAACAAGTCAAAAAGAAAGAGGGTCAGAAAACAAGAGGGTGGCCGAGAGAGAGAGAGCACCTGATGAAAGAAAAAGACTGAGAGGGTAAAAAGAAAGCAAAAAAAAAAAAAAAGGCAAAGACAAGCTGTGCCCTCCAGTGCCATTGTCTTATTGGCCAAGGGCCTGGCCGGCGCCGGCGGCAACCGATGACATCACTGTGTGAAACACGGCGGGGGAGGGCGGGGTTGTGCTGCCTCTTGTCACCCTGGCAACAGGTCTAATCGTGTGTGTGTGTGTGTGTGTGCTTGTCCTCACCTCTGGCTAGACATCTGCCACCTGTTCTCTTTCATACTCTCTTCCTTCTTTTTCTTTTCCGTCTCTTTCGTCATCTTTCTATCATTTCTGTTTCCTGTGAAGTTATGTTTTTTTTTTTAATCATCTAAATCGTGTTCATTTTAAAACACACAAACAAGATTCGTCTTCTTTGACCTCTACTTCTCTTCTCTCTTCCCCTGAACCTGTATCCATCTCCTCTGCCCTTCTCGTTTGACTCCATTCTTCTCCGGTCCATATATATCCTGTCATGTTGTCATCTTCTTACCTCCCCTTTCTTCCTCTTTCTTCCAAATCTCTTTCTTTCTCCTCCCCTCCTCTTCAATCTTTTCAGTATTCAACTGAGTCTATCGTAAGTGGATTGGTGGTGTGCCCACTTAAAAGGAGTGGAGGAATCACACCACTAATCCCATTGAGAGAGAACAAGAGCAAAGGCAGGCCAGCGTGTGTGTGTGTGGGTGTGTGAGAGAGCAAGAGAGAGTGAGAGTCCATGAGTGACTGACATTATTTCTGTATGGATGAGAGTGTGAGAGAGGGATATCCTACAGATGGGAATGTTATGGAAAAAGTCAGAGGGAGAGAAAGAGAGAGGGGTCTTTGTGTGTGTGCCCTGTTAAATCAGGCATGTAACGCCAGCTTTTATTGGAAAGCCTCTCTAGACTCCTGTGATAAGTGGCGGGCTTCTCTGATCTGTACATGAAAGACTGAGCACAAGAAAGAGAGCGAGAGAGAGAAAAGGTGGAGAGGAGAGAAAGCGGAAGGAAGAAAATGTAGAAATGAGAGAGTGGAGGATCAGTGTGGTTGCTACATAGAAAATTACAATTTTTCCTCTTTCCTGGGGAGCTTTGTGTGTTGTTTTTTCCTAATGACAAAGATGAGAGCGAAGAGCGAAGAAACGGCAGGAAAGATACCAGCTCCTCAAAGACCGAACAGTTATATCCTTACTTTACGTGTTGTGCGATCACATACAAAGTGAACGCAAAGAATTCATCGGTACCTCCACGCTTGTTGATTCCCAACCTTACTGGCTTGTTAGCCTGTGACCCTTTTTAGAGCAAAACAATGTCTACTCATCTTATATGAGCAACCGTTCTTTAGCTGAACTGAATCTCAGATTGCTTCATTTGAATGTTTTTTTTTTAAAAGGCCAGAGATGATAGAATTATTAAGAATTTCATTATAAAAAAAGAAATCCAGATCCGCAGGTTACAGCTAATCAAATTCCTCAGCCTAATTATCCCTGACTGACTACAGAAAAGAAAAAATGTAAAAGGCCCAACTAATCAAAGAGAACAGAAAGGAAAAAAAGAGTAAGAATACAAAAGCAAAGAATAAA
The DNA here is from genome assembly GCA_036937835.1 of Pampus argenteus. Taxonomy (NCBI): domain Eukaryota; kingdom Metazoa; phylum Chordata; class Actinopteri; order Scombriformes; family Stromateidae; genus Pampus; species Pampus argenteus. The sequence goes on from CM072860.1 coordinate 9,321,466, forward strand.
AGAAGCGACAGATCACAGGAAGTCGTTTAATAAAGTCTTTCCTCTGTCCTTTCTAACTTTGATTTACATGCATCACGCCATGCCAACAACAGCGCAGCTTTCTTGTCCTCCCCTTTTTTCCCCCCTTCCTCCCCTCCCTCCCTCCCTTATTCTCCCTCACACACTCATCACCCACCAGGCGCAAACGCACATCTCTTTCATTCCTGACACTTCTGTTTTCTTCTCTTCTGTCCCACTGCTCCTCGCCCTGTGGGAGGTAGAAAGAGATTTTATATAGGCTGAAGTGATATCATTGTTAGTGGTTGTCCACTGAGATCCCCCTCTGAAACGCGCGCGCACACACACAAGCAGAAATGATGAGCATGTGCAGGTGACTGAGCGAGCAACGAAGGGACACAAATGCACACACACACACACACACACATACACACACAATCTCCTTAGCCTTCTCTCATCTGCTGTCAAGAGGGTTTGTTCCCATGCCGTAGGGGGTGTGTCCTCATGACTGGTCAGCTGCGTGTTTGTGTGTGTGTGCATGTGTGTGTGCATTGGAGGGTGCATTGGGACGCCAGGGGCTCCTCCTTGGGGATTAAACTCGTGTTTTAAGGTCAGAGTGGGTTGCACTGCTGGTGGCTGGAGGATTTGCACACACAGACACACACAACATGCACAATTACTTAACTCAGCCGGCGTCACAGAATGTATTAGCTGTTTCCAGTTGTATGTGGTATGCGTTTGCTATACATCCTGCTAGCTGAACCATTAAAGAGCCCACATACTGTAGGTCCCAGTAGTATACCGGAGTCTTAACGGGTTCATAGGTGATTGACTGTTCACTTAGTATTTAAATCACTTAGTGGCCTTTTTTTTAAAACTGATTTTTACTGAGGAACACTGGCTGTTTGGTTTGATGTTAGTATAACACATTTTCTTATGTCCCTTGCACCCAAAAGTTGTTTTCTTTTGCAAGAAGGGGAATATGTGTCTGTTTATACGTATGTGTTGTTTCTCAGATTCATAGTGCAGTGAAGGCTATACCACACTATTCAACATCACTTCCATTTGAAGCACTTGTAGTGATACTTATTCTCCGTTTTGCACCATTGCCCTGCTTCCATATCACCACATGACACGATGGTGCAAATTTGGATTGTCTCATTTACACCTAAATTAGCATTAGTTACAGGTATTGACTGTGAATCAAATCAATACCATTGATCCATTCTGAGCCAACAACAGATAGGGTAGTGTCGGCGAGAAGTTTTAGCTAGAAAATCAAGTACAGTGTAAGACGCTGATTATTTGGGAAGTTTTTTTTAGAGGGTTAATGGAAGAAGAGGAATTTAGAAAGGGATAAGAGGGTTTAAGATTTGTTTTTTAAATCCTATTGTTATGAGACTTGGTGGTTTTAAGGCATCAGCGTCTCTCAGTTGACTGATTTTGGGGTGTAACTGTGTTTTTGTGTGATTCTGTGACTGTCTAGACATTTGTCACAATATGTTTATTTGTGCCAAATGCACTAATGCCTTGAAGCCAAATGTTGTGTTTTTGATGTTGTCTGGATATCATTTGAGCCATAATATGGCTCTCTTTATTCAACAATATTAGTTAGTGTTTCATGTTGTAAACAGATAATTCCTAGGATATCTATAGATATAGTATGTTGTGTTTTTCAGGTGGTGAGCTCAGAGTGGGCTTTTTTTGTTTGTTTTTGTTTTCTGTGATATCAGAAGGCAGCAACTTTCACTAAAAGTAGATCCAATGGGGCAACAGGTCAGACAATCATATAGACTGTATATACTGGCACATGCAGTAAGTCACAGTTCTTCAGGAAGGAAACTAAGAAATTTACAGATTAATTTTTGACACAACGGCAGAATTGGCAAAAAAAATATTCCTTATTCTAGTGTGCATGCCCATAACAAGTGCTGCAATTGTTATGGGCTGTATTAGGTTTCAAGTGACAAACCCAGTTATTTTCAAAAGGTTTCTGTCTTAGTGTCTAGACAAAAGAAAATAGGAGCCCCTCCTGGCTATAAGACACGGGACAATAACATGAGCAGAGTGTGTTAAAAGAAAAATTCATAATATAAAATGGCTCAGATGGACTCTGGATACATTGACCTCCTTCTAATTGATGAACTCAACCCTTAGAGCACAACGAAACCTTTAACTGGCCAACCTACAAAGACACCGAGGACAGCCTGAGGCTTGTTTCCAACAAACAGCGAGCTGGTCTGTGCTGGACAAACATAATCTATGTATCTGTGTCAACACAGTCTTAAAATATCACTTAACCTTAGTTTTTTAAGTCATGGCACCTTGCTACATTTTTATTTCCTGGTCCGTTAATTCTTCATGATTTTTTATAAGTAATTCCAAACACACCAAACATTTTTCTGAGCAAATCTTATTTTCTTGAATTAGTCTTGATGATCTTAAGCTGAATGCCTTCAATATTTTTGGTTCTCTCTGCTCGCACAGGGACATTGTGTCAAAAACTATGGATGCATGTGACACATCTGGAGAGCGCCTTTTTTATTCTCACCATCTCCTTCACTAGTCTGACACTCGCAGCCGCCATCACTGTCACCGTTGACAAGCTGCTGTCCTGAACCCGCCGTGACAGCAGTGACGATCTTGTCGAGTGCTGATTGAAGTGGCAAAAAACGGATGCAGTCGGATGAACATTTGACAATGCTGATGCATGATTAGTCCCAAGTGTGGCCACAAGAAAATGAGGGGAAGAAGAGGTAGAGGAAAGGGAATCGTGTGTGTATTTTGGCAAAACAGTGCACAGTTAAGTCCCTCTTCCAGGACATACATGGTCAGCTTATTGCTTATCAATTAGTGTACTTCTGTGCATAAGTGTGCGAGTGCAGAGCAACCCATTGTTGATATCGATAGTTCCGCCCCTGCTGTGTCATACACTGTATTGACTGTTCAGAAGGCCTATATAATTTTCCAATAGGTCATGTGTGCTAAAACATTTCTGTGCCAAGAATGATTCTCTTTTCAATTTGGCAACATAGTCATAGCAGCTATTGTTTTATTTGTTATATATTATTCAGTATCAGTAAATAATAATATAACTATGGTTTCAATGTATTGAGTCGGTGCTGCTGGGCTGTGCACATACTGTCAGGAGCATGCGCTTCTTCAGCTGCTTTCCATTAATTAGAATGGTGAGATCAGATGTGTATTGATCTGGGCAGTGTAGGAACAGTGCTTGTATTGTGTGTCTGTGCTTAATAGTATGTGTTTTATACACTATTTATACTAATAAATACTGGATTTGGACACTGTTTGAGGAAAATGGTGGCAGCCCACCTCATTGTTGCAGAAAGTAGAGTGTAAATCATTCGTGATTGCCCAAGAAATTGCACCTTTCAAATAAGCCAGTGCTACAAAATAGAAAAGTGACAGCAAGGCTCTGTTTCATTTATAGCCTCACCATGTACACTGCTTTTTAAATATGTCCTTTTAATAAATGGAAGCAGGAGCTGTTTGGAACAGGAGTTAAACAAAACTCACCTCACCTGTTTGTCATACAAATGCACACACACACACACACACAGTCGCTTGTACACACATGCATGTACACCCTACATCTAAATGTCATAAAGAATTGATTGCGAGATTGTGAGCAGGAGCCCACAGGCAATTTCAGGTTTAGTTTGTGTCTCAACAAAGAAATAAAATAAAGCTGACAGTTTATTTAAAGGTCAAAAACCAAGAATGGAGGGACACTCTCTCTCTCTCTGTGTGTGTGTGTGTGTGTGGTAGAGGAGGATAGATATACGAAACGACGTGTTTGTATTCTTCTAAAAATCGGGTCGCGACGGGTTCCAAGTTGGATTCAATGAACTCTCTTAACTGTCTGAACTTGTTGTAAATTGCTCTTTCTGAGTTGAATGTCACCTGTTCATGAGGAGGTGTACATATGTGAGATCATAATCAAACAGCATAATCAAACAGCATAATCAACACACCTAAACTTGCCCAAAGAGTATAAAGAATTTCACACAGTGGAGTTTCAGTCAAAACTAAGGTGGACTGAAACAATCAGAAGTCTAATATAATGACATAGAGCAGCACAGTACTGTGATGGAGAGAAAGAGGTAATGCTTTGACGTGTTGATGCTTAAAAACATCTTTCTGAAGCAAAGCTCTGTGTGAAATGAGAAGCCGGTTACGAGATGTGACAGTCGCAGAGAGAATATTATAGCCCGCAGTAGGTGATGTTACCATGTCAGCTGCGACACAAGATGATGCCGGACAGAGACCCGCAGAAACACCCTGAGCAGCTGTCCGAGCGAGTGACGTTTCCTAGCAACTACTGTAGTGATAATAATAGAAGTTGCTGTGCCAAAATACACCAATAAAAATCATAAAATCTGAAAACCCTGTCGGTAAATTGGCAGCCATCATGATGGTAATATGGTGAACAGAATATTGTTGCATTCATTTTGATTTAGTTATATATTTTATTTTAGTTGACTTTGGTATCTCTCCATATTCATTAAGATGAAGACTTTATCATTCCCAATTAAAAAAAAAAAGATGAATGCCACATAAAACCAAATGTATTAGCCCCTTAAGAACAAATCTGTTATTGCTAAGCCTGGCATAAGGCTCAATATTTATTTTTTTATTTTTAATTTTTTTTTACTACATAAACATCTCTCTAGTGGCACTTTTAATGTATCTGTAGTCACTGGATGCCAAAACAAGGGTCCAATCTTGTCTCCCAAACCGAACTCCAACTCTAAAATAACCTCAAACTGATGGCAGAGATAACACTTCTCTCAATGTCTCTAGGACCAGGACCCTACACACACACACACACACACACACACATGCATGGACACACACATTAATCTGTCGTTCTGCAGGAGGAGCCTCTGCTTGGTGTTGAATTTAATCCCAGACTCAATCCACAGGCACTAATCCTTCAGATTATAGACCCCTCACTCCAGTACACACACACACACACACACACACACACACACACACACACGCGTTATTAACAGCATCTTTATTACATGTGACAGTCTCCTCTGAGAGATACTGCGCCCTCAGCGTTTGCCCACATGACAACAGCTGAGACATGGACACATATGTGTCCACATTCTCATGTGTATATCCTCACATAAACATGTGCATCTGTGTATGCTTACACCTGTGCATGCATGTTTACAAACACAGACGTACTTTAGTATACAACATTTGACCAAAGACTGACGTCACTCAAAATTTTGTTGATTTTGGAAGAATTGAAGCATCTGCACACTCACACAAACACATGAAATATTAAGGTGATTAAATACTTGCAATTAATCTGTCTCAGTGTCAGTCATAAGACAAACTGAAATATGCTGACTTTCACCACATGTCAGGAGAATGATGTCAGGATAATACAGATATAATCACATGTAATCTGTAATTATATAGACACTGGACATCGGACACATATAATCCCTGTGACCTGGTAAAGAGACAGATTTAATCACAAACATGCAGAATTAATAACATTCTATGAAGATGAAATATATCTTGGAGGGGAAATGGAGTAAAGATTTTGAACACATTTGGGTTTTTGTGTTCTGCTGAATGAGTAAGTTTTGTCATCTAGCAACCCCCACCCCCTCCCCCCTTTTATTTGCATCTTAGAAACACAAGAAATGCTTATTAACTTTGCAAACTAGGCTATTGTAGTTTATACAACACACTACAATACAATCCCCCTGCTTTTACATCATAACTACTTTCTTCCTCTAGTACCTTCAACACCTTGTTTGTTCTCAGTTATTTAGTCTCCGTTAATACAGAACAAAATGTAGAAGCAATTGATGCACATACCCATCCATAATAAATGTATATTGATTCTACCAGAGAAATTAATTATTAAATGAAGATGGCAACCACTTGGTACCAACCTTGCAAACACCAGTAACACCATAGCAACCACTTAGCAACCACATCAAACATTCAAACACCTGTCTATCCAACCCTTTCTCTTAGAGATTGCGCTTGTATGTTACTAATTTGTACTGCCACATACATGTTGCTGCCGGTATTATGTTATTTGTATTATGTTATTACATTTTTGGAAGTGTAGGAAGCGTTACATTGATGTATGAGGTCAGGATGGATGATGTGTGTACACAGCGCAGGATTTTACACCATAGACTGGAGTTTAAATCAGCACATAAGCACTTTGGTCAAGTGAATGTGTTAATTAACCACGTCTTTGCACACTATGTTGATTTAATAAAATTTAATCCGGGCAGCATCACGTTTCATTCATCACATTTCTTTATATATTTAATTTCAAGGAGACAGGGTTGGCTTATCAAAACCCTCCCACTCTGACCACATTGCAATTTCCTCATAACTCATTCTCTAAATGGCTCACAGAAACATTATTGTATGATGCATAAAAAATACAAATATTTCCGGTTAACAGGATGAACCTCTATACAGTTTCATTTCATATTATGGATATATTCTGGTGGCCTCTGAGCATGTGGGTATGTATATGCATGAGCGGGAATAGAGATTATTATAATGGAGTACTGCCAGGAGAGAGTTGGTGTGTGTGTGTGTGTGTGTGTGTGTGTGTGTGTGTGTGTGTGAGTGAAATGGAATGATGCCAGTGAGTCTGGATGGTTCAGCTTTAGCTTCACATCAGACCTTCGTACATGATCCTTACACAGCTTTGTGTGTGTGTGTGTGCGTGTATGTGCAGTTGAGATGCTTAAACACTTTAATCATTATGACAGTGATAACTTCTCTATATCTCCCCATCTTTCCTTCCTGCCTCTGTTCATCATTCCTATATCAGCTTTCAGCTCAGCCAATCAGTCATCATATAAGCAGGTCACTGGCCGTGCATACCGACTGCCAACGACTTGATGAACCAGTCAATGTACACTCCTGTCATACAGAAATATTAGGTAGTCTTAGCGCAGACTTGGTGTCCTTGTGTAATGTGTATTTTTCCACAAATGTTTCAACAATTCATATTTGTTAAGGCTTTGTGTGAAAAAATAGTCATTGTAAGAATTTCTAATGTTCTAATGACCTACTCTGGTTATATTTGTGTTTGAGGCATACTGCTTGTTAGACCAACAGACTTGCTTTGTTAGCATCTCTTAGTATGTGATTCCGTGTTACTATATAGGCTGTAGCTGGTTACCATTATTGTTGCCTGCCTTCTCTTAATATAGACCAATTCATAGCCAAGATGTGTACAGCTGCTGATTATTAAACCTGCAGCTTTAAAACAACCTTGTCTTCAAATTATAGTGCACTTTGACCTGTTTGAACGCAGGCCGTATTATTCTCAGTAAATGCTTTTCGATTAACCAAAGTACAGTAAAACTATTTTACTTTTTCCTGCTACATGTGCCGCTATCAAATCATTTACCTAAGGTATAGTTTGGCCTTTGGAAGTGTGTATGTCTTGATATGTAGTGACACATGCCTCGTTTGACTGTACGTTGTGGATATGAGTCTTTTTGAACGTGTGTGTGTGTGTGTGTGTGTTGAAAGACTGGCCGCCATCTTGGCTCCACCAAGCAGCATTGGCCAGGAGCCAATATGGCAGATGGTTGCTTGTCTGCAGGGTCTGGATTCCTACAGGGTCTCTAATACAGCAAACACAGACAACTGGGTGGAGGAAAATATATGATTGGATGAAGATGCTGATATTTATTGACTCTGTGTGTGTGTGTTGCTCTCTCTCTCTGTTTCGCTTTCTCAGATTTTGATTCAGTCCTCCCTGATTTATTCTTTGGATGTTTTTCCCACCCATTCCATTTTGACCTTTTTTATCTTTTTTGTTTTTTTCTGTTCCCATTTTAATATCTCTATTACAAAAGAGATGTTCTCGTGGAAAACAGACAAGATAAGGATAAGACAGAGTAGTAATGATAATATTAATAATAAGTAAGATATGATTATTGGTTTAATCCACCTTGTCACCTTTATTAATATCTTCCCTCCATCTCCCTCTTCTGAACATAATCATTGAAGCATTAAACAACATCACTTATCCATTCTATCTTTTTCTTTATATCACGTAATGTCTGTTAAGGCTGTTTTTGCTTAAATAATTTTTTAATTATATATTCATTTCTCATAAAGCTAACACATAAAAAAGTATATCCCTCCTCTCCTCCCATGTTAGATGAATTTGGTACAACTACTGCAGTTACATTGATTTTTGTAGTGCAATTATGGTGTAATTAAACTTCAAAACTCAAACTTTACAATTATGAGTAACCACGCAGGCTGAGAAACAAGGTTCATCAGTCACTGACTTGTTTCTCTCTGAAAAATGTACCGCAATGAAAATGCAAAATACATTCTGAACAATTTCACTGATACATTCAGAGCAGTGTGTGACTTAAATCCCTGTAGTACAATCAGTCGCTGCTATGAAACACACAAGATGAGTTCAGGACAGCAGATTAGATTAAAACTTTGCTGTGCATCTGAAAAAAAAATTCAATTATCTTGTGCCAAACAAATGGATAGGAAATGAAGAAGTGCTGAGTACTCAAATGGGAATCGCATCTATAATTTTCTTTTTGAGAGTCATTTTATTCAGAAGGAAATTATCTGAGCTGGAAAATACATTCTTCTAATGCGGCAGTAAGGAAAAGGATATCTGTATCTTCCTTATTCCTGCAACCATTCATTTCTGTATTCTTTTGTCTGTTCTTTTTTGTTGTTTTTTTCTCTTTTATTAATCACTCCATATTCTTCCTACTTTCATGTGTTCGTTTTGTCCTTTATGCCTTCTCATTCTCTTTCTTCTTCCCCTGATTCTGACTCCGACTCATCCCTCTCAACCTCGCTCTCTCTCTCTCTCTCTCTCTCTCTCTCTCTCTCTCTCTCTCACTCTCTCTCTCTCTCTCTCTCTCATCTCACTGCATCCCATTCTCTTTTCCATCTCGATTTTTCTTTCTCCTGGAGCAACAGTATGTATACACCCGGTTGCCGTGGCAACGAGAGGAGGCCACATGAGCGGGTGGATGAACAAAAGACCTAGAGACCCTCATCCACAGAGAGAGGAAAAAAGAGAGCGAGAGATAGAGGGAAGCAAAATCAGATTTCATTTTTAGGCGAGAGGTTTGGTTTATGGGGGGAGGGATGGATAGCGTAGGTGAGGTGAGTTCATAAATGAAGGGGGGGGGGGGGGGGGGGGTTAACAAAGCAAAAGAAGGGAAAAGGTTATTGGTTATTATTAAATGTAATTTAAATGAAACCTTTACTGGCTTCACATTACTCTAATGTACCAGCAGTGTGTAATACAGAGCAGCAGTGATATATAATTATGCATAGAATAAATCCTTCCTTTAAAGACTGAAGAAAACAACTAAATGTCTCTTGTAACTACTTTAATCATTCTGAACAAGAAGCAGACTTTCATTCAGTCTCACTGTATTAAGCTGTAGCCCAGTAATAATGGGGAAAGGGGGGGGGGGATAATTACACTTGGGAAAATATCAAGATTAATTTCACTTCAATCTTTCATCTCATTAGTTTGGCTCTTTTTCACGAACTTATTATTTTTTTTCATAATCGACGTGGATTCACGCATAGAAACAACTTTTGTTACCAGGCTGATACCATCAAGGAGGTTATATTCTGTTCTTTGAATGTAGTTTCCTCTTATAATCAGCTATAAAATGATGACCCCCAAATGCTTCCTCAGTCCATTAACCTCATAAACTAGTGGCAAATGCTGTCCTATTTGTCTAAATAAACATATGGAGCGCTGGTTCTGTGCAAATCATACAGATAGACCCTTCAGGGCACTAGTGGGAGAACTCTATTCAATTATCCTGCCTATTAAAACTTGTCATGCATGTATATATGTGTGTGTGTGTTTGTCTGTGTGTGTGTGTGTGTTAGCCGAAACAGGACAGCCTTATGCAAATATAATTATGCCAATTAAACTCCCGAGGGGCCTCAGAGGGGGTTTTGGGTGTAACGACTGGCAGCAGTTGTGTGCGTGTGTGTTGGTGTGTGTGCCAGTAGGTATGGTTTATAAAGCCCCACATGACATTCTGGGAACACTGTTCTTCACACCCTTCCCTTCCCTCTCTACCGCCCCCCATCAGCACCACCATCACCCCATCCCCCAAAGCCTGCTTCCCTGTCTGTCTTCAGGGAGCTGAAGGAGCTCAAAGGAGAAGCTTGAGACTTTCTGTTTGAGAGATGGAGAAAGGGATGAGGACATCGAACATTGAGGGGAATGGCAGCCTGGGATACAGGAGAGAGTAAAAATGAGAGAATGTGTTTTCTTTGTATGAGCAGTAACATGAAGAAAAGGTCATTTTTTAACACTTTGTCATTTGACAGATGCTTTTATCTATAGCAACTTACAGTTGAGTCACCAGCAGCAGCAGGTATAGACCAGTCACAGAAGGATTTTGAAGTGCCACATTTGACCTTTTCTATTGTAAGTGGATGAACTTTATTTCCTTGTGATAATTGATTACTTTTTTTTGATATGTATGACACAAACTAGCCTGTACGAGACGTCTGAGCTCATCTTAAGGCAAAAGTTGTTTCTAGTTGTCAAAGGGCTAAAAAGCTTGTCGTCATAACTGTCGGATAGTCTGTAAGGTTACAGGCGCAACCCAATGTCAATATCAGAAAGGTTGTGGAAGGAGGGGAATTCAACGCTGCTGAACAGGCCTATACCGATGCTGTATAAGCCTCTGTTTGAGGCTGCAAGCAGTCCTCTGCTGGTCTACATTCAAGGTTAAGGGTTTGAGACGGCAGAACAAAAGTGGGACATGAGATGAATGAGAGGAGTGAAGCACAAGGAGCATATCTGAGCCAAAAGTAATGGAAAAAAACTAAATGGTGTTAGAGAGTGACTGGCTAGCCTGATGTAATATTTGCTGACATTTAATGCTGATTTTTTTGTGCATGTTTCCCTTGAACAGATCGGTATTCATTGGTTTTTTGCCCAAGGGGCAACGCCAGCAACTAAAGCTGTCAAGTTAAATTTTCATCCTGAGAAATTACCTGTTCATACAGTCAGGAGAAATACAACTGAATATTTTCTGACATTGTCTAAAAAAATCTTTTCAGTCGTACTCTCATGCGAGATCCTCTGTCACCACGATGCAGCTGAGGCGACTGTATCACAAACACCAGCGGCTACTGGAAGTTGCTATCAAGCATTCACCTCTGTGTATTATAGAATATATGACAGTTTTATACAATCGACTGCACTTTGCTCAGTTTACAGCAATAAAGTGCAGTCAGGTTTGAGTGTATTCGATATTGAGCCTTTACACTATTTGATTATGGAGAAACATATTCACAATTACACCATATTATGGTCCTATATTTCCTCCCATCATTATTTTAATGAATGTTATTGGATGTGAAGAATGTGAAGAACCAACCCCCTTTTTTTATAATTGCAGAATTTACTGTGTCTTGGCCATGATGATGCATATGCAAAACAACAGACATATTTTAAAAACAACCTATAGCCTTACTTATGTACATTTTCTTTTTTTTCTTTTTTTCTTTCCTTTAAGCAATAAGTAGCTTGTGGGCCATGCACTAGATAGCTTTTTCTCACACAGTATAGGAAGAGACGGAGACATTTGAATCTGCTCTGCTCTCTGCTCATGAGGGATGAAGCCTTTTTTCTTAAAAGGGACTCACAGCTGCATAAAATATACTCTAATCTCATACAGTATTTAATGAACATGTGAATTCTGTGCACTACCCACCTTAAAATCTCTATTTTAGCTCTCAGACAAACTTTAGGTCTGTTCCTCTCCCCTTCCCCTCCATGTGCTGATTATCGAACCGTGCCTTTTATTATTAGATGTAGTTGTCATGCGTTCTCAACACATATACGACACACAATAATGCCTTCTACTCCTTATTCCACCCCCTACTCCTCACTCCCGCCTCTTTCTTCAGTCTCAAACCCCTTTCTTATTACCTCCTTCATTTCATCTCTCCTGCTGTTTTCTGTTTGCTTTAAGGAAGGGGCTCGCAGGGACAAATAAGAAGAGGCAGATGGATATAAGTAAAGGTTAAGATAAAATGACTAAATATAACCTGCATATTTCATATTACTGCATTCATCATATGACGGTGTATCTAATATATGAAACATTCATGTTGGAGGACGACAGGGGTCACTTAACTCTGGTGAAGGCTATTGCAGCAAAGACATTCAAGAAAGGAAAGTCATGTTTTTGTGTGAGAGCAGCTGACATTCACACAAGGCTTTTTGCGGAGAATACTTTTACATAAAGCACCCTTGAACGATATCTTGTGAATTTGATGACACAGCCGAGAGCATCGCCCACTTTCTCCATTGTAGCTAAGAGGTTGGTTGCTTGTGTAAATAGACGGTATAAATCAATATCATTCTTTCTCAGAGCACCTGAATTTTGTTATATCAGGTTTATTCAAAGCTTTTACACATTTGATTTGTGTAACACATTTGAGAACATTACTTATATTGGAAACGCCTTGTACCATAGCAATGTAGTTAAAAGGTGGAGATGCTGGGGATTGAACCCAGGACCTCATACATGCGAAGCATGCGCTCTACCACTGAGCTACATCCCCTTTGCCGAGGGGCTGTTTTAATATTAAGCCTTTATTCAAAGAATGAAAGGATAAATATTCTCTTTCTCATGATATGAATTTTGGTTCAATGAGGGTCTTTCAAAACTTATACATCCAAAAGTGGAGATGCTGGGGATTGAACCCAGGACCTCATACATGCAAAGCATGCGCTCTACCACTGAGCTACATCCCCAATGTTCACCAGATGAATGTCTCCATTTATTGGCTGCTGCAGTGATCAACTATGTGGTGACATTTGCTGTTTAGATACTATTATATCACAGTATCACATTTCTGATTTTTTTTAAAACTGTAAATCATGCAAATAGCTCCATTTAATGCTATCCAGTTTATTAGGATTGTCATAGATCAAAACTATTATATTAAAGGTGCCCTGTGATCTAACAAACACATTTAATGCATTTTCTTCCTCCTTTCTTTTGAATATTTGAAATAGTCCAGTGTTTTTTAGCTAGCAGTCTTCCTCTTCGCAGCCTTTATTGGCACATTTCTATGTCTCACCGCCACCAACCACATCCGCGTGTAGATGCATGATACAAACAAAACATGGACTCACTCATAAAAACATTGTTCCATAGCACTACTAGTAAAAAAAGCTTTAGTTAAAAAACAGTGAATGCTGCTCCACAATGCTACTTTCAATTCAACAGAAGCTTTGTTTTTCTGCAGATTTGAGGTCATGTTTCAATGACATTTTCAGTCAAACAACATAAAAGAGCCTACACGTAGAGTAATTATTCTGTTTCGACTGCACTTATGTCCTCTCCCTAGTCACTTAATGGTATTCATGTTTATGTTAAGACGCCTGCATAAAATGTTTTCCTGCAAAGTGACTGCGGATTTAGATCATAACTGTCAGTCTGGAGATGATTCTAACTAACTAATCATTCAGCATGTGAGACGGAGGACTATTGTGACAGTAGACAGTCACGCGTATGCACAGTGAATTACTTCATCAATGATCTATAGTTTAGTATAATCTGTGTAATCAACCACTGAATCAACTGAATAAAATAATCAGTTTCTTCCATGTAATCATAATCTCTTATCCTTTCACCATTGGCTGTGTGCACTGTGTGCTGTAATTATCCCAATTGCACAGTCTGACTGTCATTATTCTTGTATATGAGTGTGTAAGGCTTGTTTCTCACTTGGACTCCTGAGATATAACATGATATTGTATTTGCACGAATATAAGCAAAGTTTTTTTTCCCTATACTATTCGTTTTTTAAGAACATTTGGACTCGATACACTGGAGTCTATACTGTTTCGCAGCCCTGACTCCAGCATAGCCAAAGCTTTCTTCTCCCTCAAACAATAACTGCTTTGACACTGAAGGGCCTTGAACGTTGTCAGCAAAGAAACTCTTGCCTCTGAAATTGGAATATTCCACATCTGCTTGGGCCCGCATTGCAGCGCAGCGATAAAGCAGTGACAGAGGCAACCATAGCCAGAGTCAAAAAAGTGTGGTAGTGTTGACTCTAAAAGGTTTATCAGCCACCCACAGCAGTATATCTCACAGCACCGGGGACTGTGCTTACAAGCATGTTTCCATGCTACCGTGCTGACGTAACTTGAATGTCATTCTTCCCTGAAATTCACATTTATTCTTACCTTAAAGCTTCTAGACCTTCTAACGTCTTCTAACCGATGTCCAGTGTTCTCACTCCTTACTTTTATTTTTTTCAATTAAGACAGCTGGGTGAGGGTCAAAACATGTTGTCAAGAACAGCTTAGCAAACAATAGCAACGCTGTCTTATCGTTTCAGAGGTCAGATGTTATCAAGAAATGACGACTCCAATCGCCTCACATGCTACAAATCTATAAGTAAAAACAGCTTGTCACGTATTACCCTCTGCTCACCCACACTAACACCTTACACACATATCTGATAGTGATTATAGGCTGAAATTTGCCATGGAGGAATGATGGGAATGTTAATTATTGTCTTTTTCCGCAAGAGGGGTGCTAAAAAAAAAACCACAATCGTAAAAAGAAAACCTCTGTTAATCAGCCATAGCACAGGGGGAAACACAGAGTTCGGGTTAAAGAGAATGCTTTTTGTAGCATACATTTAATCACAGAGATACTTGTTGGTGTGTTATGTTAATACATTACTACACAACACACTATTTGTGTACAAAAACAACAAGACAAACATTTTGTACTCAAGACTTTGTTTTATGGATTTGAAATGTGAGTTAAGCTGAATTTTGTGTCTTTTCCTCGGCTCTGGCGAAATAGACTATTTTACTTGTAGACCTCTTAGGTCTTCATTGTGGTCACATACCAAGCCAAGCCATGCCGAGCCTCTGCACAAATATTAGCCCCCACCTAGCAACCATTCCCCACATTGCTTTTTAAAAATATTCTGACTGGAAAGAGGCAGGCAGAAAATTATAACCAAATTATTTTGTTTGGGTTGGGGAAAGACTGAGATGATGATGATTGTAAGGACACAGGATGTAAGCAGTGGGCAACCATATCAAAGTCAGACACCCAACCAACCAATCAGCCAATCAGCAAATTGGTAAACATCTTTTTTTTTTCCCAACGCAACAAATTGGACACATAAAAGTAAATATATATTTACATTTAATGTAAAACATAAAACATGTCTGCAAATGGTCAGCTAACAAACGAATACAAAGATAATTTCCTATATTTGTTGGATTCAGTAATACAACACTGAGATCACATTGACTCGCCCCTTTCGCTGGTCCCTAGACTGCACATAGGCCACCTTTGGATTAGATCATCCACTATGTAAGCAGCTGTAAACCTCAAGTTAAACATATTGTAAGCTGGTGTTAAAGCTGTTGCTTCCTCTTCCTCTGCACCCCCACGTTCACGTTCCTGTTTTTTTAGATTTGTATGCTGTGGATCACCGAGGACTTTTTTTTTTCTTAGTCATGTATTAATGTCACAGTACGACGAGGATCTTCTCTTTGTACAGATAACTTGTTTCTTTAGTAAATTCTCAGCGGGGTGGAGGGGTACAGTGTCGTACTCGCCCCGGGCTCTCTCCTACTCTCTCCTGCTTCTCCGCACACTTGGAGTGGGTTAACAGGATTAAGAGGACATTTGCATTGGGCTGGGTGGAACACAGAGAAGGTTGGCAGTGGCTCCATCATGGTATGAAAGTCGGATAACATTCAGAGAGCTCAACGTGTAAAGTGTATTTAGGTCAGATTTGAAAATCGCATACATTAAACACACACAAATATACCCAGGGGATGCTAACGAGTAGTGAGAAGAGCATCCTTTGGATAGACAGAAAGACAGATCTCAGTTACAGGAGGGAAAAAGGGACTGACACTGTTTAAAAGAGGGCAAAGGAGGCGGCGTTGACGGGGTGCATTTTAATGTTGATCTAAGAAACTGAGTCTGGATCATAAGGGAGTTGATGTTGGCATAATCTACTTAATCTGATTGAGGGCAGCGCTGTCTTCACAGGCTCAATAATTGATAACACCATCTGCTGTGGGATCAATCTACCAGAATGCCACACATAAGGAATTAGGTTAGAGCAACTGGGTAATTACATTTTACCTTTCTTTTGCCATGAGGAGACTTATACCGGATAATCATATTTAACAGTATTCTTTCATCGTAGTCTCAACGGGATGAATGTGCATGTAGTTCTGTATCTTGCTGGTCAGCACTCCAGAAAAAATAGTGGTCCATCTGGTAATATTACCTCAGATTGTATTAAAACTTTTAATGTGCACACTCGCATGGAAGTGATGATCTCGGCACATCCGCATACATTACATAGTTCGGTTAGTCGGCGTTTAAGTTTCGTGTGTGTCTTATAAAGCACGTCCTGCTTTATAAGAGGCTATAATGATTTTATTTTAGCTCACACTAAAGAATGAAGTTAATTATATCTGAAATAATCCCTTTAATTAGACAAGAGTATGCTGTGTGAGTCTGTGTGCGTTTCATATGGTTAGATTGTACATTGTGTATGTGTGTGAAACATGTGTGTAAATAATTGATTTGGTTAGCATTGTTTGAACATCTTTAATTCACAGCACGGGGATGGATAGCACACAGATCTCCCAGATGACGGCAAGAATTCAAATCGCGCTTGCAAACGCTAAACATTAGACTGATTTTAGACACCAGTGTTGAAATCAAGTTGAAATTTGAATTCTCCTCACTTGATTATCAGCTGTTCACAGTAAACATTTGGGATGACTCATTATATGTTCGGAAAGTGGAATCGTGTTAGCCTATATTGCTAAAAAAAACACATTATAGACAAGAAAAGGGTCTGGCTAGTGTTAGCTGTCTCTCTTACATTGGTCCAGTTGCTTTAGTAGTCCTTTGCTTTGACCTTAGCATGCATGAAGTAATGTACATGTTACTGAAAAAGGCGATTATAGAAATATAAATAAACGTTTCATACTTATACTGTGTATATATACATATATACACAGTATATACTGATTTCTTAGCAAAAATATATTTTGATTTGCATGACTTCAAATGCAAACCGTACTGTATGTGATGGTACTAAAAAAAGCTTTCCTCTGCCAAACATTGTGTTGCAACAACTCAGCAGGCGGAGTTGTCTCCCAGCATGCATCTGTGCTGTACTGCTGCTAAATGACTTGAGGACATTTGCTTTGTTACTTGCAATATGACATTCATGTAACATACCTGTACTGCAGGGTGAAATGACTCATGGGAGGTTAAAGTACAGTGAAATGAACATCACTGTCATCTGTGTATGGAGGTAAGAAACAGCAATGATTTCATTCTTAATATTTTTACAGTTGTGGGAGATGCTATTGGTATTACTCACTATAGTAACTATTCTTGATATTTATTTTTCCTGCACACTTTTCATTCTCTCTGTAAAACTGGACTCTTAAGGTTTAAAGCATCTTGATAAGAAGTGGAGATGCTGGGGATTGAACCCAGGACCTCATACATGCGAAGCATGCGCTCTACCACTGAGCTACATCCCCTCTGTTAGGCAAAGCTCTGTTTCCTTATTCTGTCTTAATCAGAAGAAGCAGAAGGAAAAATGTAAAAATTAATAAAATATTAATGTCCCTCTTTATGTACTGATTAATCACTGACACATATGTTTTGTAAAATGGATTCATCTGCTTATAAGTCGAACCTTTTAACCATTCAATTTATTCACGCTTATTAAATGAATCG
The DNA here is from genome assembly GCA_036937835.1 of Pampus argenteus. Lineage (NCBI taxonomy): Eukaryota > Metazoa > Chordata > Actinopteri > Scombriformes > Stromateidae > Pampus > Pampus argenteus. The sequence continues at coordinate 9,339,297 of CM072860.1, forward strand.
TTTGAAATTTTGAGAAACACTTTTTTTTGCAGAGAGTTAGATGTGTGGTATCTATTTATTGTCAATGTGCAATGGCTTCCAGCAAAGACCATGAATGGAAGAACTGGGACAAAATGAACGCGTGTACCAATTTTCATGGTAATCCAACCACTAGTTGTCAAGACATTGAAATCAGAAATGTCAACCTCATGGTGGCACTAGAGAAAAAAATGAAAGGATCAAAAGATCCTTTCATTTGCCAGACAAGCTCCTTATTTTGGTTCTCTCTCTCTTTTTTTCTTTTCTTATGAAAGCATGTTGTTTTGTGTCAGAGATCCAAATGAGAGCATCACCCAAACTGGAAGCAGTACCCCATTATAAGAAGTGGAGATGCTGGGGATTGAACCCAGGACCTCATACATGCGAAGCATGCGCTCTACCACTGAGCTACATCCCCACATATGCAAAGCATAGTTTCATAGTTCATCCCTTATTAAACAAAAACCCAGTGTTACTAGCATCAATGAATCCTTCTGGTGGCACGTTAATTTTTCTATGTATCTTGAGTAACATGGACAAAAAAATACATGCATTCATGAATCATTCGGGTGGAATGAAGCTAATTAAATGCTCTCCAGGCTTACCTGGGCTTAGAACAACAGTTCAGGCCCACTGCTCAAATCCCCTCCATCTCCACCCTCAATAAAACAGCAGAATCCATTGTTGGGGGATCAGTGGAAAAGGTTTTGAGCTGTTTGTTCCATTTCCTCCTCAGCAGAGGTAAGAGATGGGGGGTAAATCAGTTGGCAACCAGCCAGCTGTGATACAACCATATCGCACAGGGTGGGGATTGACCCCATGCCTGTCTTGTAATCTGTTTTAGTCAGACGTTCTGGGTGAAATGCTCATTCATTCAGCACCAGATTTTTACCCTTTCTTTATATGTACATATAAATTCAGACAGAGGGAGGGCGGGAAAAAATGCATGCAGGTGCAGCACGAGAGGTGGAAAGTGTAATGGGAAACAGGGATGTGGGGGTGAGAGAGGTTGGAGGGGGCAAAGAGAGAGAGAGAAAGATAGATAGAAAGACAGAAAATCAGGGAGCACTATATCTTGCTCTAACATTTAATTAGGAAAACGAAAGCTGTTAAGTAAATTAGTTTTTTTGTGTGTGCGTGTGTGTGTGTGTGTGTGCGCTTGCTCGTGTGCGTGTGTGCATGTGGCCTGCTGCTCCTCAGGGGCAGAAATCCTCAGCCTTTTGTGACCTCCCCCCTCTCTCTCTCTCTCTCTCTCTCTCTCTCTCTCTCTCTCTCTCTCTCTCTCTCTCTCTCTCTCTCTCTCTCTCTCTCTCTCTCTCTCTCTCTCTCTCACACACACACACACACATGCTGTTACTGAATAAGTGGAACAGAATTAAAATCCATGACTGCATGCTTTACGTATTTACCCAGATCAGTCACTGTTTTGCTAGATTAAATGAAAGATTATTCCCTAACGCACCATAGATTCATCTTTTCGAACAAAGTCACTGCTCCTGTATCTGCCCTGATGTCCATGAACAAGGTCAATGTCACATGCATGCGTGTGTGTGTGTGTGTGTGTGTGTGCGTGTGTGTGTGTGTTTCCGTTTGCTTGCCAGACCTAAAGCTTATCAAGGAGCAGCTCACTCTGATTCCGAGCCATATAATTACATTTGCTGGAGGAGGCGACTTGTCTTTCTTTCTGTCTGATTTTCTTTTCTGTCATCCTCCTTCACCCATAACAATCCCTCCAGCTCAACCAGTAGTCCCAAACCATTAGTCACACACAAATACACACTCATGCAGACATAAAATACACACATAAAAAAACCTTCTAACATGCCGTCTGGTAGCTGACACAATAACGTACATACAGACGCTCGAAATGTCGACAAATATATACACGCAGGCACACTCATACGATACTGTACACATACAAAAGCCCATTTGCAGACTTGTGACAGTGCATAAACATTCATTCACACTGACACACACACATTAGCCAAAGGAGTGCAGGGTCACGGATTGCAGCTTCCTTACATCAGGGTCTGAATATTAATGTGTGGGGACAGATAAGCAGCCGTGGCAATCCCTTTAAGGCCATACTCCTCTCCGGTTGGTTCTTCTGGTTAATTTATGCCAATCTGTACACCCAATTTATGCTAATTTGTGCTTCAATTTGAACCAATGCGTGCAGACTGGTTTGAAGGCTTCCATCAATCTGACTGTGTGCCTGTGCTGCTCTCTTTGTCTGCTTGTCTCCTCAACTTGTTTACTGATATCTGGAAGAACGCCGCCATGTGCTGTGTGTGTGTGTGTGTGTGTGTATATGTTTGTGTGAGTCTGGATCATCATTGATCTTCCTTTAGCCTATACTTTACCTGTCCAAAAGGGGGCAGCAGTGAAGCTTGTATTCAACTTTTGAATTTGAGCAGTTTTTGCATTCGTTCTTTCTGAATCCAAGCGCCATCGCCTTCTTCATTTGCTTTATCGCAGATGCAATGCAGTCAGTCTAAACGCAGACATTGACAAATATTATAAGCCACACAAAGGTCACGGGTGAAGGCAGGGTGGGGTTTTCCTCAGTGCCCTCAGCACCAACGGCTGCTGCAACTGTCACTGATGAAGACATTCACGGTGATATTGAGCAACATTCAGTCATTTAAAAGTCATTGGCTGCATAAAAATGAGACGCGCACAGTGTGAGCTTAATCAGGCTCGATTAGAGACGGCGCCGCTCACTTCTTAACTCCATTTGGCTTTTCTTTATCATCGCTCCCTCACCTCTGACCCCTGTCCTCCACCTCCTTCCCCCTCTTCTTCTACTAAATCCTTTAATCCAGGCTCCTATGTGACCCCTCCTTTTTGTCCCTAAGTTGGGGTACATGTCTGCACCCCCACCCCGTGAAATCGGTCTGTCAGCATCGCCAGCCATGCTGCTCTCCCCCTGGGGGAGTTAGTGACAGAGCGGGAAAAAAGAAAGCATATATGTTTTTAGTAGTGAAGTTACGTCCGCAACTTCCAAAAACGAGGAGGCTGCAATTTATCCTTTTTTACGATTGTGTTTCACCACCTTCTTCGAAACATCGCTTTATATTTTAAAGAGACTGAAAAAGCACATGTCTGAACAAATCAACACCGCGAGACAGAAAACAACGTCTCTGCGGATTATTAGTGGTGGTTACAGCTTGCAGGCCGTTGACCTCACAGCTACTGTTTAATCATCTTTATTTTAAAGGCTCCGCGCGATGACGTGGTGGATTAAGCTACACCAGACAACACCAGCAGGGTTAACGCTGCATCTCAAACGTGCATTCTTTACAATGGACATTTTAAATGGGTAAATATATATATATATTAGCAATAAACTAATATCAGGCTATTTATCAGTTCTATTACACATATAATGCACATATTTGAGTTTTAATAATGTAGTCAGTGCCACACAGAGAGTTCAGTTGGAGATGTAAGAAGTTATAGTCAACAATTTACACTTCAAACATGTCTATTGTAATGACAGGTTTTACTCTCACCACTGGAAGCTTGTTTGTATGACAGGTCTCTAATAGGATGACAGTGTGGTGGTCACGGTCAGCCTATGATTAGACCGCTCAGGGGGGTCTCATTCCCACCACACATCAGATAAAGTCTTAATTCTAAAGAAGTGCAGCCGTTTGGTATCAATCACATGTAGCCTCTGATGGAAATGACCATGGCACCATCCTCTACCTGTTGTTTGTCTACGCCTTCCTTTTTTCTTTTTTTTTTTTTAAGGGCGGGGCTTTTCTACGCACATCTCCTGTTCTTGAGCCGGAGCGTCAGACGCGGCGCGCTGCGAGATTTTGTGTTTATTCACAGACTTAAACGTCTTTGCGTTGTTTTTTTAAAATTATTATTATTATTATAATTTGTTTGAATCTCCTTAAAATAACTGGAAGGTAGAAGGCGAGCGGAGGTTTGTTTTCTACCAGCGGGACAGGCTTGGCGACACTGGGGGCACAGACCGGGGAATAAGAGGCTTCATTACAACCCCCGGACACCGGACATTTATCTGCACAAGAAGAAGCTACTTAGGAATTACTTTGACACTCACTTTGTGTCTGAAACATACCGCAAATATTAGAATTTTTTTTTTTTTTTTTAATTGTGTCGTTTTTCTTTCACACATCAGCGGACGCATGGATTTCTGTGCTCTTTGGTTCACGGTAGCTCCAGGAAAAGAGTAACATGTGCTTGAATAACTTAACTGAATAAAATATTTCAATAATCATTGTTGCGTTCAGAAGTAATCACCCCCCCCAACTTATTCATCTTTATCTCGGATCGACTCCTGCGCATTTTTGATTCAACTTAGAGAAGCCGTGGAAGCCTGGATCAGAGTCAGGATGAGAAGCAGCTGAAACCACGAGTTCAGGACTTTGGTGTTGAAATCTAGATCAGGCGGACCTCCACCTCCACCTCCATCCTGGACCAGGACAGGAGCCGAATCACGATGACTCCTGCCGGTGCGATGTTGATCCTGCTCCCGGTGTTCTGTCTCCTCTCCGGAGCCTGCAGGGCAGCGACTCTGAGCGGGCTGGGAGGTGAGTGCGTCTGGCAGGTGGAGGGAATTTAAGAACTCACTGTGACAATATTGGTGATCAAAGCTGATGTGATAAAAAAACAACAAATCTCTATAAAGAAAACAGTGTTTCACATGGCTTCACTGTGATGATAACACAGGTATCAAAACAGGAGGAGCAGGAGCAACTTCACCACAGTTTGCAGTGTTGTTTCATACCAGTTTAACTATATGCACAGCCTAAAGGCATACACATTTAACTATATGTATGCCTAAAATGATGGTGTGGTAAGCTTTGGCAGTGTTGAGAGCGAAACCACCGTTTTAATACAAAGTTAAAGCTGCATTTACACTCTGCACTGCTGCCTTCTGCTTTCATGGTGGCTTTGATAAATGGGCGAGGGTGGCGAAGCAAGCAGGTGCCAGACTTGTTCTGCTTAACGCCAACAACAAGTGCACAGCCTGGACTGTTTCATCCAAACACATATCGGCTTTCAAATTTAAAGGCACAGTACAGTCAGGAGGGATCAATGTCTGCAGGGAATTTGTTCATTTTCCTTGTTGCAGAGAGAGCAGAGGTCAGCAGCTTTGTAAGCTGGTAGTGATTCACCATCTTGTTCAGCAGAGAGGATGCAAGGTGCCAAACTATAGATTCGAATGACGGATCTGTGTAATGATCCGGCCACCCAAACTTGCATCATCACTTTGATTGGAAAGTGACTACGCGTATCATGTTCGTGACCACTGAGCGACGCTGCGACTTATATGTGATTGCATTTTGTCGAGGTGACCGGCGAGTGAGTCAGAAATAGATGTGGAAAAAGTCGAAATGAGTGGATGATAAGCGCAGCTCTCAAACAAGCTGCCTCTTTGTGTTGTGAGCGAAGGGGTCATCAGCACAGACTCGCACCAGCCTTCCTGTTTTCTGCAAACTGACAGACCGCTGAAGTGTAAAATAAGAGGAGACATCCATCACAACAAAATAACATGAAGCTTATGGGGCGATAGCTATTTTGTGACCCTTTGGAGATCGGATTGCAATGTGTGCGAGTGGTGGTATATCTAAATTTGTCCATGTTTTGAATGTATTCTCTTTGTATGCAATATAATAACTGCAGAATCTTTTCATGCATTTGACCTTATTAGGTTTTTGTTTTTTTTCATGCTACATATTTTTCTTCTTTCATTCCGTTACTCCTCTCTGACTCTCTCTACCATGTGATGGTGTTTGCACCCAGTGAGGAAGGGAAACGATTTAGAGGTTGCATCACTTTGTGTCCATTGGCCATCTACTCCAGTCGCTCACCTGACTATTAACAGGCTTTGCTCCACTGCTGCTTTAAACCTTTTGTATTTCCAATCTGTGAACAGCCTACATCGGAATTCCTACTTCAGGCAGCTGCTTCTCGCTGTTGAAGCAGGCTCATGAATCAGCTGAATGAATGCAGTGTCTCTAAGTCAGTAACTGTGGCCTGTGGCACGCTGGCACCGACACAAGTACAGTTGGGAGCAAGTGATGGCAAACAGGAACAAGAGTGGAAGACGCTCAAATTAGATCCAGTGTGTGCAAAACATGCTTGCAGAGGTTTTGTCAAGTCATTTCATTCCCGCGCCGTTAAAAAGTGGCTTCCGTCCTCACTAGGGCGTGTATCCACGTGTTTCCATGCTTCTGTTTGCATGTGTATTATCATCACTGAAGAGATCCTCTTATGTAAGACGTATTTGTGGTAAACGACTAGTCAGGTGATGTGTGCATTAAGCTTGGTTTAATTGAATAGAGAGCAACAATCTTGCTCAGATGAATGTTGCAGCTATGCGTTCAGTTGCAGCTCCTCTAAAAGCCTCTATATGAAGCTGGCTTCATATTTATGGTGGATGGTGGGTCGGCCAATCAGAGTGATGCACATTTGTGTGTTAAGAGCTGCACATTTTAATAAACATGCTATGTCTGCAGAAGTGGAAATAATATTTAAATACTAAACAGAACTCCACTTGGCTTTACACTGTGTGTAGTGATGGGATCAGTGTGGCCCCTCTGCCACCTCCAGTCAGTTTCGCTCGGCTATCAGCCGTTTTAATGCTGCTCACATGAAACTCATTAGGGTGCCGGCACACAAGAGAGGGCCTGGCTCCCAGGGATCGGGGTCTCATTTACAGTGAGAGAGAGAGAGTGCCTAATTTGATTAGCATAGTCAGAAACTACGCAGGTATATGAGAGTAGTGAGCATGATGGTGCTCTTAAGGCCACCCAGTGTCCATCGACAGCACCGCCTGCTCGGTGAGCAGATCACCCCGCCTGCCTGCTCACCAAAACTATACTTTTTCCTTTGTTTGCAGTCAACAGGAGCTTAACAGAATCTCTGTTCAAACACTCATCGCTTCATTGCTCCGTTGTAGTTTTTTCAGTTTTAGTGCCAACATTTGCACTTGGCTAGCAGTCAATTATGTGTTTGTGTGGGAGTGGATGGTGGTTCCTATGAAAAAAAAGCACTAATCAAGACAGACTGAGAAATACCCTGTTCCACTACAGTAGTCTGCTCTGTGCTTCTTGTGTATTTTACCTGCCAGGTGAAACTTTGTTGTTTCGCAGTTAGTTAGTGTCCAAATCCGATGGCGACTGATGAGTCTAAATAGCGCGGTCGTTGCACTATTTCTGCCCGTCTCGCTTAAATGATTTTCACAGTACAGGTAAAGTTCCTTGCTTGCTCCGCCTGTTGATTTGTTGACGCTGTTGCTGTTGTTCAGCGGTCAGGCCACAATGTGCAGGACTCTCAATGTTTTTCGTGTTAGAGAAAGGCCTGGGGATTAGAACAGGAAGCGTGTAACCATACCAATACTGTGTTGTGGGCTTTTGCTTATGAGAATACATGCGGACTACAGTAATTTATTTGTGTGAAGGCTGCATTGTTGTCTCCCACCAGAGAATACAACATGTTTCAGTCTTTCCTCTTTCTCATCACTGCATCCCATCTCTCTCTGTTTCTCTGTCATTCTTTCACAACCCTTGTCCGTCTCTTTCTTCTAAGTGTAGCTTATAGGTGCTGGTCGATTGGTACCATGGGAGTGGTACTGTGAGATAAGGCCCAGCTCTCTGCTTTTTGTAGCTTGAGTGCAGAACGGCTGCAGATCTGCAGCATTAAAACCTCTGCTATGTTTGTTTCTGTTTCACTGTCAGAAATAACTCAATTGGTTGGTAACTGACTCGCCTATTTTTCTGTTTCTCCTTGCTGTTTTCTATTTATTTTAAAACTCCTCTTTGCCAGTAGATAACATTTCTATTTAGTATTACAGACTTGTGTGAAGGCTTAGTAACATAATTTGTGAAAAATGTTGCTAAAGTTGGCAAAATATGAATGAACTACGTACCCAACGTAGAGATTTAATTGAACTGATACAAGAGGAAGTGAGGATGTGAATGAAAGACGGATGAGAGGAGTGAATTCCCATTCCCACCTACAGAAAATATTCTCTCCCTCCTTCTTGCATTCGTCAACAAAGTTCATTAGCTTCTCATACGCTTCTCGCTCATAAAGCACTCTCTATGAAGCCCCGACATTGTGTCCGACTCTGAGAATTACATTAGCGGTGCACACGTACATAGTTGTTCGTGTACTTTCCCATGTTTGTGAAAGTGGTCAGCCCACACAGGCGCTCCTGTGACTGCAGTGTTAAGGTCAATCCGAGTCAGACGTCAAAGGCCACACACACACACACACACACACACACACAGTCTACGCAAGCAGATTGTCTTTCCAGCATTCTCAGGACGTTTTCATGATTTGGGATTCTTTGGTGGCTTTTTTTTTTTTTTTCTCCTTCAGCCCTAATTCTTCATCTCTGTAGCTATCCCCAACAATTGTGTGCAGTGTGAACACAGAACACTCAAAGGTCAGCGATTATGGTATGCTGACATTGTAGGTTGAGTTGGGGGAATTGTTCTCCATCCTTATTCTTTCTCTTACTCCAATTATTCCTCCTTCCAGTCACTCCCTCGTTCATAAAAATCTTGCAAAATGTGCAGTGTCATGAAGTGGGATAGTCTGCTGAGTAGTCCTGATTTGTCGTGAAGGGTTTTTAGCGGAGAGGGCATGCGAGTGTGAAAGAAGAAATGATTGTGGTCCACAGCTCGAGCGTGTATCATCAACTCATTGGGATTCACTCCTGTTTCTCCCCCTCATTACTCTCCTCTCTCGCCCTCTGTTCCGTGAAAATCTCATCTGATAGAAAGCAAGTTGAAACCAATTATAATTCATAGAGAACAGTTTTGAGCACTCAGACGCAGAAAGGTACACTTAAGCTGTTTAATTTCAAGTCAAAGTGCTTCCTTTTTTGGTATTTTAATCAAACCAACTCAATCCTGGAGGCATAGAGCAGAGGATGAAATTAAAAGGAACAAGGAGCAAGAAAGTAGGAAGATTAAAAAAAAAGAGATCAGATAAACATTGGCGAAAAAGGAGAGAAATGGTTAGACAGAAAGAATAGTCATTGATGAACTGTGACAGCGAGGAAGAAGGTGCGATTGATCCGTCTCGTTCAGGACAAAACCAACCAGACAGACAGGAGCTGATGGGCGTCACAGGGGTCACGCGGGGTCACCTTGTTCATGTTGAGGCAGTGACAGCATCCACTTAACCTGTTAGCGTCTTGGAGGTCACACACAAACACATGCACACGCACACACAAACTGCAGGCACAATGACGCACATCTTTGGTGGCTGATTGGAGGTCTGGAATCAACAAAAGTCATTAATCAATCAGCCTGTCTGTCTGTCTGTCTGTCGTCTGTGTATTTATATATATATATATATATATATATATATATGTGTGTGTGTGTGTGTGTGTCTGCAGTTTGGTGAGGAGACATGCTCCATCTTTACATCTGTATCATATACAATTTTTGTGTTTTTATGATTTTTTTTAGTCACCGTTTGTCACTTTAAATGCAGCAAAAAACTTAAAAGATAAAATCAATTGATAAACGAACATGTTTGAGATTTTAAGGTGAATTGTTTGTACTTAAGGCTAAGGCTTTGAGTGTGTGTTGCTCCGCGCAGGACCCTCGTCAGTATTAAGGCAAGGGAGGAGTATAGGAGGGAAGGAAAGACACACACACACACACACACACACCCAACTCTCATCTTCCACATAGAGTACTATACTTCCTTGGGCACTTTCCAGCCAGACACACACACACACACACAAAACAAACACACTTCATCTGACCACACTTGTTTTTTTCCTATCGATCTCCGTGTTTCAGTTGAGTCGCTGCCTGCAGCAGCCAAAATCAAATAGAAAGCTACACTAACAATATGTTGTTGTCAGAAGAGGAGAGTTTAGAAGGTGGACGCCTCGTTTTGTAGTGAAACTCACCACATCAGCGCTGCAGTAGTCAGCTTATTCCAGATTTGGGCCGGATGGCATTTTTTTTATTTCTCAGTGACAGTTGAAAGCTGCGAGAAGCCGTCGTGAGCTCGAGTGCTGAGCAAAATGTCCTGTAAATTTCAGCTTGTCTTTTCTTACAGGACCGATATTTCAGTGCAAACTCAAAACTGCACAAACACTGTGACATAACTGGAACAATGTGCAATACTCATTACTTAAGAGCACTGAAAACAGGGATCAGGGAGGTAAAAGTTATTTAAATATTGCATGCAGTATACATGCAGTACAAGCTACTACGATAACTCTTGTTTACTCTTTCTTCTTTTATTACCTGTTATTGTAAGACATGTGATATAAATAGATTCTTCCACCCTCCATATGTTTATAGCAGCTATTAGTCGGGGAATCGCACTCTCTTTACTCTGGTCTTCCTTTCATCAAAACCGGACCATCGGGTCGAACTGGTTTACGGTTGTAAACGTGACACTTTTCTGTTCAACCGGTTCTAGAGAAAATAGAAACACAGCATAGATGGCATTTAGTTATTTATACAGTTCAGTGAAGCACAAGCTGGGAAGGAAAAGTGTGTTAATACACACACACACACACACACACACACACACACACACACACAAACACCACAGGGTGTTTGGTGTGCCATGCAGGGCAACTTACCGCTCCTGCTATGATCAAGGTAACACACCTGGTCATAAAAATCAGCATAGCGACTCCTGTCTGACACACACACACACACACACACACACACACACACACACACACACACGCACACGCCAGTAGTCTTCAAAGAAAAGCTGAGCGATGGATCTTCTAAATGAAAAGGATAAACCGATAAGTCTGTCTGAAGATACTGCATGTGGAGTGTGTGTGTGTGTGTGTGTGTGTGTGTGTATATACTATAATGAACCCTGATATCTATTTCCTCTCTGTGTATAGAGCTTGTTCTCTCTTTGGCAACCTAGTAAATCAAACCACCTATCTGCACTCTTTCTCTCTCTCACTCTTTTTGTTTGTTTGTGTGTGTATGTGTCTTTTGGCAGTCTTGGTTGGCACACAACCATGAGGCCCACTTCTTCCTTTAAACACACACACACACACACTCACACAAAGACAGCTTGACAGTAAGGGCTACCCTGCTGTTCCTACTTTGTGTTATTTGATTGTTGTTGTCTTCCGCTGTGGAGAGAGTTTCTCTGGTAATGTTTTGTGTGTGTGTGTGTGTTGTTTTCTTTCTATCTCTGACTTGGTTTTTTCTCCAGTTCCTTCTATCTTGTTTTGTATTATCCTCTTTCTACATATTGGCCTTCTCTCTGTGTGTGTGTGTGTGTGTGTGTGTGTGTGCATGTGTGCGTGCGTGTGTGCATTAGTATGTACTGCTAAGCAAAACAGAGCAACATCGGAAACCTTAATGGTAGGAAACAGGCTGGAGCTAACAGGAAAAAGTGTTCGCAATCCCTTTACTCACAAACACACACTCACTCACAAACACATGCACATTTACACACACATGCCCACACACACACACACACACTGTGTGGACGTGCACAAACACGCACTATTAATGCATATGCTTCCTGTTCTTTCTAAAACCTTCTCTTATTGTTTACCTTCTATTGCATTACCTGCATGTGCTACTGGTTTTGTAGTGTGTGTGTTTTTATGTATAGGAGTGTGTGTGTGTGTGTGTGTGTGTGTGTGTATATGTGTGTGTACAAACCTCTCATTAACCCCCCCTCCCCTCTGTCTCTCTCCCACCGCCCCCCCCTCTCTCTTTCCCCTTACCACCCCTTGGTCTCCCTCCTCTGCTCTCTTTATTGTGGTTTCTTTTAATTGGAGTCTGAGGTGGTAATTACAGGGAGGGTGGGAGTCTGGGTGAGGAAGAAGGAGGCGGGAAGAGGGAGGAGAAGGGGAGGAAGAAGGAGGGAAGACGAGAAGGACAGGAACCGCCTGGTTGTGATGAAAGAGCTGCGGAGGAGATGAGAGAGGGGAGCCAACTTTCTCAAGAGGAGCAGTTGTTGGTTCTGCTTCTTGTGCTGCATTCAGGCCGTACAGGAATTTACGTTGCTGTTGGTGTCAATGTTGCGGATAAATGTGAATTTGTAAACTGAGATTGTGTAATCTGACATAAATCAAGTCAAATGGACTGTGTCCAAATTGGAGGGAATCCGGACTATTGAAACGCACAGACAGAAAAGCAGTACAGTTAATTTCTTTGTTCATTTCTGTCTCATAATTTTCTCCCTTTCTTTGTCTGACAGGATTCTTTTCTCTTAGCAGACACAGGCTCCAGCATTTTTGTGAAGCTTCCCATCTTTCTGTCCATATTGTCACATTCATGAGGAACTTTCATTTTAACAGTATATCCATGTCTGTTTGTTTATTTGCATTTAAATTCATGAGCGTGCAGTGCATGAGGATAGAAAATGCCGAAGGCCCCGGCATTTTGCTTCTGGAGGGAGTAACCTGTGTTAAATGAGATACAGTAACTGCCCCTCCTCTCCCGCTGTCTGGGACACACACACACACACACACACACACACCACATTGCTGAAAGCCAGCCGTGCTGTAAGGATACATTAATGCTGATCCACATTATCATAATTGAGGTGTCTGCTGAGTCTGTATGTGTATTTTGTGTGTGTGTACGTGTGTGTGCGTCCAGGGGGAATAGACAGAGAGAGAGTCTTTAGAGCCAGACAGACACCATACTTTCATCTTTTAGCTTAACATTACAATAGAAGACAGGGTGCCTAAAGTGTGTGTGTGTTTGTGTGTGTGTGTGTGTGTGTGTGTGTGTAACATCACTGAGGCTGGAAAAAGCCTCTTAAAAGCATTATCACACTGATCTAGAAAGCATGTCGACATTACAAAGCACTACACAGCAGCTTCACTGACAGAGATGGTGGCAGCACAGTAAGAACATGTTGAACATCTTTGTTTTTCATGGAGCTTTATGGAAAGAGTGCAGACCAAAGCCAGAACACACATTGACAGAGAACAAAGTACTTGTTGGGTGCTAAAATAAATGGAATCTATGGCACTGCAGAGAAAGACAGGTGAGGGTTAAAATATATATAAAATATATATACAGTATATTTACTGTATACTGTATAAGCCTGTTGATATCAGAAACAATATGAAACTGCAGGACGCGTATCCAACCGTGATTAAAAGCCCACAATCAAAAGTTTCTCATGTGACATCATCCTGCAGAGTGTGCACTCAGTCAGATGGCATCATGACATCACGGTGCCCAGCATCTTGTGCGATCTCAATCAGTGTAAGTGCTTTTATATAATGGCTCACTTGTCCTCACATGGGACCGAATGGAAATGAGGTCCCAGCAGTCCAAGCCAGATTAGATTAATATCGTGCTGCCTGATATGATGCAAAGAGGCAGAACGTGTACACATATACAGTTCAGTGTGTGGACAATGAAGCGGCTCTCTGTGCAGACCCTCCAGTTCAGCCTCTGTCTGAAACAGGTTGTTTTTGAGCTCCTGTCTCTTTAATGGCCCTGGTACATACATTTACCTCACGTTTTGGACCTTTGATCATAATTAACATAGAGAGCTGACATTATAACAGAATAAAATAAAAATAAAAAACATGAATATGTAATGTTCTATGATCATGTGTATGGAGACTGTTGATTTAAAAGAAAGTAAAAAACTATAGTTTTGAAAAATTTTAAGAGCTCTGGAAAACTTTGACTGGGAATTTTTCATTATTTTCTGACATCTTTAAGTCTAAACAATTAATAGATTTTTCTAAAAATACGAGACAAAAATATCTTGCCTAACTATGGAAATTGGCATATACTTAATGTTTACTGGGCTCACCTGTTGCAATGATTGCTGAAATACTAAACAATTTGCATATACAGTTGAAATCCCAAACTGAAATTGAATGCAGGCTCAAACATGTCTCAAGTCAAAGTTAAATTTAGCAAATGATGGTCTCTAGTTATTACATAAACTAAGGGTATTGAATGGATAGTAATCTGTTAATTGGACTGTTTGTGTGTGTGTGTGTGTGTGTGTGTGTGTGTATATGCTGTATAGCCTGACTATTGCGCTAACAGGGAATGGGAAGGACTTAATGCTTTTAAGACACTAAGAGGTGATTTGGACTTATCCTCCCCAAACATATGGGTTAGGTCAGACTCTGCACGAGTGTGTGTGTGCTTAGGATGGAATTTAGGGGTATGACATCAGCAAATAAGCTTGTAATGTGTAACCTAAGTAACTTTGTTAATGAGTTTTATCCAAGGACTGTGTGTGAGTTGATGATGTAGTTGGTATGTGGCTACTTAAACACTAACAGGGTTTATGCTTCACTTGTCAGAGTGTATTTTCACACATGTACCCACACTTTCTGGTTTGTGCAAGCGGTTACACTGCGGTGTGTGTGTGTGTGTGTGGATAGGTAGTTGGTCTTAGTCAGGTACCCTAGTTACAGAAAGCACACAACAGTAGGCAGAGCTATACACTGGTAGAGTCAAATATGATATGGCTTCTTGTATTATTTGCCTGACGTTTGCTGGTGAATGATTAACAATCTAAATGAACTATTCACTGCTCTCTACCTGCCTGTGCAAACAATCTCATGTACTGTACTGTGTTGTATAACAGAATAGCCTCCACAGTGTTGAGGAAACACTTTAAAAACCAAACTACTAGCTACTTCACAATGAAAACTAGTTGCATCTTAGATTCTCTTATATTGTTAAAGTGAGGTACCACTGAACTGATTAAAGTGTGGGTGTGTTTGATTTAAGGACGCGGGCAGGCCAGTCTTTACACAGTGGACGCCCGTGTGTCAGTCATTGGAGATCAGTCCTTGCTCATAACTTGTTTTATGTGCTCATAAGAGCCAACGAGTTCACACATTCAAACCTAAACAAAAACGATGGATGCAAATATTTTTCGCACTCAAATTCATCTCAGAATTTTTATGGGGTCATATGTGTGAGGCTGCTGCAGGGAAACATTCAGTGTTCAGAGTTTAGTATCATCTGTTTTTCCCACAGTCTGCCTGCCCTCACCAAGTAACAACACCCATGTTTTTTCTGTCCTATCAGTATATTCCTGTGTGTGAAGTCAAGCATACATTTATTTTGACCATTAATATTTGTGATTCTAAGAGCGAATCATTATATACTTTAAAGCTCCTGTTCAGGTAAGATAGATTCAAGATGTTTCTGTCTTCTTTAGACAAGCTTGAAGAGTGTGCTGAAGAGTGTGTGTGTGTGTGTGTGTGTGTGTGTGTGTGTGTGTGTCTCTTCATAAGAGGCCAATGCGAGTTGCGTGATACGTATTTGCCAGCTTTCGGGTGTAGATGGTGTAGAGGTTGTAGAGGAAGTTCAGGTCACATTTAGATTTCCTGGTAAGAAGGTACAAAGTGTTTTTTGTTTTTTGCAGCACTGAATTTCTGCACGTGATCTTTTATGTATTCCACATTTAACTGTTCTTTTCTGCTGTCTAGATGGTTGCATTATGTGATTATGTTTTTTATGATGACTGTGGTTTTTTTTAATATAACTGGCTGCAACCAAATTATCCCTGTTGGGATAATAAAGTGCTTATCTGCTTATCTGTATCTGTATTGTATTGTTTTTTTCGCTTGTAAATGAACACTTGTACATTTTTCTCAGCTCTGTTTGGCTTCTTGTTGTTGTTGTTGTTGTTAAGCTCCTCCCTGTGCTCAGGTGTGTCCTCAACATAAAGGTACAAACACACGTATGTGTGTGTGTGTGTGTGCGTGCCTTGCAAGCGCAAATACACACACCACACAGGGCGAGGCTGCTCCATTGGAAATCCACTGGTTTTTGTCTTTTGCATGTGTAACATTTGTTTGTCTGTATGCGTTTTAGTGTTATGCAAGTGTGTTATACACAAGTACATACACACACATGGAGAGCTCTTCATTAGAGCACAGCTGATACATTATATTGATCTAATTTTAGCTTATCACATATATATCGCATATGTGTGAGTGTACTAGTATGTCAACCAATAAGTTACCAAAATTTAAGTTCAGAAATGCCAAAGATATATATATATATATATTGTAAGTAATTTGAAAAAAGTGCAAACTATATTCAAAAAAATTGGATTATTACTTAAGTATGTTTTTAATGTTCCTAAATTACAATATGAGGAGAGAAGTGAGAAGTATCATTAGAATTCAACGTTAAGGATAATTGGATTCAGGAGTATTAGGTGCCGTGAAAAAGATGAAGTGAGGTGTTGCCAGGAGTAGAGGGTGCAAGATGAAAAGAGGGAGGTCTGATCCTGCCAAAGTCTGAAAAGAGGACAGGAAAACAGGAGGAGAGATAAATATAATAGTTTTAGCTCTTTTTTTTTCCAGTGGATAAAAATTATGGTTAGAATAGAGTGGGAGGAAGAAAAGAAAAGAGCAAGACAGAGAGGCTAAGAAAACATTTTCTCATCACCAGGAGAAAATGAAAATGGATAGGAGGAGAGGAGAAACAAGGGCTGGAAGCCAAGACGAGCTGTCATGTCCTGTAGACCAATGGCAGCCTTTTTTTTCTTCTTCTCTGTCTGCCTCCCTCTCCTCTCTTTTTGTATGACCTGCTCTGTCTCTCCCTTTGGGATTTAATCAAGCAGACAGTTGGTTCAAACCGTTCTAGGGGGGGATTTATCATCAGCGGGCATTAATCTGCGTGACAGGGGCTTATTAGATGAGAGCGACCACCCCTGCTGACTTACACAGTGGATGGAGCCAGCTCATGACACAGAGAGAGAGAGGTGGCTGAGGGAAAAAGTCACACTGTGGGGAGGGCGGAGGAGAAGAGATGGCAGTTTAACTTTAGGAAATTACATGTTTACTGCGGAGGAAGATGAAGGTGACACAAGGGAAGATATATTTCTTCAAATAAAACCGCAAACATCTGCCTTTGTTTGGGAAGTCAACATCAGTTAAACGTGCAGTTGATGCTAATAATGTCAATATCATTACGCCGCCCTGTGTGTGTGTGTGTGTGTGTGTTAAAGAAACATGCACACATTACGCATTCTTTATATGTATTGGAAAGCATGTGCACATATTTTCTTGTGTGTGTGTGTGTTTCTGCTCCTCACCCCGGCAAACGCTGTCCTCACACATGAATGACTGATCTGTAGTGCTGATTATGTAACGACGAGTTTTTGTTCCAGCACAGAGTCTCTTCAGGCTACGGGAGGATGTAATGAGACTCATCCTTTCAATACTTTATGAAGTCCTGGCTGCCGCTTCTTTTTTTACCCGGCTGAACTTTAGTGAGTTCCTCGCTTTGCTTCTAAAGTTATAGGCTGCAGCATAGTGAAGTGAACCTGAATCACCTGTGTTGTGATGCTATGTTGCGCTGACTCATTGCTTCTTTGTGCTAATGAAGCAGCACACATATTCCGGCCAATCAGAGGAGGAAAAGGGCGATCTGAGCCACCATGACAACAACATGGACAACTGTAAATATGCTGGTCAGTGTCGCTATAGAGGCAAAAATCCATCTCTGCACCATGCTTAACGTTTCTAAATACATAGGTACAACCCCACAGTTTTAGCATTTTTAAAAAAAGAGGTCAAGACCTGCAGCAGAATGTCTGTTATTCGCTTGGCAGTTTAGAGGAAACACATGGAGGATGTTGCCACTAGAAAAGTTGCATTCCAGGAAAGGACAAATGCTATTAGCTACCTGACACTGTACGGCTGTATCACCATTAACATCAGCTCTGTCTCTCTCTCTTCCTTATTGTGTTTTTTGCTCGCAGGTTGTGGCTGATGACTGACCCACCAAGCTGACCCAGTTTTAGTACTACTCGTGTGTGTGTGTGTGTGTGTGTGTGTGTGTGAGAGAGAGAGTGAGTGCGTGAACTTGTTGGCACACCTGCCACTATTATGCAGTTTCTCAGAAGAGCTGGTAAATTGAATTGCATGAGAAATACAAAAGAGCAGCCAAATTTGTATCTGCCTTTCTCGGTAAATCCACAGACAGTTTTCACAGAATTTGTTGACAATGGTATTTTTAAAAATAATGTGTGATTTCTGGTTTTTACTTCCTTTTAGATGTCATTCACACATTGCAGCTAATACAGCGATGACATTTCTGTAACCACCAGATTCAGTTTTACATCCTGTTGCATATGCAAAAGGTTTAAGCCTTAAGTCCTTAAGGTCCGGTCCTAGGTGTATTTTGTTGTTGGTGTATTTATGACTTCAACAGCAACAGCACAATGGAGTTCATAAAACATCGGAGGCACGCACATTTAAAAACACACACATATTTGCATAAACCCATGAGAGAGCTTTTCCTGGACTCGCCAAAACTGAGTGTGCATATCCATTGTTTTGGAGAGAGGGTCAGGAAGGAAAGCCCCGCCTCTTTATTTCCCCTTGTCGCCCAGAGTGACGATGATGTCACAGAGGAGCCTAGAGCTGCAGGGGCATCGTGAGAAATGACCTTTAATCCCTTGCACACGAAGACGTATGCGCACAAACTCTGTGAGTGTGTGTGCATGCAAGAGAGAGAGAGAGAGAGAGGGAGAAAAAAAGAAAGAAATAAGGTTAGGAGGCTGGACTCATGGGGCTGGGAATCTCATCCTCAGACACTGGAATATTTTAACCATGTCAGCAATTTGTCACTGTGTGTGTGTGTGTGAGAGAGAGAGAATGGGTGAGGGGATAGATAAATGGATGGAGGCAACCCCACTGACATGATTAATAGCTAGACATACTGTGTTCAAGTGTCTAGTCTTACGTGTGTGTGTGTGTGTGTGTGCACCGGTGTGCCGATGCTCACCTCAATCTGCATGTGTTAGGCTTTTATTAAGATTAATCGAAGCAACAGAAAGCAAAATCTACATTGTATTTACTGTAAATGTTGAGCAAAGAGGTGCATAACAATGGCCTCCATGCCCTCAAACATTTGCGTCCTCTATCAAGCATGTTCGTAATAAAGCCCTATATTAGCCATAATAGCCATAACATTATAAAGCCTGTATTCTGTTTTATGGTATTGTATTAGGTTTGGTAGAAACAGCTCATACAGTATATACTTACTTATAATCTGCAATTTTGAGTGTCTAAACATGTAAACAATGTTCTTTTTTTTTGCACTACAAAGTAACACAAGATCGGACAGTTCCTGATTGAAATAATTTGGTATTTTGCACTGTATTTTATTTAGGCAAAGTATGGCTGCTAATACAACTGCTTGTGTTGATGACAAATAAAGTATTGATGCATTTGAGAAGTTGTGAGAAACTTCACCCAGTCCTAGTCTTAAAGTCTTAGTTCCTGACTGAAATTAATGCGACCTGCAAAAGTGCATTGAGCGGAAGTACGGTTCCGTTGTGCAAGGAAATTACCCAAAATAAAATTCTGAGTGGTCAGATTCTGTAGGTTAGGGTTAGGGTTAGGGATAAATAAAGACACACTGAAAGACACAGATGCAGTATTTTAAAATGGATCATACGCAATTAAAGAGCAAAGTAAGTATGACAGTATGCAGCTATCACATTGTATAGTGTATGGGTAATGTAGTCTGTAGAGATACAGAGAGGTCCATCTGTGCGTGTGTGTGTTATTATTATTTGCCTTTATCTTTCCATCTGACCGTCTCTCTTCTGCATCTCTTCTTAACAACCGATATTTTCTAAATGTCAAACTTACATTATCTGGGCCCTGCAGGCCATTAAAGAATCTATATATGTTTGTATGTGTGTGTGTGTGTGTGTGTGTGTGTGTTTGTGTGTGTGTGTGCGCGTGCGGTCATGATGCGCTGCCAATCACACAGTTTCACATCAGTATCTCACAGAGTGAACAGAAAGACGGAAGCAGAAGTGGTCTACAGTAAAGGGCTCTCACTGTCAGATTCTTGTCTTGAACTTACAAACATTTATCCGAGAGTGGGAATAGTGTCCACAGAGCATGTGGAATGCAGTAAATGAAAAACCGCTCACTCTCATCCACCCACATGTGGGAGTGGAGAGTATGGATTTCTAGTCAGGCATTAATCATATGATGGAGAGAGAGGGAGAGAGAGGGAGAGAGAGGCAATGTCTATCAATTGATTAATGGGATTACTGTGTAATATCTTTGTATTTTGAACGTTCGTTGTTTACTGAAATAGATATGTGACTGTAAGCTGTATCATGTTAGTCTCCTCTCTATTGGTCAATCTGGATCCACTATTTCCAATCTTTACCAACTCAATTCAAACTAGTAATGAATTTCAACCAAAAAAACACACATAACCTAAGCTCGCGTTACACAAAAGCAGATATGCTGTCCGTTTCCACTTCCACCACCTGAAGTGGCTTCAGGAATGATACTTTCCTGTTCCAGGCTGGAGGCAATTTCAGGTTGACATCTAATCATGATGAGTGTTAGGAGCCGGAAAGTGACAGACAGGGGAATGTGCAACTTACAACACACCTCTCTTTGCAAAGACGGGAAGACACACACTGAATCTTAAACTGTAGCTCTGTTTTAGGGTCTGTTTTTGCCCCGTAGCGATGTGCAGATTATGAACTAAACTTGATACATGCAGCGCATAAACAGTCCATGCAACTCAATCCAGCATGGCGCTCCTGTGATCTGTGAGTGCAAGAATCTGGTGTGACAAGACTTGGTTTTAAACTAATGAAGACAACAACAGAGACGTATACAGCAACTCCTCTTAGTCTAAAACTCCATCAGGCCTGAAAGCTGTGGCTGAACTTGGTCTCACCCCTCATCCTGCCTCGCTTTAAATGTTAATGTTAAACAATCTGCCTCACCCGTTCCTGGGATAAAATGCAGTAACTGCCTTTAACATGAGAGACTTGAGTTCATGAAAACACCATGCTTAGCTTAATGGTGTGTGCATGCAGTGTGTGTGTTTACGCATATGTGTGAGATTTCTGATCTATGTGGGTGTCTGTGTTTGTATGTGTGTGTGTGTGTGTGTGTGTGTACTTCTGTTCCCTGACAGTGCAGTGAATCAGCACATGAGCTTCAGCCATGCGGAAATAAAACACATCATTTATTTAGCATTGATTGCCCCAGTGTGTGTGTGTGTGTGTGTGTGTGCACTTCTGTCTGTGTAGGGTACAAGATCCAAGCTCTTGTGTATGTTGTGTGTTTGTGATGCATGTGTGTTACCTAAGAATGGATTATTTTCTCACCTGTCTAAGATTACCTTCTGTAGAAGTTAATGGCTCAACAGAGATACTCATTACTGTGGCATATCATCTTCCCCAATCTGAAAACACACACACACACACACACACACACATGCATGCGGGCCTCCTTTTCAGCACTTCCAGATATCACAAAGACAGTGACAGCAAAATATCTGATGATAAGGATCATTCTGATGAGCACACACACACACACACACACACACACACAAAGGCCCACATTCTCAGCATTTTCTGAGATGTATGACTTTCTGCAGAAAGTTTGATGACAGGAATCTTGCTAATCTTCACACACACACACACACACACACACACACTAATATCCTGATGCAGTTTGCAGTTTCAAGTTATTTTGTCAATATTTGCAGTATTTGTTGTAGAAATAAAACAAAAAGTTGCACCCCCGGCTTAGAAAGTAAAATATGCATTGATGTTCTTTACAGACTCATTTGTCCGTACAACAACACGCTAATGTTCATATCAGTGCTGTAGCATTCTGAAGCTCTTATTGTTTCTGTTTCAGTGATGTAGGGGCCTTTGACCACGGCAGACAATGAATAAATAAAGCCAACTGTATGTGATAGACATATATGAGGGCGTTCATCCCTTGTGACTTGTGACTGATCTATTGTTTGCAACACCTAATCACACACACACACCCAGACCTCTTGACAAATGTTTTATTCATGGGTGACTGCGTGTGTGTGTAAGAGGTGTGGCTCTTAGGTTATTCGACTCAACAACAAAACCCAAGGAAGACAATGATTTGGGGTCAGGGATTCATGGCATAATGCGCACACACACACACACACACACACATACACATTCTCATGCAACATTTGTCTCTCTTTCTTGGATATCTTAAATCTCCAAAATGCCTTCATGCTAATGAGTTTTTAGCATACATTTTTGTTTGAGCTGAGTGATTGCGTGACACTCGAAGGCCGTTTGGCTGCATCACATTATCTCCCCGATCTTCTTCCAAGACTGCATGACAAAGTTTAATAACCTCTGGGCTTTTGATAAATCCAACAAAAATTAAATTTCAAAAGACCATGGATGTCCAACAAAATTTAAAAGCTGTGTTCGTTCATGTCCTGTGAAACTTTTTCAAAAAGTAATGTTATTACGTAACAAATCTTTCCATTGAGTAAAAAATCTCCAGAAAAAGTATTTAGACAGTCATGTTATAACTGAAAACCCCCCCCAAAAGACCCAGAAGACTCATAATTATCAAACAAACAGCATCATCTGTCATCTGCAATAACAGAGTTTTAGTTATTGGTAATTACTCCTCCATATTGGTCCTGGATTGGAGTGTGTTTTTAGTCAACTTGCCCAAATAATTAATAAATCTTTAAACGACGTTTGGTCTCTTGATCCTGAGAGATGCCTGCAGGACAGATAGAGCTCTGCAGACACACATGGACCCTCAGCACCCATTTCACCTGAACGCAGCACTTAACCCGCCGACCTTTACTGCTATATATCACCTAAGATGCACATACACACACACACTGAACAACCGCAGTCCTGCCCATAAAAATGTGGCTCAGAAAATGGCTTCACTACAACGCCGTTTCTGTCTACCTTGCAGTTTCCATCTTTTTTTCCTCTCTGTGTGTCTCTCTCTCCAGTCAGCGAGTGGATTGCAGAAAGAATAAAACATGACTGGACTGGTCATATTCGCTGCTAATAATGCCATCTGCACGGCTGTCATTAGTATTTTAAAAACAGAGGTTGTCACACATTGTTATGGACTGTCAGCGGTGGATGCAGAGACTTTTCAGCAGGAATCGCACAAATTCATCTGTTCCTGCCTTTTTTATGCTTCTAGACGAGAGTTAATTAGCTGAATAGTAACAGTTATAGCAGGGACACAATGACAAATGTAGAATCTGCACACTGCTCAGTCGAGGCTTTACTAACTGTAACCGATGAGTGTTAGTTGCAGATCTGATAGTAATTCACACATTGTCTGACACTCATTCAAGTGTCACATTTATCTATGAACGTTGATATTGTAACTATCCTAACAGGAACACTTTACAATACTGTATAGTATGTTTCATTGGATTGGAGTATGTTGACATCTCATTTCAGTACCATGATAAGAATTATTGGCACAATCACAGGCATTTTTGTGTTTGCTCTTAACTTCCTGGACTCTTTCTCTCTCTTCATCTGCCCATCTCATCCACTTTCTGCCTGTCTCTACTTCTCTCTCCCCCTTTCTACTCTCTGTAGTACCTTTTTATTTATTCGGATTCCCCAGTGTCTCATCCTCTCTTTCCCTCTCCTTCTCTCTTTCCTCCCCTGTGGAGTCCCTCATGTGTGATTTGGTGGTATGCTAAATAGCTTCTAAAACTACACACACACACACACACACACACTTTTAGAGAGGGAGCTAGTGAACTGCTAACAAATTCAATTTGAAGGGGCATCTAAACAAACTGGGATCCAGCTGACCTTGATAAACCAGCCAAATGGAGAGAAAAAAGAATAGTGGGGGAAAAGAGGAAGAAAAGAGGAAGAGAGGAAAGGCAGGACTTTGTTTCTATGAAAGGTAGCTGTTTCTCTCTCATCCTCTCTCGTGTCTTTCTGCTTCTGTGTTTTGGAATCGTTCCATGTTTTCATCATGTTTTTTGGCATAACTGGTTTCTGTGCAGCTGCAAGGTCATTGTCCTCCCTTAACGCCACCATCATCTCACACACACACACACACACAGACACAACAATACTTAATCCAAAGTGTTATCAGTTGCTGTGGCGTTAAAAGTGTGTGAAAGCATCATGCGACATGGAGAGAGGGGATCACAGGTCAAAGAGGATGTCATGTTTGTGTCAGTGTCTGGTGAGAACGGCTCGAGTGGAACCTCTGATATAAATACACTGACACTCACATGCGGTGTGGGTTTGTACGATTTTAGCTGTGTGACATGCACTAAGGAGCACATAAAGCAGCAATGTGCAGATAGAAGCAGCTATTTTGGTAATGTGAGAGTTACTTGTGTCTGGGTAACAACGCACCCATTGTTCTTAAATGAAAGGAGAGAAGCATTTCTGTCCACCACTCAGGGGTACCCATTCTGGGACCCAGAAAGCCACCAGATCCCTACTTTACATGGAGGAAGGCCAGGGAGAGAAATGACATAATTTACACAGACTGTTGAATAATAAGTCACAATATTATAGTGTTAATAGATGATGATGAGGGATTTTAAATCTGCATTTCATTTAAACAGTTAACACTCACATGGGCGCTATAGATGACAGTCATGAAGGCTTCAAGCATTTTGGCATACACACTCATGCATACACACAGCTCCTCTCACAAAGACACACACACACACATACACATCCCCTTAGGGACAGTCACTTGTCAGTGGTTAAATGTTGGGTGCTTTGATCTGTGCTCTCTGTAAGTGGCCAAATCCAGCCTCACACAGTGGCTACTTTGTTTCCGTTGTCAAGAATAGATTCGGCCCCAGACATCATGAGCACAATGGGTGTTGTGGAGGACACATGGAGTCAATATGTGCCATTTTCAACGCATCTATCAGCTTTTAAAGAGAGGTTTTTTTATTGTGTTAACCATTCAGTAGTTGCCATTGCCTTGCATCACTGGACTTCTATCTGAGGAATAGATGGAAACCAATGTGGTCCATGGAAGCAAATGTTCAGGAGAACGTTTGCTCGTGTGTGTGATTACGGGGTTGGGTTGTGGTATCGAGGATGTGGGGCTCACCTGGCATCTGTGTGTGTGTGTGTGTGTGTGTGTGTTACTGTGGTTGTGGCGGGTTATCCAGCTGGCTAGATGGAAGATTTGAAATTGTTTTTGGTTTCTACAAATGTTAACAAGACATGTGCAGGACCAGTGTGTGCCTCTGTGTTTTACTACATTTTAATTGTTCCATGTTGTGTTTCCACTCCCTGCGTGTTGAAGTGCTAGACTCAGCTGTCACGCACTTATACTGTAGATCATTAGCCTTTAGTCATTAGTCATTAGTGTTGACGTAGGTACAACTCTTCCCGCTCTCTCGACACCTACACACCTCACACCTTTAAGTTTCTGTCTGATACACCATGAAATCACTATGAATAACACGACCTTTAACTCCCGATTCTTATCTCATGGAGCAAGTGATGCATCACGAGAAGGAAAAGAATAGAGAGAGGTCAGTGGATCAACCACAGAGGTGAATATGTTAAGAGAGGACAGAAAAAGGAGAAGGGG
The DNA here is from genome assembly GCA_036937835.1 of Pampus argenteus. Lineage (NCBI taxonomy): Eukaryota > Metazoa > Chordata > Actinopteri > Scombriformes > Stromateidae > Pampus > Pampus argenteus. The sequence goes on from CM072860.1 coordinate 9,364,684, forward strand.
AGATAAAAACAAATAGTTCACATACCCATTACACTAATGCCTTGTCAACAAAATCCAAAATCACTCTCCTCTCAGCCAACCAGGCCAGCAGGCAACTAATTGACATATCTATTATTGATTAGCTCAGTCTCCCTTCTCTATTAGCCTCGATTACTATCTGGTCCACTAATAGACAAGTTACTGGCTTGCATTTAAAACCTGTTTTCCCCATCTCTAAAAGCCCATCTCCCTCTGCTTTTTAAATAGTAGTGTGGTTTTCCAATTGGTAAGGTGATCAGAGATGTGTTTCAGAGTATTGGACAGCTAGCGTACTTTAAAAAGATGCCAAATGACTAAAAAAGTCAAAGTAAGTCAAATTTAAAACATCTCTCGGCAGATGAAAACAGTGTTTGAGTTGTGATGTGCAAAAGTAGTGACTAAATGCTAAACCGAGCAGAGTGTGTGTGTTGGTGTCTATGCATATGGGTTCAGATCCTATTGATCTTCCAGCTTAAGCAGCATGTCGACTCCAACCTTTGCCTTGTGACCCCAGAGGTCATCAGTGACTCTCATGTGACACTGACCAGCTGTTGTTTCACCACTTTTGTGTGTGTGTGTGTGACAAATAGAGAGAGAGAGAGAGAGAGTATGCCACCACATGCAGATGTTCGCTAGAACTGTGCGGTTTCTGCTGCTTTAATTAGTCATGTGTGAGGTCTGTGTGTAAGAACTGCAGATGAAATCAAAGGTGCTGCATGGGTTTTCCGTTTTTTCGCACTCTGAGCACAGTGCAGTAGCGTATGCAGACACACATATATATATGCACATGTAGTTGCAATAAAACAGTCTGTACAATGAGTGGTATGATATATGTATATGTGTATCTTTATGTGCCGCAGTAGGTACTGGTCTGAATCTAATCGTGGGAATGATTTAGAGCTGACACCAGCACCACCAGCACATCAGGTGGAAAATGTGTTTGTATGTGCTTAAAGGTCCCTGTGGTGTTAGCATAAGTGGATTCATCTCACACCATTTGTTTTTTTTGCCTGGATGCCTGTCTCGCTCTCATGCTGTTTTCTGCCAATTTAACTCTGTTTCATTTCCCTTTTTTTACTCAACCTTTACACACTTTTATACCTTATTGTTTTTTTACTGTTCCCGAGAGAAAACATCTGTAGCATAAATGGTACAAAAGTGGCCACATAACACAAGCTGCGTCTCGGGTTCTTATCCCGTTGGTGCTATCCAGATTTCGTCTACACAGAATCATATTCAAACTTTTTTTAAAAAATGTTTTCCTGTATCTACTGCAGCTTCCATATCATGCCTCTACGTATCGTTCAGATGAGACGATGTACACTTTGTGCACAGTTTGAACAGCTCACGTCCACACTCAGGTCGCGCAGCTTGTGATGTGGGGTGCAGTAGCAAGCAAGCCAAAGCGGTTCACAACCACTGTTTTAGTGTAACAGATGTTATGGCTACTTCTTCTTCTTTGTTTGTCTTTGGATTCTCTCACTGTTTAGTCTGAATCCACCAGCCTAAACTTAAACACGGTGAGCCAGGTGAGAGAGTGTGTGTGTGTGTGTGTGTGTATGTGTGTGTTTACGCATGTGTGTCTTTGTGTGAACCAAACTTAACTTACAAAGGTTTACGTCAGATTTGTACTAGTAAAATCCCAGTAAATTCCCAGTAAATTCCATAATGATTAACATTCATTTTATTTTTTACACTATCCTATAGAGGGCAACACTAGATGTCTTGAATCTGTATGATATACCTGTATATTAGGTCCAGCATCCTTTTTAATGCCATCCTACCTTCTCCTCATATACAACAAAAGAGATTCTTTTATATTAAAAGATTCATGATTGTGTAGGATTTTGCTGAGATATTTATATTATGCAACACAATGTCTTTTACATCGGGAAGTACAGTCTTACATACTGTAAGATAAAAATAGCTGGATTGTGTTGATTCAGTGATTTATTCATACAGAAATGCTCTCCATTACACACACACACACACACACACACACACACACACACACTCACACTGGGCTTTATATACACATACCTCCTGTGTGAGGGCCATTGATTGCTGCAGGCACTGGAGTTGTTAACCAACACACACATACACACACATGCTAATCCTGCAGGGCATGGGCGAATTTAGGGCAAGCCTGATTAGTAGTGCTACTGCTTATCACCCAGAGCCAGCAGCCTCCTACCAGAGAGAGAGAGAGAGAGAGAGAAAGAGAGGTTGGGGGTGGGAGAGAAATTGGTAGTGGGAGGTTGGAATCTGGGAGAAGAGGGCGAGAAAAATGAACGTATAGCAATTTAGATTCACACAAAGGAAGCATCATTATTATTGTTTTTTTAAATTCATCCTCCAAATATGAATACACACAACTACACACAGCCATGAGAAAACAAGGACTAATAGACACAGAAGAAGAAGAAGAATAGTGGAGCATTAAGTGATGAAGTGAGCAATCAGCCACTGCAACCTTGGACCTCCTCGTCCCTTCAACTCTGCACCCCTTCATCTTCATTCCTCCCTTTTCCTTTGTCCTTGTATCATTTACTTTCTGATGTTTTTCTTGTCTTCTTCCTACATCTTTTCCAATCCTCCCCTTTTCTTCTCTCTCACCCTTTTTTCTTTCTGCTTGGTAATCCTCCAGATTCTCTCAGGACTTTGTATGTGTGTGTGTGTGTGTGTGTGTGTGTGTGTTGCTGTTCCCAGTGAAGCAGAACCTCAAAGGAGAGGTTGGCGTTGTGTGTCAGGGGTGATGTGATGTTTTTGATGTCTTCACCTCTGAGCTGTAAGGAGCAAGGCCAGATAGTGGTTATGCACTACTTCTTAGCAAAGCACTCTTTATAAAGGGTTTATGAGTTCTAATATTAAAATACTCTTTGATTTCAGCAATAATATATGTCCGATACAGATTATCTACAAAGTTAAATAACCTTATTTAAGTCCTATTTAAGACCATGCAAATGAATATGCAAATATTTTTTATTTTAAACATTTCACTGCTGGATGCACGGTGGCTCTACATCACACTTGTTTCAGGTAGAATACTGGACAGATTGGTTCCAAACTACTTGTCATGTCACAAATCATGCGTGTAGGTACACGTCAGATTCAAGATGAGCGCAGAGAAGCTTATAAGTGGTTTATCAGGGGTGTCTTAAGGTCCAAAAATGAATTTGAGTTTCTCAGAAATCAGCCCAGTCATGCACACACACACTGACTCACCGCTCTTACAGGAAAAAGTGGTTGATCATTTAAATATTAGTTACAGAAGTGAAATTGGTTTTAAAGCTTTACTGCAGCTCTAATTTATCTCACTCTTTGCAGGACTTTATAATGTGTCTGTGTTTATAAGCGTGATCTTGTTGGTCTTTATGGTGTAATTTTATGTTAGTCTTGTATGCTCTTATATATTTGGTATATGACACTACATATAGTTTTTTAGTTTGGCTGTGAAATCGGTGCATTGGTGCAAGTGAAATGTATTGCTTGTTTTTCATTTCACGGTCTAATGCTGCTTCAATTATAATTAGGATTTCAGGAACTTCTATTCAGTCTTTAAAAAGGTGCATGTGCATGTTCTGCATATTCTGTCTCCTGCGTACCTTTTTGGATGTTGCTCACAGTTGCACGATTGTCAGTAAACGAAGCAACTCACAGCTGCAAACACTTCAGTGAAATTAACCTTTTTTTTTTCCAACTTCAAGTGTGACCATACATACAAAATGTCACACAGATGGCTGCTGTGTAGCATTCAGCTGTGTAGGTATGTATGGATTGATGCTAACAGGAGCTCGATGATGGTCAGAGGGATCTCTCTGTAGATCTAACGAGCACACAGCTTTGGTGCTTTGATGCTTGTAAGGCCCATTTATGGACCCCCCCCCCCCCCCCCCCACATACACACACACACACACACACACAGACACACACACACAAGGAGGCTTGTCCTGATGATGCTTGATGATTTTGTCTCTCCAACTGGAGAAGTAGAAAACTACAGGAAGATATTTCATCAGAACAGCTAAAGCAGGCAGACCTATTTATCTATATTTTTGCATTTCTAGTTCTCATTCTCTTTGTTGACCCCCTCCCTCTCTCTCTTACTTTAGAAACAGCTCTTGAGACAGGATATGGCTGAATAGCTGACTTCTCTCATCAATCAAAGCAAAGACAATAAGCCATTAAAAAACAATAAGAAGGGGTTGACCAAAACACTACACACACATACGCACACAAGCACAATGTAAATTACACTTTATTTTATTGTCTAGATGATTGGAGCACACGTTGTATTTGTCTAGTTATAAATTATATTCATCATGTCTACAGCATGATTTTTTTTTTATCAACTTCATTTATCAGGTGAAATCTTCCAGCCATATTCCTCCATTACCATTATTATTTTGATCATTTATGTGTTATTAAAAAAAATGTGACTCACTTTGAATGATGCTAGTTGTCTGCTGTCACTCAACATAATGCACGCTGAAGTGTTATGCATGGAGCAGGGGGACTTTGCTAATGGGTACGCTCTCTAAAGGGACAATCTGCCGAAAGCTGGTATATTCCTTTAACCTGTAGAGTACATCTGTCTGTTTCTGACTGCAGCAGAACAATTCAGAGGAAACAGCAGCTGGAAAATGTCTGAGTGGATTTATTGTTATAAATGTGTGTTTCTGCAGAGTGTGGGACTCATGCAGCTGTGTCCTGTCTCACTGTAGGGGCCAATGTGTGTGTGTGTGTGTGTGTGTGTGAGAGAGACTGTGGGGGCAGGAGCATGTGTGCACCTCTCTGCATCTCTTCTCTCCATCCCATCAGTTTTGACTGACAGATGAAGGAGGGAGGTGTATAATTTATCACTTCCTGGTTGGTCCGATCCCACAATGCCCTGCAGCCAGAGAGTAGAGTTAGTCCCCGAGAGCAAAAGCCAGTTTATTAAACCCTTAATGGACACCGCACACACACACACACACACACACACACACACACACACTCTGTTGGTCTGTCTCCCTGGCTGCCCCTCAGTCATGTTTAATGTATAATGAATGAATGATTCATGGCAGGGGAGAAGATTTTATTTTAGGCCTACTTATTCATTTATACTCACACCAGTCGCTTTTTAAAATTATACCCTGGATGTGATTTTTTTTTTTTTTTTTTTTTTTTTGTAACGCTGTGTCAGGTTGCCAGGTTACATCTTCTGAATCATTTGGATTTGCGATTCCTAATTTTTTCTGTTAAATCCTTCCTTTTTTATTGTTCCAGTTCTGTCCATGTTGGTGTCACTGTATTTAGAAAGCCCTTTATTTATCACTGCCCTATTTTTATTATTTATTTATCTACGGAGGACAGGGAAGGCCTGTAAGGGAAGTTTTTTCCAAAGTTAGTGACTACCAGGTAAACAGCATTAAGCAGCTAAAGAGACAGATTCAAATAAATGATAATGTTGCTCTGTGCATCATCAACTTTGCCATAGAAATGTACTGTAAAAGGTGTTTACTGATTGTTTTTATTGTCCCCAAGTGGCTAAAAAATAGAAAGAAAAGATTCTTCAGACCAAGAAAGTGATTTGATCCTTGATGACACATAATATTATCTCAAATTACTTTGATAAAAGGCACTTACTGACATGAGAACCACTGTATGAACCTCTCAGGCTTGTATTGTTAAATAATTCTGTTCAAAGATGTAGCATCATATTTTCTTATAAAAGTTTTTTTTTTTTTTGGGCCTGCTGTTCTTTGCTGCAACATGTGGCCTTTAGATAATTTCACCATCGCACAAGCACATCTGCACGTACACATCGCATTTGCACACACGAATGGGTTCTGCATGTGCACACAAAGACACACAGGCAGGAGGTGATATTTGATACGCGGTGAGCTGCAGGCTCCTGCTGTCGAAGAGGAGGCGTTCACCCAACCTGCAGAGCATCTCCTCCTCCCTTGTGACACATGTCATCTTAAATGTATTCATAAAGTGCTGCTAACAAACTGCTATTTATGGCATCATGAAGATAAGAGACAAAGATGACGAATGAGGAAATTGTATGTTCTATTTCTTTCTGAGCCATGCGTCATGCCCTTTTCTTGGCGTGTGCTTGGATGTGAAGGGTTAGAGGTGTGTGTGTGTGTGTGTGATAAGGACAGATGGTGTAGCTCTAGGAATCATCTCTCTGCATTAGGTGCACAGCAGGTGCATGTGTGTGTGTGTGTGTGTTTGCGTGTGTCGTCATATCCTACACAACCAGCGAGGACCAGTTTACAAGGACATCTCTCCAGACATTGCCTTTGGCCTGTGTCACTAACACTCATGTCTAGTGTGTGTATGTGTATTTGTGTGTGTGTGTGTGTGCGTGCATTGGACCATCAGAAGGACAGAGGCTGTAGAGAGAATACAAAGAAGTGATGTATTTCACTGATATGAGGCTGCATGGTGGCGAAAAGATGGATGGATAACAGAGCAGATGAAGAGAAGCGACAAAAGTGATGCAAGTATAAAAAATAAGGCAGAGAGAATGAGACTGAAAGGTCTCCAGTGTTTTTGTTGCCTCCTCTCCCGTCTCCTTCATCTTATTTCATTTTAAAGCCCTCTTTGACAGATTGAGGAGGAAAGTGTCTGATTTTTCAGGAAGTGGAGCTCTTTCCGCAAGCAAATCAGAGCGCAGCTTGCTATTTGACTGCCAGGAGGCTTTTAGCTGAACAGATGGCTTCTTAGTGAATGAGAAATGACATTCATGTGAAATGTTACGGGAAACAGACACAGACCGACTGGATGAGGAAGTCTGGATGGGGGGTGTCAGTGATTCAGTTACAGGCAGATGTCAGTGTATTGGGGTCTTTCTTCATCTCATAAAACAACACAAGCAGACAAGCAGACAGGCTCCGAGTCGAAATCCATGTCAACGCTGAGAGCCATTTATTAGAATATCCCGACATGATATTTTGAGCACCATCCATCCATAACAGGGAGACAGGATGATCGTGCTAATGTGAAAGCTGCCAGATTCGAGGGTCGTATTCTTCCAAATTTCTATTTTTAAGATATTTCCTTTCAACATATCGAGTTCTGATACTATAACGATTAATTAACGTAACGAGCAATTATTTCGAATTACACGAAAAGTGAATAATTGCATTTGTGAAGGAAATCAGTTTTTTTTTAGGCCTGAATAATATGCCACATGGTGGGTGCATGTGAGTGTTTTATTTGTTTTTATGTATTTATTTACAGTACATTATAACAATTAGACACATAATGTGAAATGAGTCCCTTGTTCACTCATTCGCTGACATTTAAATGATTATTATTTTACACCGTCACTGACAGGTGTAGTGTTGCATAACAGTGTGTGCACATTGGCTTGTCTGTTTGCAGATGAACACACCCTTAAAACAATATGGTAGATATTAAATATACTGTGTTGCACCATTAAGTAAACAGCTTGTGTTAAAGTTACACAGCTTATCACATGTTTTAGCAAAGACTCACCTGCTTACCTGAAACCCACATTAATGCATGTTCAAGTATTTTTGTGTGTACATGGGGGATGTTTAGTACAATAAGTCGAATAAATATGTGAATCTGCTTCTGTGTGAACAAATATGTAGGCTTTATTACTGTCATTAATCATGTTTTATTAGTCTTTTTTTGTTTTATCTCCATTTGGTTTGTTTAAGGTGAAATTAATATTCCACTCTTTAATCTACCCCCTGATGAGTTAATCTGTGGCTCAATGTGTTTCTTTCTTTGGGTTTGTGTGTGTGCATGCGTGCACGTGCGCGTGCGTGTGTGTGTGTGTGGGTGTTTCATAGAGAAGTAGCATCTCAGAAACCAATCACTGGTTCCACCATAATTGGAAATGAGACTGTCTTTGTGGGTTTTCAGTTCTTTCTCTGAGCATGTCTGGTCTGTTTCATGAAGGTCAAAAAAATGATCAGCATTGTAGGACTTCCTCCAGACACACACACACACACACACACACACACACACACACACACACACACACACACACAAGTACAGAGTTAACAGCACCCAAACTCTCTCACCACCACTCCAAAGAAGTTCAGTACACAGCTGCGTTCTTTCCTCCCAGCACTTGGGACATGAACACAGACACACACATTCATACGCAGACAGAGCTTTGTCTGCTGGAACACAATTCAGAAGCTTTTGGGATTTTATCCGTGATAGTTGTGAGATTATGGAGACAAATACAGTACATCTGATATTACACAGCATGTATTATGTACAACTATTTTGCATTATTCATTATATATCATGATTATGCATAATTTAGTTTATTGTATTTCTCCCTACAGAAAGTCACAAAACCAGAGTGAAACTGAGATACACAGAGGGATTAAAGGGTTTCATCTGTAGCTCTGATTGTGTGAGAGGACAGGGTGAAACATGGGTCACTCTCATTTCTCTTCCCTCTATTCTCACCCCTCGTTTTTTTATCTCTCTTTGATTGATCTTCTCCTTCTTACATTTCCATTGGTAAATAAACACTTTGTTCCATTTTGTCTGTACAACTTCCTGTCGAACCTTATTTGCTTCCAGTCCATCTTTTAGAGATCCAACATGGATCATTGATGATTGAAAGCTCACCTCCCTCTCTTTGTCCTCAGACACCATTCTGGGCCAGGAGAACTTCGAGGGCGTGGCCAACTTTAGCACCTTCTTACTGGACCGCTCATCAGGCACACTCTTCCTCGGTGCCCGGGATGCCATAGTGGCCGTGGACACCAACAACCTAAACCAACAACCACGCAAGGTAGGAGGGATGTGTGTTTGTTGAGCTAACAGTCCCTTTTTCTATTTCGACCTGTCACAGCAGGAAAAACACAAGTGTAAATAATAATAATAAAAAAAAAAATGATGGCTGAATTCCATTTAGCTGCTTCAGTTTTAGGGAATCACAAATGAGTCACTGTTTGTGTTACTACTGTCTCTCTTTTCATCAGATTGTTTGGGATGTGCCGGAGGAGAAGAGAAGGTCTTGTGTGGCAAAGGGAAAGACGGAGGTGAGAGCTCTGCTGTGTGTGTGTGTGTGTGTGTGTGTGTTTCCTCTCACACACTCTTCTCCTGCTGTCTAATTCATCTTACAGTAACATCTACATCACACACATTCATGACTATGAGTGAGGTACAGTGACTCACAGTATTTACCTGCTGTAACCCATTTGTCAATATTGATGCTGTTAACACATCCAGGAATATCCTTCTAAGGCCAACCACTAAATTTTTGTCCGGTCCAGATAATGTGTTTTGTGTCCTGAAACCTGTGTAATATCTTCTCATAGGCATTTCCATTTTGGATTGAATTGGTAAAAAAAAAAAATCAGTTTTTATGAAGCATCAAGTGTAACAAATCTCTTATTGAATTGCATTTCAGTTCTATGAATGTCTGTCTTTGGGATTTAGTGTTGTAAATTATGACATTATGTAATCATTTTATTAGTAAAAAGCATTAAAAGCTAAAGCCAAATAGATACTAGAAAGATCTGGATGTGATATAAGTGCTATCGAATCCCAACTCTAGTACGCGTACGGTTTGTTGGATTTAAGTGCCCTCAAACATTTGAAATGTGAGATTTCATGTGCTGGTGCCTGTATTGTGTGCTCAAGCATGGATGTGCATGTGTGGGTCACAACCCTGTGCTGTTAGGAATCGGATGGGAAGTTCTGGGAATCACGCCAAGTCCTCATCAGGGATGTGTGTGTGTGTGTGTGTGTGTGTGTGTGTCTGTACAGAGACAAAAAGAGTGTAAGAGTAGGAGGGAGGGTGTCTATGAAGTCACAGATGTCCAATAACTGTCTATGGAAAATGATTAAATAGAGCGTACTGTACACTGGAGCTGTACATCTCATTATGTTTTGACTACAATTGGAAATCCGCTTGCAGTAAACTAACTGTACACTGGAGCTTTATTTGTAGAGTTATAATTTACTGATTTTGAAAGAAAAGAAAATATCTCAACTACAACTACTACAAACAATAATGCAGAAAAAAAATGCCTGATAAATGTCTCCAGTTCAGGAAAAAAAATGAGGTCAAATCAAAAGATAAACAAAGCCAATGGAAAGTCAATGTTTTAATAGAAGGAAAGTACAATTTGTTTCCGACCCATTTTCTCTGTTTTCCACTGTAGGAAGGTACATGTAGAAAGGTGACTGATAAAGAGAGGGTTTGTTTTTGATTATAAGATTACATGTGAGTCTTAAGGAAAAAGAAAAATAAAAAGAGGAGGGAAGGAAGTGGGAGGGGGGGAGCAGGGTGGGAGGCAGGTGATAGACTGGTGAGCAACAAAGCATGGGGAGCATTGTTAGAGAGAGGGAGGGAGATGTCAAAGCAGGAAAGAAGACTTAACAAGAAAGTACCTTGAAATTGACCCAGAGACCAGAGAGATAAGGTAGGTGTGTGTGTGTGTGTGTGTGTGTGAGTAACTCAGAAGTACAAATTAGGGCAGGTCATTAGTATTGCTCAATGTTTCAGGATGCAGGATGTTACTACACTGAAAATGAGTGATTTATGTGCTAATGAAAAAAAAAACATAGTTTTATGTCAACCCTGCATTCACTGTAATGTACAAAATCACTGTTTTTAAAAAGTCCTTAAGCAACTCATTATGACTGGTTACATACTTACACTTTAAAAAGCAATGTCTCATATTCAGTGTTCAGATAGCAAATTAGGTAACTGGAGCTTTGACTAAGCATCAACATCAATGCTAACGTTGAGCTAACATTTGCTTGAATGTATCTAAACTAAAAGCAAGTGCTTCTTTTTCATCCTCTCATGTTCCGCTGAGCACAGATTCGATCCTACAGCGACTCACTATCGCCTCTTCAGGCTAAAGTGGTATTACATGACAGGCTGGACCCAGGCTAGCTGGTTAGCTGGTTAGCTAACAACAGTAAATATCTTTTGCAACACAACACACAGACGTAAAATCTGTTATTTTGTCACATTCTGTTGATAATTTTAGTAAAACAGGAAAAAAGTCCTGCCATGCGCGCGCACCCACACACACACACACACACACACACACAAACCTCTGTAATTATTGCTAAATTGCTCTCGGTACGTTAGTGTCAGTAAGCATGAAAAGCTTTATAGATGTTTTGGTGGAAGGACATTTGATTTCCACTGTTCACACTGAAGTCACAGAAGCTTTTAACATAAGAAAGTATAATTATTTTTAATTATAATCTCTGACACACTCACGTAGAACAGAATTGAATAGAATAGATCCATTCGATTCACCTCATGCCAGATTGTGAATGAAGCTTATTAGTATGAATGAGGTTAATTTCGGCTAAAGGAGAAGTTAATCCCAAAATGATCCCTTTGTTACCATCCTGCTCTCTCTCTCTCTCTCTCTCTCTCTCTCTCTCTCTCTCTCTCTCTCTCTCTCTCTCGCGCTCCCTGGCTCTCTGTCCGTCTCACGTGGAGCTGTGGTGCTGATGAGGTGGTAGTGATTTGGGTGACATGATTGATGTGGGCATCAAAGAGGATCAGGTCCCTGGAGCGAAGGTGATTCAGGCCTGGAACTCATCCAGGATGACAGGAAATGTGTGTGTGTGTGTGTGCATGCAAGGACTCACAAACGCACACAAGTTCACCAAAATCACCTGCGTCATGGTTTCATGGTTACCAAGGAAGGGCAGTGGAGGGGAGGGGGGGTGTTTTTCCATAACAGGACTGAGTATGTGTGTGTGTGTATTTGTAAAAGAGATGATAGAAATGGAAAGGGAAGTTTGTGTGCTCAACAAATACATCATCTATTCTGTGTATTTATGGAACACTGGAGCATATATGTGTAATGTCTGGGCATTTATACTGATTTATACATGAAAAGGAGAGGTCTTAGGTTGCAGTATGTATGCTTGTGTGTGTGTGTGTGTGTGTGTGTGAGTTAGATTGGGTGGTCTCTGACTGCTGGTATCAGTGGGCATCTCGAGTGTCTCCTCTAGCACTGGGGGTCTCCAGTTTCTGAGTCAGAATCATTGATACTCCTGCTCTGAGAATGCTTTCCAACCTTTCTCCTTAAGCTTTTTAAATCCTGAAACAAGATGTTTACTTGATGAAAATGAGTGACTTTAATTCATTTAATACTATATATATATATATATATATATATGTATATATATATATATATATATATATATATATATAACGTATACTAATATAGAATTAACTTTCTGAAAGCCATAATAATTATGAATTTGTTGTTACCACCTGGGTTATATATATTTATAATTTATATTTCTGTGGTTATTTATCAATTAGTATATACTTATCGATATATACTAACTAATGTATATTTATTATTGCGTAACTGTAAATGAACCTCATCTTTAACATAAAGCCACAAGCCCGACTAAACTGAACTAAACTTTTTATTTCTGGATATTTGTCTCCCCCTGCAGATTGACTGCAACAACTACATCCGCCTGCTGGAGTTCCTCGGTGATGGACGCATCTACGTGTGTGGCACCTATGCTTTCGACCCCCAGTGTGCCTTCCTGGTTAGTGTTTTTGTGTCGGGTCTGTCCTCTTGTTGGTCCGTGTTTGCATGTGTGAATTTATTTGTGAGTTAGACCTTAGGACCCATTCATTCATAACATTCAAGTCATTTAAATCATGCTTTTCCTCCCAAATATAAGAAAAAATGGTTTCAGTCATCCAACAAAACCTTTTAGATGCTTTGTTGCAAATGACACTTTGCGGCAGGTACTGAAGTAGCTAAAGCTTTTAGTGCAAAAGAGCATAACCAGAGTCAACTATAAGCAGCACAGCTAGGTGACATTTAACCTGAAGTGATCAAATTGAAAGAAGACTACAGAGAAGAATGTATAATCTGTATCCTCCTTTCCTGTCATCCTGCAGGAGCTCTCCTCCTTCACTCTGGAAAAAGCCGAGGATGGGGGGGTGAAGATGGAAACAGGAAAGGGGAAGTGTCCCTTTGAGCCCGGCCAGCACTACACGGCTGTTATGGCAGGTGAGTCAGTGCCATCGCACGACTGATGACTTTTTTGTTTGTTGATCAGCATGTCATCGCAATCTAATATATCATTTTTAAGACTTTTAATATGCAATCTAATAAGACATTTTTTAAGAAGATTATATTTCAATGTGCAGTATTCAAATAAAATTCACTTCTTTCTGTTTGCCTCTTGTTTTTCTTTGTAGGTGGTACCCTATACACAGCAGCCACCAGCAACTTCCTGGGAACACTGTTTGACATCTCCAGGGCAACGGGCCCTGAACAGGAGCGCATCCGGACTGAACGATCCATCAACTGGCTCAGTGGTGAGACATACACGCCTTACACACACACACACACACACACTGACATTTGTAAACCACCACATCCACACATGTTGTTGTTACATTCACACACGCAAACACACTGACACACTCGGCATCTCGACATTTATCGTGCATTCACACAGGAAGTAAGTTAATGGACATATATATATGTGTGTGTGTGTGTGTGTGTGTGTGTGTGTGTCACAGACCCTGAGTTTGTGAGCTCAGCCTTCATAGAGCAGTCTGCAGACAGCAACCCAACAGGAGATGATGACAAAATCTACTTCTTCTTCACTGAGGTGGCCAAGGAGTACGACCTATATACCAAAGTCAAAGTACCAAGGGTGGCACGAGTCTGCAAGGTAAGCCAATATCTTGATTGACTAATTGATTGACCGGTTGATTACCTTGTATGAATTTGGGCTTGTCTTTCTCTCAGTCGGACGTGGGAGGGATGAAAACTCTGCAGCGGCGTTGGACCACCTTTCTCAAGGCCCAGCTGGTGTGTGAGGACAAACCCAGCAGTCAGCGCTACAACATCCTGACTGATGTTTTCACCACGCAACACACACCAGGAGACCCCAGCAGCACACACTTCTACGGGCTTTTCACCTCCCAGTGGTGGGCTTTATGCTAAGCTAAACTAACAGTTTATCTTAGGCTGTAGGTTCATATTTAAAGAACACATATGAGTGTGGTATCTAACGCGATCTAACTCTTGGCAAGCAAGTGAACAAGATGTCAATATACGTGTTTAAATGATTTAAGTCATTATAGATAAATTTTCACCTTTCTTTTTTGTTCCCGTGTCTGTGTTACAGGGAGCATGAGGCGTTATCAGCAGTGTGTGTTTTCAGTCTGTCTGACATCAACAGAGTGATGGCCGGTCCTTTTAAAGAGTTGAAGAAGACTTGTGAGAACTGGATCAACCCTGAACTTGTCCCCACACCCAGGCCCGGCCAGGTACTAAACTGTACTTACAACTGCATGTCTATACTACTACTCACTATATTGCTTTTTACGTCTTTTATTGTGTCATATCGCTATAAATGACTTCTTCTCTTTCACTCTACATTTTATTAGTGTCTGAACAATGCTTTGAAGGCTGAAGGGTATGAATCCTCCCTGAAACTCCCTGACAAGGTGTTAACGTTTGTGAGGGACCACCCTCTGATGGAGAACAGTGTTACTGCAGCGCCCCTACTGGTCCGGAAGGGGATCAGATACACCAAGCTGGCTGTAACACAGACGGGCAGCAAAGAGGAGCTAGGAGGAGCAGTGCTGCACCTCGGAACAGGTGACGGAGATCAGAGTGGTGAAAGTTACACTGACATGGATATGAAAAATAGATTATTTCATTATTTTATTACATTTATTTGACTTCTAAGTAGATTTTTTTGAAGACTGCTGGGGAGTATTTCAGGAGGAATAATGTGAAAATGATTACAGTTTTATAACCCTCGTGGATTTCTCCAAGTAAAGTTTTTGCAGTGTGGTTTATATGAAATAAATGAAACTTAAAGTTGCAAGTAAATCAAAAATAAATAAACGTAGTTATAAACAATGTGGTTTCTTGCTCACTGTGTGTTGCAGACCGTGGGGAGCTCCACCGCGTGGGTGTAGTGGGACAGAACGCCACCTTACTGCAGGAGATTCCTCTGTTCACATCACAGGAGCCTGTCAACAATATATTACTGCACAAGGTAAATGATCTGCACAGCACTACACACATAGACATGTATATATTGATCTGCAGTGCGCAGAAACATTAGTTTTAGTGCTCAGTGATTCTGTAATGGTTCTTTTTGTTTTCAGGGCTGGATTATGGTGGGTAGCCCTCTGTCTCTGGCTCGTGTCCAGGCCGAAGGTTGCAGTCTGTATCCCAGCTGTGAGATTTGTGCCAGAGCCAGAGGACTAGGCTGTGTGTGGAGCAAAAAGGAAGAAGCCTGCAGGCCCACAACGGCAGAGTGAGTACTACATCAGCATCACAGAGAAATTGAAGGCACCGAAAAGTGAACCGCAAAGGCAGGAAATGGTTTCGTTTTGTGTAAAAAACTGACTATTTTCTTATTCAATAATTATTTTTGTGTTAGCATACTTTTTTGTGTGTAAGAAATGTAGAAATATAGTAAGTTAAGAAGCACACCAGTGTTTCCTTTACATTTAACCACAGTGGGCTGTCACATTGTAACATTCTCACTAAATTAATTAGTACATTTATTTTTTTTATTATTCCTAAATGTTTCATTTACTCCATAAAATGATGAATAAATGAAAAGAAAAAAAAACAATTACAGAGAAAAAATAATGATTTTTGTCTCACCAACAGCCCAAAAAGAGAATAAAATCACAAATAATCTTATAATACTTGTAAATATATATATATATATATATATATATATTGTTTGTGTGTGTCCAGGCCTGGTCCAGGTGATATAGTAGACGATGCCTTGAAGAAATGTGATACAGTGGAGGGTAAGAATTTCCCTTTTTAAAACTGGTTTATACCTACTTTAATGTGAGATAAAAGACAATGTAACTATCAAACTGCATTATTCTCAAACAGGAATAATTATTCGTTTTCCACCTGTTGCATATTTACACTAAACATTTATCTCTCTCTATTTGTCTGCTCATTTCCTCCTCCAGGGCGTTGCTCCCCTCTCATCAGGGAGCTGCGAGTTTCCATAGGTCTGCGTCTCCTGTTGCCATGCGTCCAGCTGTCTCCCAGGGCCTGTAGCTGGGAGCATCCTCCCCACAGACACACCAGGCAGCACCACTCTGACCTGGAGGTGACCGTCACCAAGCACAGCCTGGGAAAATACATCTGCACATGCCAGGTACAGAGAAAACACACGCCCCCCTAGTTATAGAACCATGCTCACTAAATTTCCCTTTATCAGCTAATTAAAAAATAATAAATCGCACCTTGCTCTTCTTCTTCTCTGTCATTCTTTACTGCAGGAGGCGGGGCCAGATATCAGAGAATCCACCCCATGTCGCAGATCAATCTATCAGCTGACATTAGAGGACCCCAGTGCTGGAGGATCAGTGGCGATGGGAGGAGGCCGCCATGTCCTGGCCCTCTACATCATGTTCTTCGTCTGTGGCGTAGCATTCGCTGTACTTCTCTACTGCATTGTGACACGTCGGAATAATTTTAGACACCAGGGTCACCATCTGCCAGATAATTCGCTGTCGTCAGAGAAGGGGCGGGACTTGCTCGGCTCATCAGCCACACCGCAGTCCCCTAGCAGTGCCAGCCTGATGTCCGAGGGATTCCGGTTGACTGAAAAGCGTAATGGGACAGCAACCACAAACACGACCACAACGCTACTCAGCAGCCAGGGTAATGGTGGTCACCTTGGCAACAGCTACAGTAGTAGCTTGATCAACAGCAACCCCAGCAATGGCCATGGAAATTCCCTGTACGCCAACTGCAACACAAGCAACAGCGGGCTCAAGTTTGCCCCAGAAATATTAGCCGCAGACATGCTGGATGGAAGGACGGGGGAGAGGGAGAGGGGGAGGCCTGAGGGGGGAGAGAGGGAGTCGGGAGAGGGGGGTGAGGTGGATGATGGACTGGAAGACGGGTTAAGAGGACTAGAGGAGGAAATTGTAAGCTTTCCCATGTATAAATCACCAGCACCCCTGGCTAAGTGTGAAGAAAGCTCAATATGAAAAAAATGACTATGAATATGCTGTATTGTACTCTGGATATAACTGTGAGGAAAAATGGCATCGGAACGGCTACGGTCAAATTCTTTTGGATGGGTGCTGTGGCATAACGAGAGACTAAAGACATATAAAAGAAAATAGAAGTCTAAGCATGTGAGAAAGACACCTGCATCATTCTGTATGAAGAGAACTGTGAGACAGAAAACATATTTAACTTTTGGGATAGAAAGTCTATAGTGAGTCACTCAGGATGGGAGCCACGACTAAATAATGTGTTGGATGTACATATATAAAATGTATATATGAACGGTCTGAGGTGAGCGTGTCATGACACAATTCAAATGTTAGAAGAATCAAAGATGAAATGTCTACTGAAATGTGTAGACATGGAAAAGCCATACTGTCCTTATATTGTCCTTATTTTCTGTTGTGTTTTGCTCTCTCAATTCTCTTCTTCTCCTAATGGCAGTGCAAAAAAAAAAAAAAACAGACAAAAGAAAAACAAAAGTGCACTTTGAATTTCTCAGCACCCCTCTGTATCTCTATTTCTCTCTGTGACACACCGTTTAAACACAATCCCAGACCTTTATGGGTCCAAAGGCACCAAAGGACTGTTGAGCCATAGACTGCCCAGTCAGACTGCATCGACTCTGGGCTTCAAGCAGAGAGACGTCACTGTCAAAGACTAAAGAACCAATACATTCACTGATGAAGCAGAAGCGACACAGCGACGGGGGTGTTCCTGCCTACGCTGCCACAAAGCAGGATGATAAGGGTTCAAAGACAACTATCAGATCTGTGTCAGTGTGGAAAATTTTCAGATGGATGACATTCATGTCAGCCTTGCAGAACGGACCTTTTTCAGACACAAAATCATCATCACCTCATTTCTCAATGTTGATTTCAAAATATAAAAATGTATTGGTTTTGTCATGTTGTTTTGTAATAAAGTATAAAATAAAAAGTTGCTCTGATATGGTATTACTTTTCCTATACCGGAGTATACAGTTCCATTATCATTCAGGTTTCTTAAAGGAATAGTTCAACATTTTAGGCAGTATGTTTAATTGATCGATGGTTGGTGCAGGCGGTGCATCTGCTTCCAGTGGGGTTCAAAGGACTCTTTCTTCTCTGTCTGCAGGTCGAGCAGGTACTGAATAAAGTTGTAGAAGGATGGTCATATGTCTGATGCCCACGCCTCAATCCTACTTTAAAGTACTTTGTTAGTGTCTGTGCACTGGAGACTTCAAGTTTCCACATCATGCTTGTGTAAGTTATATACTGCATCACAAAATAAATCCTGTTCATGGGAGTGCCCCTTAAAACCGGATCACTTGCTCCTCCCATGTGTGTCACCTGTTGCCGTGATTGCTGATTGTCTCCACCTGTTTCCCATTACCCCATCTGTGTGTCTGTATAAGTTCTGTGTCTCCCTATGTCCGGTGCCAAAGTGTTTCACCTTGTGTTAGCCTGAGCCATTTTGAACCCATAGTCACAGTGCGTTTATTTGTGAGTTTTTTCCTGCCTCGAAAGAGTGATTTAAAAAAAAAAAAATTATTTTCTTGCTTTTGTTTCGTTATCGTCTAGTAGTAGTTAAATTCATGTTTCATATCCTTTTGATTTTCCTCTTTGAGAGTGATTTTGATTAAATAAATCGGCTCACTGACGCCTCAGCTCTTGATGTAGCGGAGATTAATGATTGAAAGAGAAAGAACCAAATATGATATGATATATATGAAATATGGTACAAATATGAGTGCAAATGCCAATCAAGTAAGTGGAGATTAGGTCTGAAAATGCCACTGAGTATGAGGAAAAATAATAATAAAACATTTAAATTTAAATTGAAGCTGAAGCCACGTTCAGTACAAACATCCCATGTGATCAGTCATCACATCTCTCACCTTGCTACAAAGTCCTCCTCTTTATTGACTCATGAGAGTCATGACCTTGCCAGTTATTTAATATGTATTCGTTCTTCAACAAAGAAAGACTTTATTGTTGGATATAATTTTATTGATGTTTGATTGCAGTGCTACATATTTTTAAATATATTTATATTTATATATCTATGACTGGCATGACGGCACTGATGTTTGTCCTGAGTTCTCGCCGATAGTTTAAAACAAACCACCACATATACCGAAATACAGACTTCTAAATAATTACTACGATCTTCCAAAAAGCTGATCAAGTCTGAAAATAATAATCATAAATGAGATTACACAGCAGAATATGAGGAATTAGTAAGTGGAATTTTCCCTTTTCTTATAAATGCTTCCCTTAAAATAATCTCTCGATGGTTGGCATTGATATTGTTTGCTCGTTAGAAATAATTTGCCCGTTTACATTTTTACCTTTTCAACTGATAGGAGTGATTATCATTGGGGCTGAGTTGCCCTCACGTAGGCTACAGGGGTTAAAGTAAGGATGTAACCTTTTCCTGGGAAACTTGCAACATGTAAAGGAGTAGATATGGGCCTTGTTATCGACATCGTAGAAAAAAACCTCTCCCTCCTCGTGGTCAACAAACACCCCGACCTTCTTGATCTTTTGAGACATATTGAGCTCCACTTGGGGCCGGTCACAAGCTTTAAGCGTCTTCTCATCCCGCAGCATCAGGACAGCGAAGCCTTGGTTCAGACTGACATCAGAACGCTGTTTCCTTTCAACTGTTTCCACGGCAACCCCGATGTCCCACCCAGCCTTGCCTTCGACTTGTACCTGATGACGATACAGATTTTTGAAATAAACACGTACTGTGAAAACTGCATTAGTAAATCTGTATTATTTAAATCAAATAATCAGCTGCAAACCAGAAGCATACAAGGCACACATCGGACGTGTGTTTTCTGTATTTATTTGCTTTAATTCCGAAGCTTAACAAGCCTAAGAAGTCACTGACCTCAAAGTAGAAGGCACCAGAAGAATATCCTTCTTTTCCCAGGACACCGAGAAGAGTGTCAAACCTCTCTGGGTTGTCTGGCAGTTTCTGAGGAATTCCTCCATTCCTCACTTCTTTCCCATTTTTGGACACAACAAGAAGATGGTTTGCTGTGTTTGGGTCCAGAGTTACATCCACTGACAAGAGAGCACAGGAACAACAGAGACTGAGTTTCCATGTCATAGTGGAAAAAAAAAGATCATATATATATGTGTTTAAATAATGATAAAATATCTAAAGATTCACCTGCATATTTTCGAACTCTCTTTATCTCTGTAAGAGAAGTCATGGATGAAAAAAAAACACATACGTCAGATAAATAAATATTCTGCATTAGAATCCATCATCGGTAGTTTTAATAAGAGATAATAATATCGCCTTACCTTTTGTAATGAATGCTTTCATTTCATCATTCACTTTACTGTGAACCATCATTAGCATCTTACCGACAGCACATCGCACCGTCCCCACTGCTGAGTCACTGTAGGCACTGACCTCAGACCAGTCTTTAGTGTGGGGTGGCTCACACAGAGAACTCAAACTCTATAGAGAGGATGTAAGAGAAATATTTGCATGACTTGGTCCATAAACTACAAATTATTATAGATATTTTTAACATTATTACTGATTTATTTATTTTTTTTCCATTTTAACTAGCGGCTGCTGGTTACCTGAAGAAGACGAAGGTCGTCGTCTTCAGTTTGAGAGAGATTCTCCAGTTCACTTTTTCTCTCCCTCAGTTCGCCGATTTCTTCTTGAAGCTTTTCTTTGATGGACTCTGTGCGATTTGCAACTTTTCTCTGTAGCAAGGCCAGGCCGGTCACAAGTGCCACCTCGTTTATCTTTAGCACTCTTTGCAAGTCGATGACGATCCTCAGAGTGTTTTCAATGTCTTTCCTGGTGTTTTTCTGCGATAGAATCGTTTTCAGGAGTCAGTTGCTCAAATCCTGCGCCTAGCCTAGACATTTCCTAGAAATCTCCCTCTAACATATAAGTTACCGAGCTGGAGTTTAGGAACCCATCCATCCATCCATCTATCCAACTATCCATCCATCTAAATAAGCTTGACTTACCTCACTGAGTTCCCTTGATTGATCAACCTTTTCTGCCATATTTTTCCTGTAGCTGATCTGCTGCTCCACCTCTGCCAGTTCTTTGTCTACTTTGGCCTGAACATTAAAATATTGTTATTATATTCAAAGTTAAAAATGAAAGTAGTCAACAAAGCGATATTAATAATAACTATAGCTGTCGTTAGTTTGTACCTTCTTCTTCCTCAGGCGGGTCTTCAACGGGACACATTTGTGGTCTCGGTGGTTTGATTTGATGCACAACAAACACACACAAATCAGATCCTCGTGGCAGACCAGTTCCAAAGGAGCTTTGTGCTGCTTGCAGATCCTGTTGGTGAAATTCATTTATGCACATGGAATTTAATGTTTTTATTTGTATTATTTGTATTGCCTGATTGCCTAATTCAATGTACTTTTCTTGACTAAAGCCTGTATATTGTAATACTGTGTATGTGTGCCTCCATTTGAGTCGACCAATGTTGCTTTCTTCTCCGCTGCATCAGCAGCAGTATTAAGTGTCCCCTAACTGCAGGTCTCTTATGCCAGGGTTTATTTAGACTGCTTAGCTGTACCTTGTGTTTAGTGCTAAATGGCAAACATGTTAAACTACCTGAGGATAGGTGCACAATGAGCCAGCATTAAACTCATTGCATTGCTCAAACTTAAGTTATGTAAGGACTATGATGCAAAGGTGCACGGAAGTTCTCACCTACACTATCCACATACACAGTTCATAGCAGCATCACCCGTTCAGGCCTCACCTCTCCTTCAGTTTGCCAACAGGATCCAGCAGCTCATGAGTCTTCAGCTCAGCATCATCCAGGTGAGGTTTCAGGTGTTCAGCGCAAAAAGAGACTTCACAGTGGAGACAGGACTTGACCGCCATCACCGTCTTCTCTTCGGGACACACATCACAAAAAACGTCTTGAGGTTCGGTCTCATTCTCGGGGTCATTCTGAATATTTGTCTGTTTTTGCTCGATGAGCTCTCTGAGCATGACGTTAACGCACAACTGCGGCTTTTTCGTGAAGTCGCGCTGACACAGTGGACACTGGATAATGTCTGTTGAATCCCAGTAGGTGTCTATGCACACTTTGCAAAAGTTGTGTCCGCAAGGAGTGGTGACAGGATCGGTGAAGTCGTCGAGACAAATAGAGCATGTGAAATTGGACTGGTGAGAAGTGGAGGGCCCCATTGTGTACGTCGTCTGTTTAAACAAGAAAAGACGTGATAACAAGATAAGCGTACCGTGTGTGACGCAGTACTTCCTGATTCCTCAATATTGTTCATACACTACTTTTTTTTTAGAGCTAGTGATATAAGATATATCTGTATCTCTATCTATACATATATATATATATATATATATATATATATATATATATATATATATATATATATATATATATATATATATGTTTACACTCATTACAGTAATGCCAATGCTAATAACAAACCAATAACACCCCACTATGACTAATAATAAAACAAAATACCAACATGTATACTACATAAGCCATAACCACAATTACTGCCACTAATGATAATAATGTCAAGTAGGTATATATTACAAGTAGTATTGCTACAATACTAATACTAATATAACTATTAACTATTTCCGTTACCATAGTAGTATTAGTATTACTGCGAGCTGCACTAAACATTTGTAATTCAATACCTAAAAGTAATGAAAGGGAAAAAAAAAGTTTTATCTGTACATGTGTGCCAATCATTTCTCATCCATTCGTTTTGTTAATTGCTCACCTTGTTTCTCTCGGTGTTCTTCCGAGTCTGTCTACAGCTCACCTTTATTTATACCAGGGAGATGTCACAAGACTTTATCATCCATCTAGCCTCATGAGGTAGGCGTGGCATTGGAATTTCCCTTTAAGAATGTTTTGAAACCAAAAGCATCTCATGTTGTTATGTTGTTGATGTTTCCATGTGCCAGTCAAGTTATGTAGGCATTTCCCATACCGTAGTTACCACCAGTCACATGACACTTCTGTTTCCATCGCAGCTTCTGTTGGATATGTGATGGTAACTTTTCAGTTCCTTTTATGCCTCTTACCACAACACTTCCAGATTATGCTGCATGCTAGGGAGGCATGTGCAAGTACCACAAAGTAAATGAAACCATAAATCAAGAGACAGAGAGAGGTTTGCTTTATTTGCACATGAATGTTTGAAGAGAAATATTTGCTCAAATAAAAATAAATAAATAAAATAAAATAAAATAAAATAAAATAAAATAAAATAAAATAAAATAAAATAAAATAAAATAAAATAAAATAAAATAAAATAAAATAAAATCAAGATTCCTAATATTTGTTGTTTGGTAACAAAACAACAAAATTGCAGTTTCTGATGTTCCAAAACAGATATAAGATAAGATAACATGTAGTCCAACTGCATTCAATATAAATATAAGAAATTAGGCCCTATAACAACAAGTGTTTTAAATTCTGGGTAATACAGTAGATTACAGCCAACAAGGTACGGATTAATTATTCCCTATTTGTCAGTTTCTTCACTAATGGTGCACTAATGCAGCATGCACTGATACATACATATTTATACAACAATATGTGAAGTTAGTGAAGAAAAAACAAATTTAGACTATAGATATGTTTTAACAGTTCCAACAGCATATATATATATATGGGCTACTGAGCCTGTGGTGGGAATATATATGTACAGAACATTTATACTGTATGTTTAACTACCTACTGGGTACCTATTCAGCCATGTTTTGCATAGTTCCCCATATAATCTGAGTGAGCTGTGGTTTAAATTATGTTCAAAAGGTAACACTAAAGTAAAAGTAAAAGTAAAAGATCTTAAGAACACAAGGAACGGGGACGGGGGAAAACCCAGCCCGTGCTTTGTCACAGGTTAGTCTGGTGTGTGTCATCTGATCATTCAGAGCTCTTACTCCGTTGACAAAATGATTCCTGTGAAGTTATTATTATTTTCCCATTATGTTACTCAGAACAAGAAGAAGAGCAATGGCAGCAGGAGCCTTGTCTAGGAGCAGAGGGGGTTGCTGGTATCCAAACCAGCCACATGTCTTTACTTCATCTTCAGTCTGCTGTGTCAGATTTGCTTTAGCAAGTTCACTGATAAATAAGGAAAAACTGTAAAAAAAACAAAATTCTTCCTTAATCGTGCTTCGTTGTATAAAACAATTTTACATTTATTTGCGTAAGATAATAAAGTATACTGTAATGTAGTACTACACATTTCTACAGCTTTTATATGCAGTCGCTCAGTATGTTGATGTTGATTCTGAGTCAGTTTCCTACAACTACTATGATTTCCTCAACATATTTTGGTTCCCACAGTGTAAATGTGGGAAAAGTCCCGTACTGGTGTTTTGTAACCTAACCTATAACCCCACAATACAGTGAGGTAATGACACGGCCCAACAAGTCTAGGTCTAAACTACCTCACTCAGAACCAATGTACATTACAGACGTCTTGAAACTGTCCAAGATTGTTACAACAACACTTGACGTTAGCGTTGCAAATCTCTTTTTCAGTGTAAAGTGCTTTCAAATGACTCAACGCTCAACTTTTAGTAGGCGTCCGATGAGCTCACCTTTCTACCATCCTCAGTAACACGAGAAGACGGTCGTCACGGACGTGCCACTGATTCACTCTCATCCTACCTTGGATTTTGTAAAATATGTATAACGCTACATAAGAAATGTTGCAAACAGTTATCTGACCTAACTCATGTTTTGCCTGTTGGGGGAAAAATAAAACAATTTCATGACATGGCACAAACTCAATTTGTTATGTAGTGCAAAATAACAAGGCAACAACACCCCACAAAGTGCTTTATATAGCCTAGATGGCTTGGTTTCACTTTCCCTACGTTACAACTCACCTGTGTTAGTCATTTGGGTGCATGCCGACAAAGATATGTGGTTAGATTCATACCTTTTGTATCAGATTACCTGAAGAGTTGCCTCTTCATTTTCGTTTTCACAGAAATTGGGTTTGGTTTCATTATACTGGAATATGCTTATATCAATTACCTGATGTATATCACTCACATAGATTGTCAGCTACATATATAATCAGGGATGGGTAGTAACCAGTAGTCGAGTTGTAAAATGAAACCAGGGGGGATGATGGTTGAGCAGTGTAAAGCACCACCAAGGCCACTGTCTCCAACCATCAGCCACCACAGTGGATGAGCCAAAATATATATAATGTTGCTGACTACAATATTTACATCATTTGCTGTCTGTCATAGTATCAGTCTCAGGGGGCTTTACAATCTGTACAGGGAGTGACACCCTCTGTCCTTAGACCCTCGGTTCGAGTGAGGAAAAACTCGCCCACCAAAAAACCTTTTAGATTTGGATGTGTCAATAATGTCTGAATGCTATTATTATTTGTTTTTGGTGTTTTTCAGGGGAGATGCATTATTTACTATGAACACCAGGGGTCAGTATTTGATTATAATAAATGTTAAATCTGTTGGCAAACCTAAACTACACAGTCCAGCTTCATTGGGCAAGATGAGCAGTGAAATAAAAACAATTTATTAATAACAAGACCCTCACACAGCAACATACTACTCCATACTACTTTTTCTTTCCTTTCAATTTCCTTTCCATTTCTTTTCTGGGCCTTTTTTCTTTTAGTTGTCTTCAAGGCCTTTGCAGCAACACTTTGCGCATACACTATAGGCTACTGTATATCATATTGTATAATCTGTATGAAAAAAATTACTCTGAACTGTATACAGTAGGCCTAATAAATCGATGCGTCCCTACTGTACCAATAACATCCTCTAAGAAGTACTTCATTAACCTGTGGGTCTAATTGCTTATGATTTACAGTATATAGTATACTGTATACTATACTATATAGTATAGTATACAATACACTGTGGACCATTATGTTATTGTTCACTTACTTGTTACTTTAACTACTATAAATCAGGGGAAAGCACACACACACACACACACACACACACACACACAGAGAGAGAGAGAGAGCGAGAGAGAGAGCCTGACAATCTCAAACAATCAATCAGGGAAATTGTCACTCCCTGTTGTGCTGCTTCACCGGGGGTCCTGATTTCACAGCCAGCCTCCGTCACTACTGCGTCAGCACTGATGAGCTCAGCGTTAACGGTGGGGAGGGGGGGGGAGGGGAGGGGGAGTTGGTGAACAGAGAGAGAGAGAGAGAGATGAGAGAAAGGGGGTGAAGAAACTGGGTGTTGCCGCCTCAGAGACACATTCAAGCATCACAGAGAACCAGCAGCAGGGTGAGGACAGAGCCTCCCTCCACCCTTCTCTAGGAAAAACAAAAAACACGACTGTTGCTTTTTGAATTATTGAACAACCGCCTCCCGTACATTATTTAATAGAATCAAAGCCGGAGATATTGTGTACGTCGACATCAGGAGAGCGAGTTCACCGTAGAAGCAGACGGAGCGTTTCAGCACCCCGGACAGCGATCATGGCTCCAATGGTGGAGGACGGAGCTCAGCTCGGTGAGTCCAAAACTCTGGACAGGTTCAACAACAAAAATAGCTGTTAATGTGTGTGTTGGTAGTGGTAGAAAAAAAAAAAAAAAAGATAAATAAATAAAATATTACATGTGACTCATCTCAGAAGTGTTGACGTTATTAGTGGCCTTTGGCTAATTTATTACTTTGGCCTCCAAAAGATGACAAGAAAGTCAGAGTAGAGACTACTTCATGGGTTTGTTTTTTTTGTTTCCAGCCTCCATCTTGCAGCTAAGCTTGATGCAACAGCTACTGTAATGATGGAGAAAATCAACCATAGAATAGGGGTGAATAGTTAATATCAAATGTATGGTTTTTTTTTGGTAATAAATACAGAGGTAATGCCTGGAAAGCACCTGTTTGTTTTTCTCCTCGGTTCAGCAGCTCCCTCACCGCCCTCCCATCACCACATCCATCCATCCATCCGTCTGTTGTTGTTGTTGTTGTTGTTGCCTTAACAATCAATCCAACCAGCAGGACAGACTGACATATTGATGAGAGTAAAGGGAGAAAAAAAAAAAACAGTGTGTACAAGTTTGAAATGAGTTTACTATCCTTTCTTACTCACTCACCCACGGATACGTCTGAATGGGAGTCAGTCCCTCTAGATCAGTAGCACATTTTTAGATGGCTGGATTTGCCTGCTACACTCACAGTAAAAGGAGTCTACAGTAGACACCTACAATAAACATAATAACCTGCAGAATAGTACCATGTAGTAGGAGAGATGGCGATTGCATGATATGATCAGAAATGGCTACCCAGGATGGTTCGATGCATGGTAACATTTTCAGCATCAGAACCGTCCAGTCAATGTGGCTATTATGTTAAAAAATACGTGTAAATAGACTGTAGCAGCACTGAATGATCTGATGTATGTGTGTGAACCACAGTAGATTTGACCCAATGAAAAATATTCAAAAGACAAGTACATGAGTGATCACCCCCCCCCCCCCCCCCCCCCCCCCCCCCCCCACCCCCCTCTTTTTCTCTCTCTCTCTCTTTCTTTGTATGGGTGTTAACCAGAGTGCTTTTTCACTCTCTTAACTGCAGGAAATGGTTTGTGTTTCCGCCATTGAAATAGACCTGTTAACCCTGACTGTATGAGTCCCAGTTCAACACCACCAAACAAAGAGCTTGAAGTGCTCAGCGGCTGTAATATTGCTGTAATATGTCTCCATATAACGTTTTAATGATACTACGGGAGACAAAAAAAAAAAAAAAAAAAAAAAAAGCCATTGAAAAGGAATCAGGTCCTTAAAGTGTCACTCTCAACCACTGGTAGAAAAAAATAAAATGTGATTTTTCCTTTCCTGTACAGAGTTTGAGCAATTCCCCTCTGTGCTCCAGGAGGAATATAAATGCGTATAATAATGTGACTGTAAAAAACAGGGCCTATCACATATTTACTGCTGTCGATAACGCTGTCATCGTTACTGTACGTCTTAAACCCTTTCAGATTTGTGTTCAGATACAACTTATCACCCCATTTTTCAGTGGGATAAAAGAGCATATGAAGTCATTCAGACAAATGGTAAAGGAAATATGTGATTTCAAGCCTATGTAGTCAGGAGTGCGAGAGAGAAGCCGACACTGGAATACATTTGACTCTCCATTCGCGCTACGCTCTGCTTCAGAGCCCGGCCCTTTTTGAAAAACCTGACGTTAAGAAAGCCCAACTGTTGGTTTCCCCAACAGTTCACTCACACCAGCTGCTTCCTGTTGACATGCTGTAGCCATGTTTGGAACATGAACACAGTAATGATGACGCTTCTTCAGGGTTGAACAACATCTCCCTCTGAGTCAAGACTGCGTCAGCCAGACACACAAAATGGATACAATCTCCTCAGTACAACATGTGTAATTATTTTTTTTAAATGTTTATTCAAACCTTGTTAATCTAGCTTGTTTTTCCCTCTGTCCCCCTCCTCCTCCGTAGTGGCAGTCCCAGCAGGTGTTGCTGTGATGAGTGTCTTCGGCCTTGTCTTCACTGTGTCAGCCTTTGCGTGGATTTGTTGCCAGCGTAAAAACACCAAATCCCAGAAGACGCCTCCCTACAAGTTTGTGCACATGCTCAAAGGGGTTGACATCTACCCGGAGAGCCTCAGCGGCAAAAAGAAGTTTGCTGCACCTAACGCCACAACAGCCACCGACACTAGTAAAACTGATGTAAATGGAAACTGCCACACTACGGCTCCAATCAGTCCGACCAGCACCGGTAAACTGGCATCAAGTCCAAATGATTCCAGACCGGCTCTGCATCTGGATCTGGAGAAACGGGATCTGAATGGCAACTTCACCACCAAACCTTTTCACCACCATCACCAGAAGGTACGGAGCTCCCCAGACCTGGAGCTGCCCTCTCCACATGCAGGGTTCACCCAACCTGGGGTGATAGACCGCCGGGACCTCCCTTCACCATCCAGCACCCTCTCCAGCCAGGCACCCACCCCAGCTGTGGACAACCCCCATGCAGAGGAGAAGGAGGGCGGGCTAGGGACTCTCCACTTCTCCCTGGAGTACCAGCCAGAGAAGAAGGCTTTCATTGTCCATATTAAGGTACTGAATGTGTTTGGTCTGGTGTTTATATGTATGTGTGTCCAACGTGTTTTCACACAGTCTTGACTGATTGGTTGATTGACTGTTGATCCAGGAAGCCCATGGTTTGACCCCAACTGATGAGCAGTCGCTGACGTCTGACCCCTACATCAAGTTGACCCTGCTGCCGGAGAAAAAGCACCGGGTGAAGACCAGAGTCCTGAGGAAGACTCTGGACCCCGCCTTCGATGAGACCTTCAGCTTCTACGGTATCTCGCTGGCCAGGGTGTCGGAGTTGGCTCTTCACTTCATGGTGCTGAGCTTTGATAGGTTCTCCCGTGATGAGGTCATTGGCGAAACCCTTGTCCCCTTGTCCGGGATCGACTTGACAGAAGGACGTGTCCTGATGAGCCGAGAGATCATCAAGAAGAACATCAAGGTAGAGATCTGGGAGACATCCACAATATTTTTTAAACCCTTTAAATACATGTTTGCTGTTGAATTATTAGACGTCCAAACTTATTTAAATGCAAATTTGTCATATCGTGTTTTTGTTTTTTTTTGAAAACGCACTGAAATATTTCAAGACGTGTTTATTTGACAAATGCATCACTGAAATTGACTTTCTTTGCCTCTACATCTCGTTAAGTTAGCAAAGTTGTTAAAGCTGAATGCGTTGAATGCCAGTGAGGAAATCGGACAGAAAGTGTATTGTTCTGTGGAGACAACACTATTGATTTGGCCGCTCCTGAGCTCTGCTGTTGGACTCAAATGTTCTGCTGTGAGTTTGGCGCTTTTGGAGCTGACATTTCTGAAATCACACAACATGAGTAGTAATATATCATTTTTCATTTCATTAATGCCTTGGAAAGCTGGAATTAATAAGATATGACATCTGAATTATAGCAGATTTTTTTTGCATTTAATTGAATGAGGATCAGGCAGAAAGCAGTGCCAGTGTGGAAAGGTAATAGGCTGTCACATGGACATGTGCATTCCCAGGAGTATATTGAATAGACGTATTGATATCAACACCTATTATGGATCTATGGGCTGGTGGTCAATAGACATCTGCTGTTCCTGGCATCTGCAGGGACCACAAAGTATCATACTGAAATTGATGGCAGCAGGTTTTAGGACGCATACGTGCACATCCTGTGTATTGGGTGAATTTAAAAGACACAGTGGAAGATGATATCCTTATCATAGTCCTGGGGTCAAGTATAAAGCAGTGCTCTATAGATCGGTACAGACGGTACATTTGCAGGCGGAACGTGAGATGATATCGATGTAATTACAGATTCCTTGGCTGATCTCGTGCGCTGCTAGAAATGTAGTTGCTGTGCGATCTACCAGATGGGAGCAGATATGTTGATGCGTTTGTACATTTGTACGTTCCCAGGAGGAAATGTGAGCCATCTGCAATATCTTTAAAGCTCTCTGATGCAATATAGTACTCGAGAGAAGTGCAGGAAAAATGTGACTCGGATTCTGAGAAACATAAAAAGTTCATTTCCCCCCATAGCAGAGCTCCCCCCCCCCTTTTATTTTTATCATCAAGAGGATAATATTTCTAAACTATGTTCTGCTGGCAATTCCATTTCTCATTTGAGTCCCAGGAGAAACAAATCTCTTAAAAACCTCTGCTGCAGGGAGGGGTTGCGCAGTCTGAAGCTGTTTCTTTTTTTTTTTTGTGTGTGTGTGTGTGATCGATCATAAATTGGTTTTAGAATCCAGAATATTGCTTTGCAGCAGGTTATTTCTGGAGTCTTTTGTAATATTTGATGTTGGCAAGTGAAAAGTAAAAAAAAAAAAAAAAAAAAAGACTCTCTCTTTTAGTCATTTGCTGTGTATCAGCTGCACTTATAAGATGTTTTCTTTATCCAAAGAGAAAATATTGGCACTGGTGCCTCTGCAGCCAAATAAGAATAGATTTATGTGCAAATAAAAGTGCAGAGGATTTGTCCTGATGGTGTAACGGGTTCATATTCATGCAATTTGACTTTTTAGGATGCAAAGGAACACTGATGATTTTTTTTTTTTTGGCTGAGATGTCTACTCTGTTTTTTTTAATAAGATGCAGCCTCTTGGCAAAAGGGTGGTGGCTCTCTTTGTCTGCGTGGCATGCGGGTACTCGTGTGTGTGTGTGTGTGTGTGTGTGTGTGTGTGTGTGTGTGTTCAGTGAATCAATACGCCATGCTGCAAGCACCGTGGCCACCCCCTTTTTTCTTTTCTAACAGAATCCACCCCCCAAAGGACAACAACAATTGTATAGAATAGAATAGCGTTTTTGTAGCCACCTGTTCTTTTTCTTCATCTGGAATACTGTCGATGTACAATCTCTCCTGAGGAATGATGTAAGAACACACTGACGGCGCACACACATCTGTATTTTCAGAGACCTGAACATCAGTTCAGGGATAGAAGTTGTGTCTCTATGTGCTGCTCCTCATTGCCATGGCAACTATGAGCGGAGGCGTGATATCCTGTTAGGCATGATCACGGCATCCCAGGCGTCGACCCTCTTGGGTGTGGACGCAGACTTGGTGTGTGTGTGTGTGTGTGTGTGTGTGTGTGTGTGTGTGGGGAACGATAACACTGTTGAAGCACTAATGCAGAATGCTTTTCAGTGACACATTTGGTGCTATTTATGCTGCGAGAACCCACCCTGTAAACAGATGATGATTATTAAGTTGACAGCAATGTAATTCAGCATTGACACACTTTTCACCACGACATTGTTAATAGTAGCTAATGTTTTGTTATCTATTATAACATATATTTTCCAAGTCGTGTCCAACTCTTTGCATCATTTATCTATTTCACTCCCACTCTGACTTCTCCCATCTTTTACCCACTCACCCCTCCCCCCTGTGTCCCCACAGAAGACCGCTGGCCGAGGCGAGTTACTGCTCTCCCTGTGTTACCAGTCCACCACCAACACTCTGACTGTGGTGGTCCTCAAGGCTCGCCACCTGCCTAAGACTGACAACAACGGACCTACAGGTACATAATCCAACCACTGGACTGCTGCGTAGTGCATGTGTGCATGTGTGTCACATAGTGATAAACAGACACAAACTCATGTTGCTCTTCCTGACTACTTTGGATGCTGTGATAGTTGCCATAATGACACCACCACCGCACTGAAATAATCTGATCAGGATGTGATAGAGAGCACTTTAGTGACAAGCGTGCACATACACACACACACACACGTACCGAGTGTTTTCATAGCCAGCCTCTTTTATCCTCATCACTTACATCCATCATTTCCACTCTATCGATCGCTGTATTGATCTGGCTTAGGAGTAATATGCCACTCTGCCACCGCTGCGGGGATGGAAGGTTACCATGCCTCTTTTTTTTTTGCTTCTTTCCTTACTTGCTTCATCTACCCTTGTCATTCTTCTTCTTTAGATCCATATGTCAAGGTGAACCTGTATCACGGGAAGAAGCGCGTGTGCAAGAAGAAGACCCATGTGAAGAAATGCTCCCCCAACCCGGTCTTCAATGAGCTCTTTGTCTTTGATCTGCCCTCTGACGAGGGCCTGAGGGACACCAGCGTGGAGCTGCTGCTGCTGGACTCAGACACAGGCAACTCGCGCTGCCCGAACACCGTCCTCGGTCGCCTGGTAATGGGCACGTCAGCGGCGGGAACCCCCGGCGAGCACTGGCGAGAGATCTGTGACCACCCACGTCGCCAGATTGCGAAGTGGCACGCCATGTCTGAGGATTAAAACGCCAAGGTGTTGCTGGATTCTGTCGTCCATATCCAATCTGGTTTAACCACAGTAGGGATAGAAAGAAGATGGGTAGGATTTAACATCCTGCTAGTCAATACCCATTGGACTTTCAGTAAGGTGGGCGGGAAACGGGGTGGGGTGGAGGGGGGGATTGATGTTGGGAGGGTCATTTGAAGTGTCATCCTTCAATCAATCAATCAATCAATCAATCAATCAATCACTTATCTTTGAAGTTATTGGGGTTCAGAGGGAGTGCAGGGCATGACAAAGGGAATCCCATAGCTTTAAATGATCCCAAAGACTGTCACTGAAAATCACCTGGTAACATGCATCATCATCTACAGATTGTCACGGTAACCGCGTGCAGTGCAGAATGTCTTAAATGTCGCTATTACTCTTCTTTTCTTCCTCCTCTTCTTCTTCTTCTTCTTCTTCTTCTTCTTCTTCTTTTCTTTCTTCAGCTCTTCCTCCTATAAATAGTAACCTAGTCCATACTACGAAAATCAAACTGAACCACATCTGACAATGCTGTAAAAATGTGGATTATTAAAATTTATTTTATAACAACAATGTTTTATTCATAAAGATGTAGATTGTTTTATTTATGTTTCTGTTTTGTACTCTTCTGGTTGATTTGTTGAACATGTTTTGTAAGTATAAGTGGTATTTCATATATCATTACTTAAGTACACGAAAGCCTAAATTAGGTGGTTTGAGAAAAGACTGGAACAGACCGAGTGCATTGGGGACATGAGTTTGTTTGTGTGTGTGTGTGCGTGTGTGCGTGTGTGCGTGTGTGTGTGCGCGTGTGTTTCAATATGAGAGTGCTTGTGCTGACGCCTGAGTGTGTTATAATGTTTACTCTAGGTGTTTCGTCCCCCTTACTGTGAGCACAAAGACAGCTGAAATGTAAATGTCTGTACCTTACTATAAAAAATATGGCAACTTCTGAGAAAAAAAAAAAAAAAAGCGACTTTGTAGTCTTTCTTTCACAAGTATTTGTAAAGTTAGTCATGTTCCACAGGAAATCACATATGTTGTTTTGTAGAGGCAAAATAAATTGCCTCTCCTCTGTGGTGAGGAATATGAAATAGCCTCATTAATAACACTCAGATTACAGAGTATAAAGCCATATTAAAATAAACAACCACCAGTAAGTGTTTTTAGTATCAAGAAAGACACACAGACATCGCATTCACACAAATATACCAAGCACTATAGCAAAGAAAGAATATGACAACAGTTTACCAAATTAGGGATGGAGTTAAAGAGTATGAAAATCAATAATATGACACAGAAATTGAAATCTGATGTAAATGTGCGGAATTTAATCAATAGAAATACAGCATACACACTGCTGTACAAATAAGGTGTGCACCACACACAGCAATACAAACTGCTCTGATACACAAATATCTATATGATGTTTGTGTGTGTATGTCCGGCACTCTGGGGATGACATCATCGTGTCCCTTACAAAAAGCTGATGATGTAATAACTGCTGAGTG
This sequence comes from Pampus argenteus, assembly GCA_036937835.1. NCBI lineage: Eukaryota > Metazoa > Chordata > Actinopteri > Scombriformes > Stromateidae > Pampus > Pampus argenteus. The sequence continues at coordinate 9,399,043 of CM072860.1, forward strand.
GCTAAGTGCTCGAGGATGAAGTCATCATGTCTGAATTTAATATCCGGTAAGTGGTTCGGTGAGGGAAGACAGCTGGCTCAGGGTGCTTGCCCGCCTCCTTTTCTTCTTTTTATTTAGTCTTTCTTTCATAAAATACAGATAAAACAAAAAGAAAATCCATCTTTATAACCTCTCTCCGTATCCTCTTCTCCTCCGGCCGCCAGTCTCTAGTCTTAACGCTGAGTTACATCACGTGTTTTGGCCGTGGAGCCTCTGGGAAAAGCAGGATGTCCTATCAATCTGCTGTTTCTCGGCGGATCTGACCTGTGAGGTCGCTCTCTGAGACTGCTTTCTATTTTAAACTTTCGGCTGTCATTCTCTAAAGCAATAAAATAGACCTGTGCAACGTGCAGCATCCCTCCAATCCCATAGCCCTCGCCTCCTCTACCTCTACCAATTACAGTGAAGCCATTTCACTGATGCTCTTATGTGGGAACTCATTGTCCTGAACGGGGTCAGCGTCCCGTAAAAAAAAAAAAAAAAAAAAAGGACATTTTGGTGTACTGTGTGGCAATGATTGCAAGCTGGGACTTCAAAATAAAACAGATTGGAAATGGACTGTGAAGATTTCTCATCCCTGGAAGGAGAAATAATCTGGCTGTACATTAAAAGAACCTAAAGAACATTAAAGCTGCACTAATCTTGTTTTTTTTTTTAGAGAATAGAGAATTAAAACCACAATCAGTTATTGTCCATTCTTATTTGCACTCGCAAACACATTTTGGAGCCAGGATAACCCCTCCCCCCTTCTGTTGTGCTGACATATTGTTTGACTTCACTATCTTGTCAACACTTCCTCCCATCCATTTGTCCAAACAGGCCCTCAATTCTTCTTTCATGAATTCTTCTTCCTACAAGAAAAGATGAAATTTGATTATGCATAAACAATGACGTTTTTTTTTTGACCACTCAGTGAAGCATAGTTTTTTGGTTTTTTTTGCATTGATTTAAGAGTCACAGCAAGACATTTTTCACAGATCTCATAGTTATTTCATAGCTGATCCAGCTGATTCTATAAGGGATGAACCATGTATGTTAACATGCTTAGTGTGTATTGACAGTCTTAGTCTCTCAGGATCTCATCAAAAAAAAGGGCCTTCCGTGATGCAGGACAACACTATTGCTCTCTTCAGTACATTCCTGCCACGTGTCTTCATGTAACATCGATATGTAACCCGTCTTCATCCTCACATATGTCCCAGTGAGGTCAAGTCAAGCAAAATGCTACCAGTGGAGTGTGTGTCATCCGCCTAGCATATAGTGTTACCACAATATGCATAAGACTACATTTTTTGTAGAATTATAGAAAGCAAAGAGAGATGAAATATTACAGCTGGGACTATTACATTATTGCACGAGATGTTCTTAAATTTATTACTTTATAAATACAATCATGTCCTGTTTTTAGTGACTGCTAGCTAGTTTCAAACTAATTACTTACTAAAGTTGGTTGCACCAATATAATAAGTTAAGAGAAGTCTTGCAAGGTTGCAAGGGAATATGTGTATGTGTGTATGTCATGGACTCATTTTGGGGTTTCTTTGTTTTTTCTGTTGTTGTTTGTAGACTTGTTTTGTGGTTTTTCATTCTGTTTTCCTCCTCACCTGCCCTGCATCACCCTCGTCAGTCCCGCCCTGCTCCTGGTGTTTTCAACCAACTAATCAGCTGCCTGTTTTCTGTGTTGCCCCACTCACCTGTGCCACATTTCCTGATGAGTCCTGTCTGTATTTAAGTGTGACTTTTCTGTCGCTGGTTGATAGATTTTTGGTTCCAGGATTGTCTTGTTTTGGCTGTTTTTTTCTGAAATATACCCTAAAAGTATAAATATTGTGATCCAGACCTAAAGCCTGGGTTGTTATGTATGCACAATATACTCCTCTGAAGCACATTCAGAAAATATCAATCTGTGGAAGGAAATGATGAAATGAAGAGAGGAAAGTTATCAAAGTGAGACTGCAGAAGTGGAGGAGGAAGTAGATAGATGGCCACACAGACGATAGCAAGGAGGATAAGAAGATTGAAATGAGAATGATGAGCAGGATGAAAGTTAGTCTGTGAATAGCGTGTGTGTGTGTGTGTGTGTGTGTGTGTACGCGTGTTTGCAGACAGCCACCTCCATGAGTATCTGAGGGTCATTTGTCGCTAATGAAAAGATGAAAAAAGTCCTGGAATGAAGAGGCTGAGAACTGCAGCTGATGATTTTAGCAGAATACACACAGAGACTGTTCAATGACTTGAAGGAGGCTGCTTACAGAAGAAGGACAGAAAGAGTGTCGTTCAGCTAAATGTCCTTTATTGACTGTGAACTGATGAAAGATAATAATAACATAAGCAATCAGTTCCCTTTAGTAAGCGTGAATTACACATTTGACTACATTTTACAGCATGTATGCATGCACTGTTGCACGGTTTTAAAATTCACTCACCGAATCACTAAATTGGAAAATAAACGCACACACACACACACACACACACACTGCAAAGATTAAAACATTCACATTACCATAACCATTAACATTCATAACTAACATGTCATTAGCTGCACTGTGAATTAATCACTCCTTCTATTATTATGATTATTATTATTATTATTATTACACAGTGATCATCGCTCACAATGGGGATATATGGCCTCTATGTGCTGTACACTGCATCATAAACATCATGCACTGTGGGGTGACGTAGCCATTAGACCTGCATGTTTGAAGTGGAAACCTGCACGCTTTCTTTCCACCGACGCTGTCAGCTACCAATCTATTATGTTCAATCAAAAACATCACACGCTACCACGTGCGTCCTCTCTCTGCTGATAACCTCAATGAATATTTTCATACACTTCCAGCTGATTTGAGTCTTTATTGAAATTGCTACAGGAACCAAAAATAGACATGTGGTAGTAGTAGTAGTGTATTAAATCTCCTTTGTGGCCACATGAGTTTAGATGTTTTGCCCTGTGCTCAGCTATCTTCACTGTATGAGTCACCACGACATTTTGTCCTCCAGGGACATTCGAATCTGTCATTGTGCTCCTCTTTAAAAACCATCCATACGTCTGTCTGTCTGTCTGTGGAGAGAAATCTGTCCCCCCATGCACTTCAGGATGGAGTGGATGAGTCATCGTTGGAAATGACCTTCACTTAGACAGACAATTAAACAGGTTTCACCACTGAGACATTTATGTTTGGCACACACACACACACACACACACACACACACACACACAACACATGCATGTACGACTATGAGACTTTCTACTCACATATTGTTACACACAATTTTAGTGCATGTTAAAAGCGTCCCTGATCATCGACTCACTAAAGCGACAATAACATTAACCATCTGTCTCGATCTTGATGCACAGACCACAGCGTGCGCGCACACACACACACACACAGACACTGATTACCTCACTTTAATGGGGACTGAAGGGTGCTTATTAGTCAGTTGTGAGGGCTCAGAGAAATAGATTAGTTAGAGGTTGAAACCATTAGAGGGAAACATGCTAGCATTGGTTAATGACAGCAAATAATAGCTTTTAGGGAGTTACAGAAGCTGCTCAAAAGAGATGAGAACAGAACATGTGGTAAAGCGAATGCGACTCTCTGTTTTAAAAGGTTAGTTTTCAACTCTTTCTTTAACTAGAAAAGTAATTTTATTTAGCAATATCCAATTAATTAGTGTAATCATACCTGAGTGGAAATGCTCCATTTAAATGTACCAAGTAATCTGGGATATGCAGCCCGGCACAATGGATGGAATGGATGGTTCACTCCATTCAGCAGGCAGTTTCACTGATAATCAGCTCTGCGAGCATGAACTAAATCAGCTGCTTTTGTGTTTGGTTAGAAAAGGAAATCTGCAGATTCTGGGCTTCACCTGATATGCAATGTTACATGCAGCCATCATCTGTCCATTCAAAAGCCAATATATATCTATCAATATTATACTTATATAGACGCAGAATTAAGTACTGTGCAGAAATGTTAATAAACTTGACCAATAGACTTTGTCTCCCTCTCACAGACTAATAGAAACACAGTTTTACAGACCAATCAAGTCACAACCTGGGGCTTTTTTAACCAATAGCGGATCAAGTAAAGGATCCATATGAGTTGCCATAGCAACGGCATGAAGGCCACAGGTGCCCATCCTTGAGAGAGAGAGAGCCAGTAAATGAAATGGACAACAAGATCCTGTTGGGTTTACGAGACAGATGACCTATGAAGCTACAATCACCTCGGAGATGAAGTGTGTGTGTGTGTGTGTGTGTGTGTGTTTTCAGCGCACAGGTTTAAAACAGCTTCCCCAATCTGTTGCCTCGACATCACCTTTTGATTCCTTGGCAACAGAGCGCTGTAGTGGTTCCAAGGTGGGAGGATTGGTGGAGAGTGTGAGAGACTGAGCGTGAGTGAGAGAGGATAATAAATGGATGGATGGTAAGTTGGAAGAGAGAAGGAGGAAGCATGTGGAGCAGGAGGCAGGAAATTGATAGAGTTGGGAAGGGAAAGACTGAGGAAGGCAGATAATTTGGTCATCCTATGCAGCTTCGCTCTGTCGGCCTGGCGGGGAGGCAGAAGGATTGGAAATGAGGCTCTGCGAGATAATGGGCATGAGAGGAAAGGGTTGGCGTGAATGCACTGATAAGTTCCTGCTTTCAGTGACAATCCTCAGCGATGAAAGACTATCTTTAGTTTTTCACGGAACAATATAACGCATCGGGTTGTAGTTGTGATTGTAAATGAAATGATAAAAAAAGAAAAACCCAAAAATATACTATATATATATATAGACAACAGAAACGGTTTCTGTAGAGTAAAGCTGATGCTTGAACTTGAACTCAACAGTGGAAAAGGAAGAGTGGAAGGAATAAAACGGCACAAATAAAACAGTCTCTTGGGTTGAATTGATTTCTCTTGCCTGCAGGGACCGACGGCATCTGTCAGCACAGCAGATGATAGACTGACTACCGTATTAAAGATGGTACATCCCTGTTGGTTTAAATGCTGTGTCAGTACTGTGGAGGATCGCGTAGCATGACGACAATGATTTCATTTAAAGAATATGAGTTAAGACACAGCATTGCACAGTGAAAGCACACTTTGAGAGTAAAAAAAATACAAAAAACAATTTCAGCCTCTTTATTTTATCACCTTAATTCAAGGAGGGATAGAGTTTGAAACATTGATATTGTTGTCTCTCACAATATTTCAATACCATCCAAAGTGTCCTTTGATAGCATTTTTTTACTGCACTATATTACAGTAGTTCAAGGGTTTTTTTCCCCGCAGGCCACATAATCAAACTTGGCCTCAGGCTAAGTTACTGCTTTCATCTCAGTTAGCCTAAAGCAAAGTGATGTAACGCTCTTCATCCCTAGAGCTCGGTGTGGTTTTACTGTGAGCATTTTTCTGCTCAGAACTCTTGGGATCCCACGATCACTCAATGTAACACACCGACGTTCGATGCCATCCCTGAAGACACAATAAGGTGTGGCTAAAACCGCCTGTAAATAGCATGATACCCACAGGGTGTAATTTAATTTCAGTGATCTCTTTCCTGATTGTACTTGAGTTTTTATTTTGTTCTTTTATTTCTTTTCGTTTTCTTGAATTAGTTAGTTAATTAGTATGTGGAAGCACAATGGAAAGTCAGATTTGTTTCTCGGATGTCATCTTTACACTCTGACGGAACTTCACTGTCTTTACTTCCTTGTATTTCCACAGCTGCTTTCAGAGACAGGAAGGTATGGATAATGGTCTGAGGTGAGGAAGGTCTCTTCCGAAACATCCACCCTCTACCCTCCATCTCCATCTCTTTCTGGGTCTCCCTCTCTCTCTTTTATTTATCGCTCTCATTCGAACAATCTCTCTCTGAGCAATTCTCAGAACATTCTCCCCTCATCGCATCATATTTCAGGTGCAGCTCTTGTTACCGACCGTCCACTCTGCTCTCTCTGCCCTTCTCACCACATTCCCTGTGGTCAGTAGTGGCCTGCCGTGGACAGCTATCAGGTGTGGACACACGGGGACACACACACACACACACACATACATACACACCCTTGATCTCTGACATCAGTCTCCTGCCATGTCGTAAAACCACAGGGTTCATATATCCTCTGTTGATCACTTCTCATCCTTCTTTCTGTCTGAATCTCTGCAGGCAGCACACACACAAACACACACACACAAATATGCACTTATAAGATGACAATGTAATACAATATTTTCAGGCATTGTTTATGTTTTTTTTAAGGCAAATCAATGAATAAATAAGAAGATGAGGGAACAATGATGTTAGTTTCTACAACATGACCCACTTACCAAGGCACTGGACTGGTATCTAGCATTCCCATAGACGGTGATAGTAATAGTGATCATCTGCTTGGCCATTCAGAGCTGAAGAATAGAATAAACCTCTAAAGACGTTACTGCCCGTGGTTTTACATGCAGGATGTTGCTCATGTAGCATCTAGCTGACTGTAGGGAGGTCAGACTTTGTAGAGGACAGATCAGATAACTGAACACTTCAGTTATAAAAAGGCTCTTTAGAGTTCACAGGTGTCAGGCTCAGTGGATTAGCATCTGTTTCCATGCATACATTTAAAGGGGACAACATCGTGTGTGCTTTTTAAACTCGATCCAGTATTGGGTTTAATAAAAGGAGGATGGAGAGATCTGAGGCACGGAGAAGCAGAGATGCATCTAATGATTTTCATTATTTACTGAGACAGGAAGACGTGTGCAAACGCCAACAACAAACATACACGCACACATGCGGAGTTGATCGTTAGGCCTTAGCCTCTGTAACGATCTCCTTGTCTCTATATCTGGTGAATCGCTCAGCCGCCGGAGAGAAGACGAAGGTTATCGACAAGCTTGACACAACGGTGTCACTCATCTTAATCACATGACTATCCGAAGAAGGAAAAGGTCGGGGTCGCTGCAAGATTAAAAACGTTTGTCCGAGACATTCGCCGGAGAAATTATTATGTTCGTTATTATGGCTGTGCAGATTCTGTAGGGTCACATGACAGGGGCAGAGACACGAATGAAAAGGGATTCTGAGACCGTCTTGCTCTGTGATTTGAACTATTTGCCGCTGAAGAGGTGATGTGGGTGAATATCACAAGATGCCGTCAGTCAAATAGAACATCAGTCAGATTAGGGTTAGAGGTTAATGACTGTTTATGGTCGTTTTTTAGGAATTTGCTCCAGTTACTATCAAAAAGGGTTTCAGAATAAAGGCAAGAAACTGTTTTTGGGGTGTATGAACACTGTACTCATTTCACCTCCTCGGATTTTGAATTACTTGTGAGCAAGTTGAGCATACAGTAAAAATAAAAAATCAAACCCAGACGGGGAGATGTTCTCTCCAGCCAGCCTTCAGAATATTATTTAAATCCATTTAGCTTTATATATATCAACATCAGTTCAGAGGAAGGAAGATAAAATGCTGATCTAACACGCAGCCTTATGGGGGGAAAAGCATCCCAAACTCCCTGTCATGCTTTTTTACTAAAAAAACTGCTGTTTTTCCAACAGCCTGAGATCAAACAACTGACATGAACTCAATACAAGCTATTTTAAGATCTTCATATCGAGGCTTCAAAAGCGTTGATAGACCACAGAAAACAGTCAGATAGTTTTAATACGGCATAAACAGTTTAGACTGAGCAAGGTCCAAAGAGACATCATATGTTTTATTCAGACATTCGGAAGATAAATACTTGGATCAAAGTTGTAGTCTATCTTTAATTTGTCCAATGAAATGACATCTTTATATAGACATAAACGGCATTGGCTGACCTGCAATGTATGGATGAAATTCATAACATTGTACCAGATACGACCATTGTACCACCAACCACGAGAAGTAAGTAAGTAAGTAAACTATGTGGTCAAGTGTACAGAGCATCAAACATTTCTAAGTTGCACAGTGGAGGTCTGAGAACGTTTTTTATTGGTGTCTTGTTCAAGGTCACGTTAAAAGAGATGGAAACTGAACCCACTTCATCCCAGTGAAGTAAAGCAGCGAGAGCCTTACTTTAAATTCACCCCCCATTAGTGGATAAGAAAAATAAAATTTTAACAATCACACCAGCTGTCTACAGTACTCTGCTCATGGACACATCAGTTGAAATCAAATTGAGAAAGGTTTTGGTAGCAGTAACTCTGTCTTCTGTGATTTTAACCTCGGGATGTGAATTTGGACTCTCGGGTTGATCTTAACTTTTCTGCAGAAACTCTATTTCAGCAGCAGATAAAGTCAAACAGTATATCTGATGTATTTCTCTTAGGGTTAACTTTGTTTTTGTACGTGGCCAAATTCTCTTTTCTAACCTTTGAAGACCTTTTACGATACAAGATGATAAAGAAAAAATATGTATGTGTATATACTGTAGGTCAAATCAAAATACACTGTTCTGTTTCCAGGCTCTTAATTTAATCAACCCTGATATCAAAGCCAAGTCAATTTTATCTATAGGGGGGGATATAGGGGAAAAATCAAAACAAAAGTCGTCTCATGACACTTTACATATAGAGCACGTCTAGACGGTACCTTTTAATTTACAGAGACCCAACAATTCCCCCCATGAACAGGCACTTGGCAACGAAAAAACTTCCCTTTAACAGGAAGAAAGCTCGAGCAGAACCAGGCTCTAGTCGGGCGGCCATCTGCCCATCTGACTTTGACTAAATTATATGCTGGTTTTTACAGGGAGCCAGTGGAGAGAAGCTAGTATCTGAGAAATATGATCTCTCTTCCTAGTTCTTGTCAGAACACACGCAGCAGCGTCCTGGACCAGCTGGAGAGCGTTTTTAAAAGCATTGCTGGGGCAGCCAGATAAGTCAACGCTGTGCCACTGTCACTGTGATCAGTCAGCAGGTCCATGTGTATACAAAACCCAGCAAATCCTTGCAGTCATATGAGCAACACACAGCTGGTGTGTTACGGTCTGCCAAGGAAGGAGCTCAGAAGTCTGGGGGTGGTGAGTCACAGACATTCACCGCCTCCGTGTTGTCTGTTCACTTGTTCACTTACGTCGTCTATTCATTTGATTGGATGATTGGTTTGATTGTCCTTATTTCATGCAAGAACCAAACGAGTGAACACACAAAGAAAGTAAAAAATAAAATAAAAAATGATGGAGTAAGGCAACAACGAAATGAGAGAAAGGAGCTCAGCAGTTCTCTAAGTGGGATCTTCAATGGAGCAGCATTAATAGTCCCTCCATATTCCGCCTCTCATTCTTTCTGTCTAATACTCTCCAATGCTTAACTTAATAGACTGTGAAGAAGCCGTTGCAACGATACTCATGCTTGAGATGTCAGTGCTAATTAAGATGCTGGTGTGTTATACTCACTATGCCCATGTTAGGGGGGGAAAAAGTAATTGGACAATATTCACATAAACCTGAATCATGTTATTTATAATACACTGCATGATATCATTATATAAGCAAATGAATAAATGTGAAACGTGCCTATTGTAGTGACAAAAATATATATCTAAAATCTACTGTTTGTATGTATAATATCATTTATATAATGTTGCTCCATGTCTGCTGGATATGTAAGCAGGCAATATTATAACGCTTAGAACAAGTTTATAGGATAATAATTTGATAATTAATAATGATGATAATTCAATTTCAATGTTGAGTTTTCAGATTGCTCTGCTGCCTTCAGGTGCCCAAAAAAAGTCTGTTATAATGCTGCAGACATTAGTTATTTTGGCCCTGAAAATCCTTGAATGCTCTTATCTACAATATTAAATAATTACATTATAACTATCCTGTTGCATTATCCTAAAACTGGGTGACTATTTATAATTATTGCTTTAAGTCCCACAATGTTGACTTAATATGGCTGTGAACACCCCAGAATTACTGATTACACTGTATACTAAATAAATGGATTAATGGTTTCCTTGAGCTTTTCAAATACAAACATAAAAGTTCCCAAAACTCTCCTTGACTCTAAAATGTTGTGGAACACTGATTAAATTATTATGTGTCATGTTAACCTGAAATGTGTGAGTGTGAGTGCTTTTTCCACTTTCCAATATGATTTTTATAACAGGAGGAGAGAGAGAGAGACGAGACAGCGAGAAGTAGAAAAAGAACAATGAGAGGAATGTCCATCACCATGGAAACAGAGAGAAATGATTCCTCTCCTCTCCTCTCCTCTCCTCTCCTCTCCTCTCCTCTCCTCTCCTCTCCTCTCCTCTCCTCTCCTCTCCTCTCCTCTCCTCTCCTCTCCTCTCCTCTCCTCCCTTTTATCAGTGTGTTTAATGTAGTCTCCACCCTGGCGCCCAGTCATCTGTGAAGTTTTAGTAATTCCATGTTTACACATAAGACGATTAGCCCTTTAGTGTTGACTTGTGGGAAAACTCTGAAGTACCATAATGAGCTGTGTCAGAATTGCATCTTGAAGTCCAGATGGGCTGTAATTTCACCACCTCATTTGTGATGTTATCAGGGCCTCATGCTTCATTTGCTTTGGAGATTGGATTCTTCCAGCCAGTTCAGTAATTACATATTTTAGGTGCTTCGGGGAGTTTCTGCAAACTGATCCCAACACCCACATAAGTTTTAAATTTGTTATCTCGTTTTTGTTTTTTTGTTTTTTCAAATTCAAACACCGCATGAGGTTAATAAAATAATACTTGCAAATAACGCATCATTTTGAAGCTTGTAACAACAGGCGGTACCGTGTGTTGTTCTCTTGAAGTGGCACTAACGGTATCAGAAATTAACCAGGAAGCATGTTGTTCATTCTCCTCAGCAAGTGACATAAATTAAAATACATGGAATTAGCTTTAGGAAAATACAATTTTGTGTTATTTAAACTGTGATCTAGAGTCTGAAGCTGCAACCTGAAGCTGAGGATTTGATACTGAAGTATCATCGACTGTGTTTTCACCCACTTTTCACAGAGGAACAAATGGGGATCTGCTGGCATCTATTTAAAGCAGTACTTGTTTCCATTGCATCTTTAAAAGTCTCTTTCCTACTCTTATTAGCAAAACTCAAAATATTTACTCATTATATATTATAAAAAGGTAGTTTATGGTTTATATGCTGAATTGTGTTTTTTTACAGGTAGCACGCACCTCCAAATGAACTATTCCTTTTAGTCCCGTTTCTATTATGGCCTCAGCTCTCCCCCCTTTTAAAGCAGTCAGACAACATGTTGGCTTTAAACACGTGCAGTGCTTTCTGAAATGCTCACTGCTTCGGGGGAGGAAGGGTGATCGGCGCAGTTGGAGTTCACATTTTAATGCATTTGTATTTAATGATGCAGCTTCATGCATTTTGAAACACAAGCATAATAGGTTGTAGCTTAGCTGAGCCCTATCAGTGGCATCAGTATTCAGTTATGACACACACACACACCAGAAATACATTAAAGTAAACCAGCACATACTGTAGAATGTTGTATTTATGCATTTAGTGATCATTGGCCTACAGTATGGTGAAAACCTTAATGTTGCATACAGTATATATGCGACTACATGTGTCTGTGTGTATTATCTGAAAAAAAAAAAAACATTCACACATCAAATTGTAATCTTCCTGCATTCACCTGCATGTCTTCCTCTTATTTATAGCCCGCTCTGGTGTGTGTGTGTGTGTCCCTGCTGTTTCCCCTTGCTTTACAGCCTGTGATTGATAGAATAAGCCAAGAAGAGACAGACTGACACATAGAGTGAGGCGGATGAATTTATTGAAGCAAATAAAAGATAGAGCAAGGGTAGAGGTACAGAGAGAGAGAGAGAGAGTAAGAGATAGATAGAGAGAGAGAGATGAGCTGACAAGGCTTTTTGAATAGCAGAGCTATTTCCACCTGCAAAAACAAGGCCTTTGAATCCCTGCTCTCTCTGTGTGATGGCATCTGACATGCTGTTATTGCCTTCACTTGCTGAACTTTGAGCCTTCTAATAGATGTGCACAGAAATGCCACACGTGCACACACTACTCAAAAGTCAACGATCGTCTTTTTCTCAAGTGGGAGTGAAATCAAGGCAGGAGAGCTAAACATAGCTCGAAATACATCACTTTTCTGCTATTCGTGTCATTGAGTAATCTGGGAGGAGGAAACATATCTACATACACCTTTGTGCTCCCAGCTGTTTTTTAAAGCGGCAACAAAACAGAAAAAAGACGATCCTTTAAACAAAAAACAGCAGCAGTATGAGGACCTTGTCATAACTGCTGACAGAAAGTCAAAAGTAAAGTATAGAAGAACATCATCCAGTCTCTGAAACACAGCAGAGCAGCACAGACAGCTGGGTTATATATTATGCTCTTTGAATAAACCTGAGATAACACAACACCCACTAATGGCTCTACAAATGAAGGAAAGACAAACATTGATGCACACGCTGCAATAAAGAGTGGATGAGTAGCTTAAATGGACAAACAATGGGTGACGAGATGTGACCATGCAGACAACAGAAGGGACATAGAAGACAGAGGAGCGAGGTGATTGTGAAATGTGGAAACAGAGCAGGTGTCCAGTCAGGATGTTGCTGGACTTTGTTCTTCTCTGGCACGGCTGGTCAAAAGCTGAGTGAATACGTTACCTGGTCTACCAGTTTATAAGTCATCCCCTTAAACCTCACCGGAGAGTAGAGAAGAAGAAGAAGAAGAAGAGGAGGAATGAACAAGAAGGACGAGGGGAGAAAGAAGCAACGGAAAAGCGAAAAATAAAAATAAAAGTGTGGTCCAGCAGTTTCAGGGATGTGGATGGATACCAAAGCAGAGGTGGAGGAGGCCAAGAGGAAACATGGCAGCCTCAGCCAGCGTGTGTTGAACGGTCTGCTGTCGTGCACTGGGGACATGGTGCACGTGGATACGTACATGCAGGGTAGGAGAACGCTCTACACGGCGACATCTGTGAAGTTTACGTACAAACAAACAAACATTTTCACTTACATTCTTAATGTCAAGCATACATTGTTAATATATGGTTATGACCTTTAAATTTTCTGATTTGGAAAATGCATAATTCATCAAGTCCGAGTCTTCTCATAATGTGATTAATTACAAAAAAAAAAAAAAACAACCCAAAAAGAGGAACATCAAGGAATCTTGCATTATATACTGTCACGATCATAAGTAAATTACTCTAAAATGCTTACACTGATGTTAATATATGCAGATGTAATCATAACAGGACTCCCACGGTGAATGCTGCTGCAACTCTTCTTCCATCACGATTAAACTCCCGTCTTGATTCTTTTTTTTTAAAACCACTGAATTGGCACTGAGAAATCCGACAAATTTACGAATAATAAGCAGGAAATGATATGAAAATGATAATAATCCCAAAAGGTTTTGGAATGAGTTACTGCGCTCTGTTCAAGGAAAACGTTGTTTTTTTTTCTTTCTGTGTTCTTCAGACAAGGGGTTTGTGCTGCAGCTGGCATTATGGGGCCTGAGAGGGGTGAGCAGGGTGATTCTAGCAAACAACCCGCTGAGTGGTGCTGTCATCCTGGCTGCGCTGTACTGGGCTTCTCCCTGGCAGGGCCTGCTGGGAACTCTGGGCGTACTGGCCTCTACGCTAACAGCTGTTATCATAGGACAAGACAGGTGGAATGATATAAACAAATATACACCAATAGCATATAGGCTCAAAAAAAATAAAGCACACATTCATATATGCATATGTGGTATTAAAAAAAGAGCCCTCATTAAAAAGCTGTCTGGTTTTTTTAGTAGGCGACTCTGTAACACAAGCTTATAATTTACTCGGCCTGGGACTAAAGTTAACTGATGGCTCTACTTAAAATTCATGACAACAACATCTCCATGACTGATTGCCCTGCGTTCACCCACACCCACTGCCCGGAAATTCTTATTTTAATTCCTGTCCCAATATTTATACCACGCACAGTATATATATATATATATATATGATAATTATATATGATAATTATGCTTGAGCTAAGTTTTCAAAATGTTTTCAAGAGCCACTTTGGGACATTAAGGATAATTAAAAAGTACATAAATGTGATTTTCCGTGTGTGTGTGTGTGTGTGTGTGTGTAGCACTGAGGTTTCACAAGGGCTCCATGGCTTTAACGGCATGTTGGTGTCTCTGCTGATGGGAGTGTTTAGTTCGGCTGGAGACTGGTACTGGTGGCTGTTGCTGCCTGTTTGCTTGGGGTCAGCTACATGGTAAGACACACACACACACACACACACATACTCACACGCTGCTATGGGCAACAGCTATGGGGGGACTATCCAACAACACCTGTCACCATGTAAAGCCATCAGTCATGTTTCTTTTTAGAGCTGAAATGACTACAGAATATTAATCATCATCAAGTATTTTGATAATTAATTAATTGTTTCGGCTACCTTTCAAACTGAATAAATCTCGGTGGTGGACTGTTTGTCAGATAAAACAAGGATGTCGCAGTAAACAAGACTATAAGTCACGCTGGGCTCTGCAACAACAGCTCTGAGTCACTGTAATAAATACTTCCTGTCTCCAGGGGAAACAAAATATCAACCTACATGTGTCAAAATCTTTGACACACATTTCCAGAGCGAAAGCTTAAGGTAATATGCAAATCTCTTCACGGCATCCAGTTCATTCACAACTCATTCAAGTACATGAGGAACGCTTGTTGACTGGATGCTAGAAAGAAGAAAGTTTAGGATGGCTTTGTGTTTAGCGTTTAAAGTGTGAAAAATCAATCAATGACTCATCCTCCTTTCCCTTTCTCTAGTGTCTTTCTATTCAGTGGTCTCTCCCCAGTGTTGGACCGCTGGGACTTGCCAGTTGCCGTGTTTCCATTCAACATCATCATTTTCCTCTACCTTCTTTGTACCGGCAAAGATAACCCGTATTTCCCGCACCATCCCGCGACACCACCGGGGGCACTGGAGCCTAATGGCACCGAGCTCAGTGCGATAGAGGTACGGAAGCATTTTATTAAACGTTTGTGGGTAGGCTGAGATAAAGCTGGTGATCAGCTCTCAAATCTGTTTGTGTGAAAGACCACACTTCTTATAATTGCAAATGGAATGACTAATAAAATCCAAAACTTCTACTATGTAGTTGATGGTTATGTTTATGTATGTGTTTTCACTTGCCAAGTCGTGTTTTATTAAATTCGAGGCCTCGATTAGCATTTTTTTTCCTCATCTGCATTCCACCAGGCGAGCGTGTCAGAGTAACGTTGCAGCTCAACAAGTCACATGATTAGGGCAGCAGATGCAGGTCAATTAGTAGTCTCAAAGGTAAATAATAGAAGAGACATGATGTATGATAAAGCAAAGACAAAAAAAAAAACAACCCAAAACAAGCTGAACTGAGGCCAGAGTTATCCTCCATGCAGCTGTTATGTTTCAGTCTGGCCTCAAGAGTGAACAAGTAACTGATAGGAGCACACAATATGCATAAGATCAGCCAGCTATGACTCACCAGTCTCTTAGCAACAGTCGTTGATGGAGCTCCTGAAATTATAATCAGTCCAAAACTGTTTTAATTAACAATCCTTAGTGATTGAAACTCATAGTAGAGGTGAAGCTGCTGCAGTGGAGATGAGGCGTTATTGTGTTCGGTTAGAACTGGTGATGGTGAAGCTCAGGTTTGAATATCATGAGTTTCAGTGAGGTTTAGGATCCAGGGAGGACGCGCTGATCTGTTACCTTAACCAACAACAAAAAGACCTTCAGACATAAATCCACATGCTGCTGAGACTCCGGTCGATCAGAATGCACGCCGTTGCGCGGTAGACCTTGTAGAGAAAATGTGACTGGTGAATTCAAATGAAATGCTGTTACCTTGAACCACCCACCGTTTCACCAGGCGCTGCAGAGCAGACAGCTTCTGATCTCTTTTTTAGCGCTGAAAAGAGCGACTGAATTCTGTTTGGAAACAGACAGAACAAATTACTGTATGTGAACTGAACCAACCGAAGGTGATGTACCGAGAGATTTATACATCTGTACTAACTGTACAGACAATATAACGCATTCAAATACAACAAACTACACAGTATTTTGGCTGCCTAAAGCCTAATATTACAGTATATGCCCAATATATACTGTACAATGAGAAACTGCACTCATTTTCACTGGTCTCATCAGCACTGGTTTCAACCGCTGTGGTTTTCACCAAGAACGCTCATCTTATGTGATAAATCCTCTGTACACTACCCGGTGCCAAACACACAAAGTTAGTGACTTATTGAACGCGAGGAATCATTTAGCGGCTATAGATATTTCCCACAGGAGCTGAAAGCGCAGGGAGAGTGAATGTTACGTGTGTAAGTAGGTAAAATGTTTGCATTGTTTATCAATTTTCAAAAGATAATATGTCAGTTTTTTGAAACATGCCGTTTGTCTTTTCTCCAATGAAAAACTGCAAACATCAGGGGGACGAATGAAGTCGAATCATCAACATCATTATTATCAGCAAAACAACACACTTCATCATATCATCATACAGTACTATAGACAGAGGCCATATTTAACTGTGCCTCTGTGTGACTAATGACATTTGACTTGAGGTTGTTGGATTCATTTAGCACATTGCGTGTGTGTGTGTGTGTGTGCGTGTGCGTGTGTGTGTGTGTGTGTGTGTGTGTGTTTTAGACGTATGCTAACAGCCAGGAGTGGAGCATGGTGTTTTGAGTGTATTTTTGCACACAGCGATCTTCAGTGAAGTTGTTGAACCGTATGAGCTACGCTGACTAAACCCTCTCAATATAGAGTTTAAGATTTACACACGATTCTATTACCGAGCAACGCGCCTCGTGGCACAGCATCTCTTTTTCTTCCCTTTTTTAATATACAACTCGTATCTTTTTCACCCCTGTTCCCTTCCAGCTGCCTGCCTCTTTGCCTTATAAACGCTGTTCCTTTCATTTCACAAATTCCCTTTTGGTTTGTTACTTGAGAGCTCTGAAACCTCTAAATCCCTCCTATTTATCTCTCCGCTTCTCTTTCTTTCAGCCTCTATCCATTTCTCTGCTCCTGCAGGGCAAATCTCCGTCCTCCTTTCTGCATCTTTCTCCTTCACTGTTTCAAATGCCTCTGTCTTTTTGAGCCTCTTCTCTCTTTCCAAAGTTCAGTTTACAATTAACAACTGGTACACGTAACCCAATTTTCAAGGACAGCACATTAAAGTCAATGATTTATTTATTTATTTCAGTTATGGTCCTTAATGTGAAACAATCTCATCCCAAGATTCCTCTCCTTCTCTCTCTTTCCTCTTCCACCTCCTTCTATTTTTCCTCCTTTCATCTCTTGCTCCCTTCCTTCCTTTTCTTTCACTCATCCCCGTTTCCTCCTTCCTTCTCTCCTCCTCTCATCTTTCCTCTGGTTCTCTCCAGAGATGGCGATGACGTCGGTCCTATTTATATTTAATGTCTCCAGCTTTCACTCTGCTGAGGATGATGCTCTGGTTGCACCAGTGCGACAACGTGTTTAATCTTACTGCACACATACACACACATATGCAAAGAAGCACACGCGCACACACAACGTGTTGTGTAGTACCAATATAATTAAAGACCATTTATGACTTGTAAAAATCAGCGACGGGCAGGTGCACCCATCATGTCGCCATGGAAACTCTTCACTTTTCACTGAAGTGTTTTGGGAATGCAGCATGTGTGTGCGTGTGTGTGTGTGTGTGTGTGTACGTGTGTTGAACTGGGTGAAGAAAAAAAAGGCTGATTGCGACTGGGAAAGAACCACTGAATAGGTTCCACACATATTGTCATTATGCTTTTGTAAGTGTTCCAATAATAATGATTATATTGTTCTTAAAATCCTCCCAGGTCTTGCATGGCATCCCTCTCGGCGTGGGTCAGATCTTCGCCTGTGGTGCCTTGGGGCCCTCCCTCCTCATCCTGGGAGCTGTTCTTCTTTACTCCCCCCTGATGGCCGTCCACGTCCTGTTGGGATCAGCAGTTGGAACGTTGGCCGGTGGGTGTCAGTCTGTGTGTTTTATGCAGTTGTGTGGGTGGGAGTTAAATAAACCATTCAACATCCAAGCCTTATACACTGTGATGGTATGTGATGATGGTATCCAACGCTTATTTATGGTAAGAGTGCTTGCGTTGCGTCAGTATCGCACTCTATAACACTCCATTATCACTCCAAAGTGAACCCCTCTGTTTTTGCTTACAAAGGTCACATGGTGTAATACTAATATGTTTAATGGAAAGCCTGTGTATCTCAACTGGGAGCAAGGATTTTGAAAAATGTACGCATTAACCAGTTAACATGGGTTAATAAACAACTTCCAGTTTCGTGATTTGCATCATGAATTGTGTATAGGGGGGAGAGGTTATCAGATGCCTATACACAAACACACAGCTTGAAAGTTAAACAGCATCTCCATGTTTTTTTTTTTATTTAAATGCACCTTACAACTTACCACTTAAGTCCTTTGTTAATGGCTAACTATAATGTAAAAGTATATAAGCAACTCTATAGTTGCTTTATTTGGTGACTGATGGTATGTGCTGCAGTCTGAGTTGCATTAGACATCCTACTCGTGCCAAAAGTATATTGCAGTATCAATAACTTGTTTTTAGGTGGCACAAAAAGAAAAAAAACAACTTCCATTTATAAAACCATTACTCATGACCTCATATAGATTGCAGGTCTCCCTGCATGGCAAATTACAGTATGTTTTAACAAGGTTAAAGGCGGGTGATGTTTACAAATAACTCGAATATGAGCAGCACATATATAATATAATACTGTAGAACAGGCAGCAGCAGCAGCAGCCGCCCACGGGCTGCTCCATAAGACACAGAGCAATTAGGCAGGGCGCTGATAACTACGGGCTTATATACAAACACACAGGCCCGTGGCTGCGTCTGCTCGTTACATCTACCTCACTGTGACTCTGTTCAGGGATAAAGAAGAAGAGGAGGGTGGGGGATGCTGGGAGTTTCAAAGACTTCAGCCACCCCCCCACCCCCCGCTTCCATCTACTGCTGTAAGTACAATGCAGTGTCCTGAAACACGGTTGTGTGTATATGTGTGTGTGTGTGTGTGTGTGTGTATATGTGCGTGGCTATGAGTCATACTGTAAAAAGCAGAAACAGAAGAGTAGGACTGAGTTTGTACATATACACATTTGCACAAACCCGTGGTGTGAACACATGCTAACAGTGGCAGATACACACACACACACACACACACACACAAAACACACTGTTCCAATAAAAACAACAGTGTGACAAGAAAGTAATCAAAGAGATGTGACTATAATGAGATTGCGTAGGCAACAGAGCCGAGAGGAAACAGCTTGCTGGAGAGTGGCAGCTAAAAGCACAAGAGCAAGATATCAGAGTTTCGATTCCTTCCTTCCTTCCTTCCTTCCTTCCTTCCTTCCTTCCTTCCTTCCTTCCTTCCTTCCTTCCTTCCTTCCTTCCTTCCTTCCTTCCTTCCTTCCTTCCTTCCTTCCTTCCATAGAGTTCTATTGTTGTCCAAAACCAACACAAACACACCAATGAGTCACAATATTGCCCTTAGTGACATGTTACCTCATTGCTATGAATGTCATTATTTCGGAGACAATTCCCTTTTTATGTCCTTGTGCACACATCTAAAAATAGACTTTCATTTGTGTGAATAACATTTGGCATTGTGATCAGCTGTTTTAGATAATTAGATTTCAATCTTCAGCAGGATTGAATTGTATTTTTCATGTATATATATCATTGTTTTTTTTTTTATATTATTATCATTCTTAGTATTATAGTGTTCTTTTATATTGCTAATTGTTATTATAGAATATGAACTTTTGGTGTCGTTAGTGGCTACCATGAACTCTCACACACACACACACACAGAGAAACAAAATGAAGCTGTGGCACACAGTGAGAGAGTTAAGAGTGTGAATAAGTGCTACAAGGTCAGATTCAAAAACTTAATCCTGCGTGACAGAGAACCAGAGAGGAAAAGAAGGATCCGTGTCAGGAGACAAAGACAAAAGTGTCAGATGAAGATGGAGAGGAGAGAAAAGAGATAAAGAGTTAAGGAGGAAAAGGGAATGGGGCGGTAAGAAGAAAAAGTAGTGCCAAAAAAAAAAGATGTTTATACATGCAGCAGAGAGGAAAAGAGGAAGTGGGAGTGTGTATAAGGAGACATGTGTGATGTGAGAATGATACAGTACCGACCGAGAGGGTTTTCCAGAGGAGGAGTTCACAGGCTGTATGTAGGCCAGAGCCTCCACCTTCTGCTGCGTTTGTGTTATGAGAATAATTGTCAAAAAGCTTCAGAAAGGGATCAAAAATAGATGCTGGAGAAATCAACTTAGGGTTCACCGCTCAGCCCTGAATTCTTTAAGTAGATTTGTATTAATGATGTGAAACGGCACATGAATAGCAAGTAGGAATCTCTGCCATCTCCGGTTTGACATGCTGTAAATGTAAGCAGAGCATCAGACAGCCGAGAGGGGAAAGAAGCAAAGAGAAATAAGTCTACCCCAGAGTCCAGTTAGAAATTATGTTTTTTTGGGGGTTTTTTGCTGCAGGAGACAGATAAGAGGACTATGGTTAGAGATATTTCAACTATACTTTGAGTTATTTTCAAAGCTGTACACTAATGGCCTCGAGTCAGACCTCTAGGTGTTGCATAACAGTCCTGTAGGAAGAGCAACTGTCTGTCTGGGTAATGATTGAAAAATTCACTGTCAATGACTGAAAAGAAAGAACGTTTGCCAGTTAGCATCAAGGCTCTGTGACAATGTTGATTCGTTGGTTGGACGGCAACTACTTTGTTTTTTGACCAAATACCCTTAAAAACTAACTACATTCACATTTTCACTCTTTATATTAAACACACATAGAACAACACTTAAATGCAACACAGACAGCAACAAACACTCCTCTCTATCTATCTAGACAATGTTAACAAATGAGCCGACATATAGAGCAAATCATTTATCTGCGTCACCCCTTTCCCTTAAGGCATCAAAGGACAGAGTGATGGATCCATCCACTGAATGAAGGGCAAAGCCCCAAAAGCAAAGTTTCCCATTACCCACTAACACTGCAAAACAAGGCATTATGCACAGTTCATTTGTTCAGTTGTTCATTCCAACCTATTACACCATCCTCCATTTAGTCTGCAACCAGTCACTGATGCAGGCAGAGAGAGGAGAGGAGAGGAGAGGAGAGGAGAGGAGAGGAGAGGAGAGGAGAGGAGAGGAGAGGAGAGGAGAGGAGAGGAGAATCCTCTGAGGCCTCCCACCCACATTTCCATTAGACTTTAATGACACCCTTACATGGGGAGGGATCGAGGGGGGCAGAGTGGTGTGATGAAGGAAGAAAGAGAGGGAAGCACTGTGTGAGGGAAACAGAGGGAAATGGTGAGAATGAACAGCAGGAAGATGGAGAATGGAGTGATAGATAATGAAGTGTGGAATTAGGACGAGACGAAATGAGTCGAGAGGGAGCCGGAGTGTTTAAAGACCCACTGCAGAAGAGAGAGAAGAAGGTGGCTGTGAAAGAGGAGAAATAAACACAGAGAGTGTGAAGAGGGAGTAGATGGCAGAGCAGCCCAGCAGACACACACACACACACACACACACACACACAGACAGAGGAGGCAGCACTGGGGTGTGGTCAGTCTGCCTCAGGACTAAACTGCAGCTCGCAGAGGCTGGTAATAAGAAAATCCATCACAGCACAGCCGGAGGGTCATTTATCTGCTTCCAAAATGTTCCCGTGACTGCAGATGATGATCCTGTCGTATTAATACAGGAAAGATGCAGGGTGTTGTAACGGCTACTGTTACAGCAAACAACAATAAAACAGTTTGTATATAATTACTAATATTTGTACTCCGTTTTAGTCTTTTTATCATTTGTCCACCATGGATGACTGTGCATTTTCAGGTTGGCTACTATTCATTTTAGTTTTTAATTGGGTTTGATAGGGCTTCTTCAGGCTAAAATGCGATAATTACCTAAATCTATAGAAATCTATAGATGTCTATAGAAAAGTTGTCATGTGCACATGCAGCTTTGTGCATGTTTGTGTAGATAATATATATAGCCTCGAGCAAACGGAGGGTTAGAGGGTGACTCTTCTGCACAGTCAGACAGTATTCAGTACATTTTTATGATGTTACTCTGACTGAGGAAGGTAAAAATGCACCGTTCCTCCTGCAGGGTTCATGATCCCACTGTATATATATCAAAGAAACAGACAGTAAGCATTTTAAAGCTCATTCATTTCAGAGCTGAACAGCAGCAGCAGAATATTAACTGGGTGGGGCAGCAGGACCGATAGCCACACACACACACACACACACACACACACACACATCATTGTCCCTTTTGGCTTGGTGTGCAGCATAATTGATAAGGCTGTGGTTGTAGTTGTTTTTGCCCCCAGTGACAATGCTGACATTTCGATGTAGCAGCAGTTTAGCAGGTATAATATTTATCATCTTAGCGTGTTACCATGCTAACATTTGCTAATCAGCACTAAACACAACTTACATTTACATCCTTAAATGATTAAGTGATGATAATGTTAATGTTAAGTGATTTTTACTTCATTTCTCCTCCAATGTTCCTGCAAAAAAAATAAAAAATCTACGAGTGACTTTTGGATTTTAACAAGTGGGAATAAGACACAATGTTGATTTGACATTTGCATATATTGTTTATACAAAAACAAAACCTATTGACTGATTTTAAATATTTTAATTTGTTTTGCGTCGTTATTCTGAATGGAGCTCACTGGCCTTTGCAGCTGAACTCGGTGACTCTGAGTTTTTCTGATGTCAGTGTGATCTTATTGTTAATCTCACTCACATGTGGCTTGAAAAAGACACGCTGCAGCTGCTGCTAAAGGCCGCCAGACAAAAGGTCAATGACTCTGGCCTCGCTGAGATTTACCTCGGTCAGCATCTCCCCTTTCCCTGCACAGTCTGTGTGTGTGTGTGTGTGGCTTCAGCATCAGAGTCTGGTGCTTGTTCAGTACGTGACCTGCTGTTCATCCACCGACTACATCAATACGCTGCAGCAGTTCCTTTAGAGGCTGGGTAATGGAATCAGGGATGAAAAGCTATCTTAAAAAAACTATGCTGGTATCGGGGTTGTAACGTCACAGGAATGTGTGGAAATGTCTTTGTCCCGGCCCGACCTTACTCACCATCATCACATGACTGACGGCACAGACGGACAGTTTCAACTCTGACAAATCAGAAATACAAGACACCATTTCCTTATTAGGTTTTGAACTGAAGGCAATAATACAACGGTGTGTGTCTAGCACCATCACATGGATTGTTTTAGTACTGCAGATTCAACAAGATGCAATTATGATCAATGTGTGTGTGTGTGTGTGTGTGTGTGTGTGTGTGTGTGTGTGTGTGTGTGTGTGTGTGTGGCAGGTGTATCTATGGCGGTGCGTCATGCTTCTCTGTACTCAGGTCTGTCAGGGTTTAATGGAGCTCTGGGCTGCATGGCTGTTGGAGGACTCTTCTTCACTTTTAGCTGGAGGACTCACCTCTTTGCCATCGCCAGTGGTGAGACACAAGAACACACACACACACACACACACACACACACGTGACGTAGTGAATGTTAAGTACTTATAATAACTGAGATATCTGATTTGTCAGGAACAGAAAACACATGAGCAGATGTCCTCATGCAGGACATTTCTGAAGTTGTCCTACACACTTTACATTCTTTCTTTTTCTTCCATCTACTTTTTATGTTACTACTCCTCCCAAAATGTTTACATTACATGTATCATACATTAAATACTTTGTTGAGATTTGTGTTACCGTGTTGTGTTTGGTCACAAATCTGTAAAATCTGTCCTTCTCTACTTATCTAAATTGATTTCCTTATCTCCTTCCCTATCTCCTTCCCTATCTCTTCGTCTAAACCATCTCCTTTACATCCTTCAGTTTCTCTACATTTCTGGCCTTTTGACAAATTAAGAATTGATCTGTTTAGACTCCGTGAATATAGACAAACTAATGAAATCATGCACACAATCGCATCTGAAATTGCAGCTGGAGTACCCTGGCCATTAGTACTGACCCCTTTGGTTGGGAGATTATCTGTTCCCATTTAGTAAATTGGTCTTAATTGAAGATTGCAGCGTGTCTACTATCCGGAGTAAGTGTAGTCAGCCTCTGTTCCTGTTACTGTACAAACGTCAGCAACCTAGAAAAAGATAGAAGAGTGTGTGTGAAGATATATTTAGCTCTAAATCTCTTTTCTTCTCCCCGCAGCCTTTCTCTCTGCATATGCTGACATCGCTCTGAGCAATCTGCTGGGAACTGTTAGTACACACACACACACACACACACACACACACCTCAAGCCTGCAACACTTTTTTTTTTTTCATTTTTAAGCCAATAGGCTGATTTTATTAGTGTTTCAGATTTGTTTTCCACACCTAATAACAATGTGAAGTTGAACTGTAGGGTAGTGAGATTACTTTTGGGATGTAGAGATTTTGAATATGTTTTCAGCAGTTGTAATTGGTCAATGAAACAGCAATTTTACAACAAAAGCTGCTGTATCATAGAGCTGGAACTGCTCTGTGAAAAGGTCTAGTCCATTTTTTTTTCTTTTAATTGATTCTTGACCAAATTGAAAAAAGAAAACAAAAAAAACTCCACCCAATCTTATACATAATTAAAAATACACTTTCTCTCTATTTCTCTCTATCTCTATCTCTGTCTATCTCTTTATTCCCAGGTGGGTCTCCCAGCATGCAGTTGGGCAGCCACACTGATAGTCACACTGATGTTGCTGTTAAATGGCAGTTTAGCAGCATACCGCATCCCTATTGGTCAAGTCATGGCCCCGGAACACAACCTGCGCTCTCGTAGCCAATGGGAAGCTGGGAACACCGCTGAAAGAGAAAGCACTGATGTGTAGCGCCAGGACATGCGCACACACACACACACACACAAACAGAGTACTGTATCATTATATATATATATATATTTGGAATATCACAAAGTGACTTTATTATTGTAAACCAACCATTTCTATTAAAACATGTAAAGCTTTCCAAGCTTTTCATTAATTGCAGGCGATCACGCTGACACACGAGAAACAAAAGCAGCCAAGTTAAAGGGAAAGAAATTTTCTTTTAATATGCATGAAATCAAAGTTAGTTCAATAAAATCATTTGTTGTTAAAATGACAGTTTTACTGTAACTTTCAATAAAAACACAGACTGAATTCCACAGTAATTATTTTTTTTTGTCACCCCTTCTGTTACCCTGCATGGACAATATTACATATAGCACTCCACTGTTAAAAAAAAAAAAAAAAAAACCATACTGAACATGTACCTCAGTGCAGGCAGACAGTGAGACAATGAGAACACACAGACGAAATGGACGGAGTTTTCAGCTGCTTAAGCCAGGAGGTTGAAGGCAGCTGTTTGAATTATTGTTATTGTTGTTATTGTTTTTAAATAATCCTAAATGAAAAGGTGAAGTATTTATCTCAGGTTCTGTTTTTTTTCCCCACAGTGCTTCATGTTGCCTGTGTAGGTTATTTTTTATGTATATTCACCATCTCTATTCCCAAAACACACACATGCCCACATTCATACACATTTTTAAATGTGCACACCATAAACCATATAATGATGCTGAAAAGACATTTTAAGATGATTTTTTTTTTACCAATAAAGATGAAGAGACATTCTGCCACAAACAATTACGTCTTTTCTAAAATGTTTCTTTACATCATGCATTTCTATCTCAGTGCTTTTTAGGATTTGATTTTTTTTTTTGTCTACATTTGTCTACATAATTTTCGGTTCTGGGACGAGATTATCATCTCATCAGGAGCTACCTCACAGACAATGGTGATGAGGCTGGTAATAAGAAGAAACAACATACAAAAGTGCCTTTTAGTCTGTGATTGATAGAGCGTAATTATAAAAAGAAGAACAAAAGTATAAATATAGACACTTGCACAAACAGTAGTTGTGTCTTTTTTTCTTTTTTTTAAGCTGCGTTACAAAAAAATTAACATTCATAGTTCTACGTACTTTCAATTGAAGATTTGATTGCGAGTGCTGTTGTGCTTCTTTTAGCTGTGTGTGCGTGTGTGTGTGTGTGTGTGCGTGTGTTCATATGTAAATGCTTACTTGTGTGGTTGTGTTCAACATGTTTCTGATTAAAGGCAGAATGACAAAACTGTCTTAGACGGTGTTTTGGACAGACAGACACACACACACACACACACATACACACATACTGGTGATGCTGACAGTATCTAACAACTGTGTAAATGATGTGAAATGAGGGAGAGGTATTTATTATACCCAATTAAACCCAGTGTAAACTTCAGATAAGTGTGTGTATGTGTGTACAGAGATTTTGTTTTTTTCTCTTTCTAATGAATTTTAACATACATGCACTTGAGTTTTTTTTGCGTTTTCTAAAAATCTTTCTTACTGCCGCCGTGTTGGAACATTTCGTTGACATTATAACTCTATGTTCGTGTCAGTGTCAGTATACATGAAATCCTACAGCCACGCAATCTATTGTTCTTCATGCATGTAAACATTCATCTAAACTAAGCAAGTGTAAACAGCGACGCCATGTCTGGGTCTAGTCTGTTGTTAGTCTCTACTGAACAGACAGGACAGGAGCTAGAAAGCAACATCCTATCTTTTCTTTTTTTTTAAGAAAATTCACTGTTCATGAAGAAAGCTGTGGGAGCAGAGCACAAGATCATCTATAGCTTAACAGCAGTTTAACGCTGGTGTCGGGGAGGAAGATGATTTAAGATTTCACTCTGTTCAGGAAGGTCAGGAGTAAAGATCAGCTACGGCCATCAGCTCTGAAGGCTGGTAAGGATTTAGTGCCTTGCTTAAGGTCACTTCAGCAGGGCAGAAGGTTGAAAGTATGTATGTATCGAACACATTGAATGCACTTCTCTACTTAGAAAATATTTGCAAATTTGCAAAAAAAAAAAAAAAAAGCTACAGTACCTCTAAATCATGCATTTACATCCAAGTTTGCTAGCCAGCAGTCTTCTACTTCACTGCCTCTGCAGCCATTGGCAGGATATAAATTACAATGCCTACATGCGCAGTGCAAAACGAAACACAGACCCCACTTGTAAAAACAGTATTTCTCTATTACACTAAATGTAACAAGTAGAGTATTTATTACGAGTGTAACACTCAAAGACTGAGCTTATTTCATATCATGTCTGATTGTCAGTGGCCATAACATCCAACAACTGGCCATCAGATTTATTGATTTAAATATTGCTAAATGTTGATTGGCGCACAGCATTGTGTGACATGACAGGGTCCTGCCCATTTCTAAGCAGTGAGTAGAACACAGTTATGAACAATAATGCAGCAATAGACCATAAAAATGAAGGTTGTTTTTTCATTCTACACCCATTTGCAGTCTAATACATTTTAAGTGCTTCAACTGATTGTTTAATCATGACGCAGATGGTCTATACAATTACACACTGTTTCCTTTTAAAAAAAAAAAAAAACAACAAAGATACATAAATGTGTAAATGTCAAAAAAAAAAACTCTCCAGCTGCTGTGATCAAGCACTCTGCTCCCTGTCTATTCTGTTGTTGACATGCTTGAAAACTTGAATAGAAACCCTCGTAATCCTCAGCCAGGGCTGGAATCCGAGGAAGATTAGCACAGCTCTGCTCAAAGCTTATTTTATATTTCGTAAATCCTCCAGAAATCTCGGGGTTCATTCCCTCATTACTGCCACACAGACTCAAAGGAATCCAGGAACCTTAAAGGTTTCTCTCTTGACGTTCTTGATGTTTCTAACATCTTTTATTGTATGTAGTGTTGTTCTATAAGTGCCTCTGTGTGTCTACTGAAGGTGTGCAAGTGTCTTTACATGTTTCTGGTGGTGTGTATATGGGTGTGTGAGTATTTGGGTGTCTGTTCGTGCGCATATGAGTGTGTGTGTGTGTGTGTGTGTGTGTGTGTGTGTGTGTGTGTGTCTGTTCATGTTCAGAGCAGCCTCCCCAGCACTACGCCCTCTCTGCTCCTGGCTTCCCCTCTGAGGATCTCCAGGAAGCCCAGTTTCGTCAAGAACTCTAGCCTCTGACGGTCCGTGGGCTGCACCTCGCAGAACACACCCTGACAACCTACACACACACACACACACACACACACACACAGTCATTAAATACTGAACAACTGCAGAATGTCAACAGTCACGATTAATATCAGCTCCTGAGCAGGAAGGCAAAGAAATATTTTCCTTTTTTTTTTTTTTTTTAACACATATATACGAGACACTCCGTCCTTACCGTTGGCCTTGAGCGCAGTGAGGAGGGCCGTGAGCAGGGTGCGGCTGACGCTGATGTCCACCAGCTCAGGCAGAGCGTCCAGTCGCAGCTGGGACGGGAAGTGATAGAGGAGCGAGTCGGGGTACTCTCCCTGGTCCTCCTCCATCAACTGGATCAAGTCCTGCGCAGAAGGAAAACAGAAATCAACCGTGTCATATACACCTTAAATGGTTGAGTCCCACAGTATGTTGTTGTAGTTGCCCGCAGCTACCACTAGGTGTTACTATTGATCAACATTTGACTGATTGTAGACCAGCGTACGCTCGTGTTACCCAGCAATGACATAATAGAAACAGACAGCATATTTTCCTCCAATGTTTTGGACCAATCATTTATTGCCTTGTAACATGAGCAGTGTCTCCACTGTATCAGCAGCTTTTATTCAACAGACACAGACCTCAGGGTTTCTTCTAATGTGCTTCCTGTCTGAGCAACAATTATTTCCCTGGCATGGAAACAGCTAACAGAGAGGTTTTTCTCTAGCTAGTGAACTTTCAGGTTATAAAGTACATGTTAAGGCAGAGTCATCTATCATACGTAGTACTAGTTCAATAGTATTATGTGCAATAAAGTGGGAACAGATTATTTGGCCGATTTGTACAGTACATTGGATTTTTCCACCTTCATACACCTGTGACTGTAGTGTCAGTGCTTGTCATCCAAACAGGGAGTGTGATGCGTGTGAGTGGGCAGTGAAGAGGAAGCCAAATCCTCCACAGATGTCACACACTGACTGTCCCTGTTGCTAATCACTGGCTCTGTTTGGCTCTTTGCCTAAGATCACTCAAACTGTTTGTCATGATGGGGCAACGGCAACGCTGTAACCAAGTGTGTTTCCTCTCCTCCCATTTTCTGTTGCTGTATATGTATATGAGTGTGTGTGTGTGTGTGTGTGTCTCTACACCTTCCCAGAGGGTACTGATCCTTCCCAGAGGGATCCAGATGCTGTGACTGCAGGTACTGATATGTCATAACATGTGTGTGTGTTGTGTGTCTACATACTTTCATGTCTCAAGGTCGTGTCTGTCTGTGTTACATCACTTAAAAAAAGAGAGAGGTTCAACTGACTTCTACTCTGTAACATCCATGTTTACATACTGGTGTGTTGGAGTGTGTGTTGCCCCCTTTGGGTGGGTATTTGTCCCTCATGGCAGGCAGCCAGCTGGCCTGGCACCGCTTGGCAAAGGTGCGAACATCCAAGATGCCCAATACACAGCCACACACACCCAGCTCATCCTCCAGGATGAAGCTGTACTCAGGGCACAAGGCCAGGCACGGTCCGAGACATCTAGAAGAATGAAAAGATACATTACAATGTCTATCATGATATACATCCATTGCCACATCTACAACATTTCTTGAAATCCAGAATGTTACTCTATCACCTCACACACACACCTGTCTCCTACGACATCTGGATGAGCAACACTGGACTCTTGGCCACCCTGAGTCCTCAGGTGAAGTTGGCGCACCATCCGATACAATTCCACCTGCACAAACAGAAGAATTGGAAAAAAGAAGTCAAACATTCTTACCGTGCTGAGAGGTGGCTGTGATTTCAAGTCCCAGTCTACTAGGCTACGTGTTTCCCTGCAGAGCATCTAACTTAACCTCCTGATCCAGATTACTGATCACATTTCCAGACTCGTCCTGTTTGTGGATGTGACTTCTCCTACCTTGTCCTTGCTGTGGTAGGGCCTGATGTTGTAGAGACGCGAGGTAGGGAAGAGAGGAGGAGGGTGAGTGAAGAGTTCACTGCTGCTACCTATTGGAAGAAGCATCTACACACACACACACACACACACACACAAGCGCAAGAGTATGAGGAAATACGTATGCCTGCTGGTGTGATAACAGGTTACATAATATAATGAAACACACCCTACCTGCACCTCCCCAGACACGCCCCCTTTGAACACCCATGGCTCTGACTCCACTCCCAGTAGGTCCGCCCCTGTCGTCTTCCCGCACCCTACCACAAACAAGAAGCCCATGTTAGTCTGATGACATCATGAGGTAAGGGCCAATGAAATGCCAGAATTGTCAGTGCAGATGGAAAATTATCCAGCATGCAGAGGAGAGGCTGCTCCCAGTTAGTTGTTTTCATAGCCAGGGAGACAAAGAGATGAAAGGTCATGCCTACTCACAATGGAAGCAATTCCTCCAAGAGCCCAATGTGGAGATGTCACTCATTACTCGACCCTCTGAGTGACACGGATGATGAGCAGGTGGTGAGGAGAGAAAGGGAAGAAACAGCATCATTAAAATGAGACAGCAACTCCATAAAGTCCTCTCTCTCTCTCTCTCTCTCTCTCTCTCTCTCTCTCTCTCTCTCTCTCTCTCTCTCTCTCTCTCTCCTGACACAAGAACAGCATGTATAGTACTGAGAAAAAAAAACATTTTGACCAAGTAGACTTAAAACAATATAATATACTATGCTATAGCTGTTGCATTGCATGGCACAGCACAGTGTATAACGTATATATATATACAACTGATAAACTGTATTTCCTGCTTCCATCTCTCTGTCCTCACCGAGCCAGCATATGAAAGCTTTTGCCACTAGCGCCGTGTTCCTCAGGTCCCACACATAAGGGTAAAGGTCATATAGCACCGCCCTGTTAGCGCCACCAACCACACTGCAGTGGAGCTGCGCTATGTCTTCACACAGAGACAGGAACCTGGAGGCCCGGCCACGCCACTCATCAACCTAGGGATACATACATATACATATACATACAATACATGTACACAACAAGGTCGTTAGCTGGTATAGTGTGTACAATGCTCTTCCACACAACACGTTTTAGACTGTGGAGGTTTGATGTAATCATCAGTGACAGTTCAGTTTCTATTGGCAAGGAAAAGACCAGATACACAATATTCGTATTTCATCAACAAGACATTCACATCAAACACTCTCTGACCTTCTGCGGCAGGGCTTTCTTGCTGTTAGCGCTGACCATATGGCAGTTTGTTTTCAGCCAAGTCAGATCCTGCAGCAGTTTCTGGGCTGACGGACCGTGTTCATGGGGCAGATAATGAAGTCCCACCAGCAGTCGCACCTGGGACTCGCTTAGCAGGCCCTTCCCACCGCAGAGCCCCCGACCCTG
This sequence comes from Pampus argenteus, assembly GCA_036937835.1. Lineage (NCBI taxonomy): Eukaryota > Metazoa > Chordata > Actinopteri > Scombriformes > Stromateidae > Pampus > Pampus argenteus. Next base: position 9,430,536 of record CM072860.1, read on the forward strand.
GGCCTTCTGTCCCCGTCCTACACCCGAGGGTGCTCCAGGTCTGGATCCTGAAGTTGGGTGTTTGGCTTGACAGGGCTGGTTTGGCCTCTTCTTCTCCCCCTCTCGTCCCTCACTCTCCCCTTTGACCTTAGTGGGTGAAGAAGGGGGTGAGCCGGAGTTGAGAGGGAAGACGGGGAGTTTGGCCACAGTAGAGGAGCCTCTGAAGGTGGAAGGGCAGTCGGATCTATCAGGGGTTTTACAGCGAGATGTCGGGCCAGAGGAGCGCTGATCTGTTCGTGCACTCTGTCGACCTGTGATGATGGAACAGCATTGGTTTGAGTCCAGTCTAATGTCAACACTGAAACACACGCAGATATATATAAGCACAAGCACACCAAATCATACTGTTATATTATATGATTCATTTACCAGCTTGTAGTGGTTGGTTAAGTTCTTCCATCCAGTCATGTAGTGCAGCAGACAGCGCTCCATCAGGACAGTACTCACACTCCTCATCTACAGCACAAACAGTATTGTATTACAGTATCTGCGATGGTACTAATTTGCACTCATACAGCATCTGAACATCTTATCAGTCTGTGACGTTGAGTGCATTCCAGCCGAACATTTGTGGGTTGACACACATACCCACACCCACACACACACACACACCACACATAACGTCTACTTCATCTGCAATATGTATGCATGTTTTTTGTTGTCTTTTGAAGCAACTGGAAAAGTATAGTTTATACCTCGTTCCTACAAGGCTAAAATGAAAACCTACAAGCCCCTGCTGTGCTGGAATGTTATATCTCAAGCGTTAAAAGTGACCAACTAACTTTAGCTATAATTTCAATCTGGACTACAGCAGCAATCAAAACGAGTGAATCCAGTAATTGCCTCACACACTACAAACACCCTATCCCCCTCTTTCTGGTGTAATTATTAAAATTCCTCTTCCGTTTCCATCCGCATCACAGGCTTCAGCCTGCCCTTCATCTCTTTTTCTCATCCCCTCCCTCAATGCCCATTTCTCCTCCAGCCCTCTGCCTAGTTTCTCCTCCTCAGAAGGCTTTCCTCTTCTTCTCATTTCCTCCTTCATGATACTACACAATTATTCCTCCATCACCACCTCTCCTCCCTGCTTGGTCCTCAGAACAACATCACACACTACAGTGGGTTTTCTCTTCCTACATTTTCTCATCCACATCCCTTTTTGTCCTCTCAGTCTCGTGTATTTTACTGTCACACTAAAAGAAATGCAATGAATACTAACTAAGTGTTGAATTAAGTTGAAGGAAGCACTATTACACATACATTGTTATAGAGGTCTGACAGAGTTCTCGCGCAGAATATCACAAATATCCCCACTTTGTGTGAAACAGACCAACTCGAGGAACACAACTGCACTGAATTCACTTTTGCTACGAAAATAGAGGAATATTTAATAAATGATTAAGATTGGGGAAATTGGTGACTTGTTCAATTCAACATTAGAAATAAAAAAAAGCTAAAAAAATGTCAGCATGATTTCTTAATGAGAAACTTCGCCTAGGGCGACATGGATCTTCTAATCCAACAAGTTAATTAATTAGTTAAGTAATATCATACTAAAATTGTGCCTGGCGGCTGTAATCGTGTGAGTTGCCAAGCAACACGAGCTTATTAAACATTTCTTCAGGAAGCGCTGGAACTAACTATACAACGCTCAGCTCTGGCAGAGCCAATTTTAGATTATTAACTCGGGGCGTCTCCTGGATCATTACTGCTACTTCCTCCTTCCATCTGCCTTCCCACTACTTATCCCCTCACCTTTCCTCTCTTCTTTTACAGCTCTGTTCCAGCTTCCCAGCGTATGCAGTGGGATGTAGTTGGCTTCAAACTCGCAGTTGGGGTTGAGCAGCAGGCCCCTCAGGTGCCTCTTCAGCTGAGGCTCTCGGCCTTTGAAAGGACCCAGGAAGAGACGCCTGGAGTCGTAGTCGTTGGCGTGCAGGTTGTCCCAGATGAGTGGGGGCCTCTGGAGGACAGACTCCACCTCAGCCAGGCAATCCACAGACAGCTTCCTGGAGATGACCTTACTGCCTGTGAGACCCAAAATAAAGATTTGAGAAAGAAGCTTTACCAGAGGGACGCATCCAGCAAGACAACTTGAGAATGAAGTGTATAAGTTGTTCTCTCCTAAGCATATTGGAGCAGTAGTAGAGTATATAAGTATATGAACTTTAGAGTGTTTACCACTTTTGGTTCTTCACTAAAAAGCTTTAAAGACTTTATAAAAATGCATATATGTCTCTTCCGGACCCCTGCACTGACTGGGAATTTTCTATTTTTTGTTGCTGCAAGTATGTAGATTTATGCCTATAAGCCTATAACATAACACTATAAACTAAAAAGGCTGCAGATACATAACTGTATGGAAATATAGCAAGGAAAACTCTTATGCCTCTGTGCACAGGGAGCTTTGCTTAGAACATCTTCTGATCTAAATCAGTAAAGATTCAAGAAGTGAACTAAACGATAGCAGGCGATAATGTGTGTTTGTTTCTACTGTACTTCCATATGTGTGTGGGAGGATGTGCACCTAAAAAAAAAAATCGCTTTTTGGTCTGTGGAGGAGGTTTTGTGTGGATTTGTGCCTGAACCTATTTGCATGCGTGCATGCCAAGCTGTGTGTTTGCCAGTGTGTGTGTGCTATTATTAGCTGAGAAATTTAAGGTCAGCTAATGAGGCAGGCAATTTAGTATAAAAACAGAAAACAAGAAACTGTACTTAAAGACTCTTGGCCATGCCAATGAGGAAGACGGATGTAAGCATGTGTCTCACCTGTCCATATTACTGTTATGTCGGGCAGCAGATCCTCTCCAACAGTCTGCAGGTAGGGAGACTTAGATACACTGGGAGAACACAGTGAACCACAGTACTCTACACGGAGAGAAAAAGAGAGGTTTCATTACTGTTTCAGTTTCAGGCAGAAAATAAGCAATGTTTACAATATACAGTTTACACTCTAACCTGTTGGACAGAAGAGGAAGACAGGCGGTTCCCCCAAGAACCGATATATCTCATTTGTTACAGTGACCTGAGCATGAGCGAACGAGGAGAAAGCCTCGCTGTCGGCCTGACACATGGAGTGATCGATGTCATCAAACAGAATGGCAAATGCCTGGCAACCTAGGTCTGATACCTGGAGAGAGGGAGGCATGTGTTTATGCATGAGAGAGAGAGAGAGAGAGAGAAAGAGAGAGCCATATTACAGTTAGTATTTGTGTGTTGTACAATATACCTGTCTCAGCTTGCGTTTGAGCAGTGTCAGGTCACAGGAGGAGGAGAAGACGATGTCCTGACCAGGAGAAAGGGCGTAAACAAACCTCAGGCCCCGCGACTGGGCCTCCACTATGAGAGTGCGCAACTGACCTGAGAGGAGAGGAGAGGAGAGGAGAGGAGAGGAGAAGAGAAGAGAAGAGAAGAGAGGAGAGGAGAGGAGAGGAGAGGAGAGGAGAGGAGAGGAGAGGAGAGGAGAGGAGAGGAGAGGAGAGGAGAGGAGAGGAGAGGAGAGGAGAGGAGAGGAGAGGAGAGGAGAGGAATAAATATTACTAAACACTTCCTATAACATTTCAAAGTTTCTCTCTAATATCTATTTAATGACCAGGCCCTCCAGACTAACAGCATGGCGACTTCCAGATCACAATAAAATGAATAATAGACATCATAAAAACTGTTGGCGCCTTCAGGATGGCAGCAAGAAATACATTTATCTATGAGGACAATGACTTTTCACCTTGATGCAATGTTCTGGGTTGTAGGAATGTGAAACAGGTTTGGCCAGTCAGTCAGTCAGTCAGTCAGTGAGATGGATACAGTAGATGAATGGGACGTTCTTACCTTCCTCTTCAGGAGAGTAGACTTCTCTCCACAGCAGTCTGTGTTTCAGGTCGTCTTTTGGACCGTACAGGTAGGTGTTCAAACCCCAGCCCTGCATCCTGGCACAGACAGACATGGACAGAAAATCTGTGAATCTCGAACAACGTTTGGTTTAAACCTTTACATTCTGCTGAAATTATTGTATTTTGATGATGTTATGAGGACTTTGTCGGGTAGGAACACAGGAGAGACAAAGAGAAAAAGAGAGAAACAACACGCGGCAACAAAATAGATCCACCGTATCGATCGTGGGTCTTGATGGCCGGCTAAGTTACAGGAAATGACCTCTTGAATTATAAATAGTGCATAGTACTAGGAGTGAAACAATATCTGCATAAGTATGCCTTCACAAAAATACAACCAAACACGTGAATATTGTTTTCTTGCTTTCGTTGGAAATGGACCAGCTCTTGTCTTTCTTGTCATTTGTGGGTGGACTGTGTACTCAAGTCTCTCTCTCTCTCTCTGCCTCATTTCCTGGACAGATGGTATGTAAGTCGCCTCCACAAAGCTGCAACCTACCTCCCAAAAACACACACACACACACACACACTTGCATACTGTACGCACATCCACAGCTCTACTGTGTCATTTCTCCCGTACCCCACACTTGAGTCTAAAAAAGCTGATCTATAAATAAACCTTGGAACCCACACACACACTCAGCTGCTGTTATGCCGACAAAGTTTTTGGAAGTCAAATTCATCCTCATCATAGTGTCTCATCAACTATAGGTTGAAATTTGAAATTACCATAAAAAAAAAAAAACGAAAAAAAAAAAAAAAAACACACACACACACGTTTATGTCCCCCTCAGGATGAACTGGAATAACTTTTTATCTACTGATATTATAAGGTCAAAATCATAAGCATAAACATGAATTCAAACAATGTGATATGATTCGGTGCGGTGGAAAGCAACGAGCAGAGGGAACGACTTATCTCCAGGGACGCCGATGACTGCTGAACTACTAACTGTGTCGCAGCTCCCAACAGGGACTCGTGTCGTTCCACTCATATGTGAGACATGTACGCTATGGAGAATTAGTTAGTTCTCCTCTAGTACAAGTAATATGAATGTACGTGTCTTTTATATGTGCATTAATCCATGTTTGACTCCTGCTATCTTTGTGTGTTTTTCATGTTAAAAACACAGACTGTGGTGCTTTAAGTGGTACAAAATGATCTTTTAGTATTCCACTGTTGTTCACTGAATTCATGCTGAAAGAGCGCGTCTCTCTTGTGGTGAGCCGATGAAACTGTTAATAGAAACTGTTAAACTCAGATGAAGAGCTGCCTTCCCTTTTCTCTGTTCAGTCAAGATTCAAATAGACTTGGCTCACGAACCTGCTGCCTCGAAACTGGAATGGAGCATTCGTACTGCGCAGCACATTTGATTGTCTTAAACGTTGATTCCATGTGGTTTTAAAAGGCACGAGACACCTTTTTTTTTGTATATTGTCCTCTCATTGAAAACAAGAGAGTCTAATACTGCACTAAGCTGGCAGTGTATCGCTCCACACTCCACACTGGCCAACAACTGAGCAGTGTGGTTGTGCTGAACACTCTCCCCGGTGTCCCGGTGAAGGTCGCAGCATGGAAAAAAAAAAAAAAAGATGTTGCTAAATAAAGAAAGTACACGGGCTCGGCAAAATCTTCCCTCCCTGAAGGTAAAAAAAAGAACACATAAATTATTTATTTATTAAATATACCGATTTTTAGTTCAAAACTGAATTGTACTACCATTCCTTCTTCACTACAAGGCAGCGTGATGGAGGTTTAAGCATGAAATGGATCAGTCGGGGATTTAATTAGTTTCAAAAGGTACTTAGTCCTAAACTAAAGTATTGGATGAATTGAAAATTTGACCCGATGATAAAAGGTTAAGGGATCACCAAACTCATTATGGTATGTCAGCTGGAAACTGTGAATACCAGTACAAAAATCTATCTGGTAAATGTTGAGATATGACTGACAGAACCATCCTTAAAACAATACCAGTAGGAACCAAATGATAAAATAACAAAATAACGAAGAAGCAATATCTGCCCTCCCCTCCTTCTCCCCCTCCCTCCCGTCATCCATGGCTGAGCGTCGGGACTGAAGATGAGTCTGCCCTCTGCTATAAAGTCATTCTGCATCACTGATTTCTCTCTGGTCTGGCCAGCGCTGGAATAAAGGCGTGCAACTGGCTTTAGCCCAGAGGCGTCAGGTCAGTGACTCAGAAAAATAACAATAAAAAAATAATTTAAAAAAACATCCCCTCTGACCAGGTTTACACACATATGCTCACACATTAAATACTGATTAGCGCATGCAGGCTTGCATACATCAGGTTAATTAGTTTTCTTAGACGAGTGGTGACAGACTTTACCATTGGAAGAGAACTTTCCTCTGATCCATAGACCACGGTCTCCCATAGAAACCTGCACAATGAAAAAAAAAGAGAGCTTAAATGAGCACATTGTATACATTACATATTAGCAGCAAGCAGCGCTATAAATCTACACTGTCACATATAGACGACCACTCTCACATAATGAAACACTGTTTAAGATAATGTTTTTTTGTTTTTTGTTTTTCATATTTCATATTCATGGTGCCTGAAAATACACCGTGGCATAAAGCACCATAGCTTATATCATTTCATATGGTTTTCTGTACTGTTTTTTAAGTTATCAGCTCTGTGGCAATTAATCACAAGCTGGACAGTTATCAGCTCTTCCAGTGTTTACTCGGTCCCATCCCCTCTGTGTTTGGCAGAGGCATAATTCATCTCCAGCTATACACTCTCCATCACATTTGCTATTTTTAGAAACGGAAGCATCTCCAGTGTCCCTCTCTCCCTCCTTTGTGTTTTCTGAATAAGTCTGTAATGTGTGTGTGTGTGTACGTGCGTGTGTGTGTGTGTGTGTGCATGTGTGTGTGTGTGTGTGTGTGTGTGTACAGTAAGTGGGTCATAGCAAGAAGAAATCGAATCGACTTTACAATCCAGACAGTTTTCTCCTGCATGCCCATGGGGAGTGTGTATTTTTTTTATGCACATATGTACAATATGTCTACCTGTGAATGTGTGTGTGTGTGTGTGTGTGTGCATCCTGCAGAGTGCTACCTGCCAAACCAGACCCAATTACCTACTCTGCTGGATGCCACCACATAGGACACACAGGTCTAAGAATTATTAATCGAGTGTCTGTGTGTGTGTGTATGGTGCTGGAGCTACATGATGTGCCACAATTTTATCATTACAACAAAATGAATATCCACAATAGACAGCGCAACGTGCTGCAATACTAGAACAGGCAACATTCACAGGAGGGGAGAGCTGAGATACAGAAACAGACCACATGCCGAGATTAACAGAGGCTACTAGAGGTGTAACAGTCGATGAATCGGTTAATCAATTAGTCGATTAGACTATTTTAATAATCGTTTAATCATAAAAATACCAAATATTTGTTGGTTCCAGCTTCTCAAATGTTGGAATTTGATGCAACTATTAAAAAAAAAGAAAGTTAGTTTTTAAATCAATTTCTTATCCTTTTGTAGTCATTTGCTGACACAGGTACTGTTTGTCAGACAGACATATGTGTATGATTACCTTTATAGGTACGTAAAATAATGAATGGCAAACGGTATACATATATTACTTTTCAGTATTATCATCTTCCTCTTCGTGTTGTCCTTCCTCCCCATTTTGTGCAGTAGTAACCTTATTGATAACACTTTCACCACTGCTTGTGTTGTCTTCTCCTCTTCATCATCATTAATACTATAACCCTCATCCTCCTGCTTTATTGCTACTCTTCATCACCTTGCATAGTTCTCTTCATTATAATTTCCTTTCATTGTCATCTTCATCCCCCACAAACATTACCATTTATCATCATCATCATCATCATCATCATCACAACCACCATTATCATCTTCTTCATAGTCATCATCATCATCATCATCATCTCAACCACCATTATCATTTTCTTCATAGTCATCATCATCATCATCCTCATCATAACCACCATTATCATCTTCATGCTCTACATCATCATCATCATCATCATCATCATAACCACCATTATCATCTTCTTCTTCATGTCTACATCATCATCATCATCATAACCACCATTATCATCTTCTTCTTCATGGTCTACATCATTATCATCATCATCATAACCACCATTATCATCTTCTTCTTCATGGTCTACATCATCATCATCATCATAACCACCATTATCATCTTCTTCTTCATGGTCTACACCACCACCACCATCATCATCATCATCATCATCATCATCATCATAACAGCCTTCCTCCTCTCATCCTGTCATAGCATTCCATCATTGTCATGTTATCCTATCATCCCAATTTCAAGTCATCATTGCCATCATTATCACCATAGCCACCTTAATAATCATCGCCATGGTTAATATCATCATCACCATCTTCATTACCACAAGTGTATGTCCTTTTCTTAGCCTGCAGCCTTTGAACCAGACATTACATGCTGTTCAGCCCCTGCTCTTTGATCTCCACTTCAAGCCTGGCTGCTCACTACTACATCATCTCATAAACACCTTTACATCCATACCTACGTTGGTGTTCAGACACACACATTAACACTCCCCTACCCTGCTCGCCTACAGTAAGTTAGAAAACGACGCTGATACAAATATAGGTCAAATGGAGATCTATTCAAAATCATCTCCCCAAAGAAAGAGAAATCACATGATCTGACAGGAGGTCAGTTATGAAGTCGGTCGCTCTTACCTTCCACCACCCCGCAAAGAAACTGCTTCTTCTCCTCCATCATGTCCTCAGCTCCCACTGCCTCCCTCCGCTTCCAGTCGGCCCCTAAAGAGCGAGGGAAGACGAGATACTCTGCCCGTCTGTCAGCTTAGATACTGGGTCTATTCTTCATGCTTCTCCTCGATCAGCCTCCACCTCCTTATCCACCTCTCCTGCGCTCTACATCCCATCTCTCCCGTGCTGCCTTCAGGTGTTTAACGGAAGCTCAACTTTCTGAGCACTCACATTGTTGGTAGAGTAAAATATGTAGGCGCAATCAAGTGATTGATGATTGATCTTAAATAAAGCTCATGAGCGAAACAGGTCCACACAAGTGAGTGACCAAATAAGAGCATTTTTTTTGTTTTGTTTTTTTAGCAATTTTAATTATTATTATGAAAAGAATAGCCTACTGGACTACTAACAATAGCAATAATGATGATACTAAAGATAACAATGATATATATATGCGTGTGTGTGTGTGTGTGTGTGTGTGTGTGTGTGTGCAGGGCACAATTATGGCACAATTAATGCCATTAATGATGGCTGCATTCCATTTAGTTGACTCACTCCAGGGTTGCTGTGGCGCCAGCTGTCTGTGCCTTACTGGCACACTAAGAGGAACAGAGCCACCATTAACGTTATTAATGACACCTGTGCGTTTCCTGCATTAAATCTATTTAAGTCACCAGGAAGCAGAACGACTGAAAAACTAGCACGCACAAAACAGTGCTGTTGAAGTTTGTTTTTGTAGTCTGCTGACTAAAGTAAGTCTACAAATACATAAAATGTTTTGCCCTTAGCTTACCTCTAGCTAACGTTAGCTAGGTTAAGATAGTTTGACTCGTTGCTAACTTTGTCTGTGCTGGACGTATTTAGATAGATATGTAGCAAGTAATGCAAGTAATAATACAGGTTTGCGTTAATATAAGACACCAAGCTCAAACAGAACATGGCTGATAGTAACTAAAAACGGGTTTTCTTAGTCTTAAGCTGGTAGCGTTATGTTTTCCCCCTGTCACCATTTGCAAGGTGCGTGACTCTCATCAATGTCTTTTCAAATAATAAAACACAGCCAGCATTAAATAATTTCCACGCAGCATTTTAAACGCATGTGGAATTATTAAATACATTAGAATAGTTTTTGTAGCAAAAGTGTCTTCTTTTTCATACTTATTCATTCACCTTTTTTTTTTTTTTATTTGCCGTTTCTGTGCAGTTTCAAAAATTCAGATGTTTCCGGTGTCAGTGAATGCAACATCTGCCTCCCAGTCCACGTTACGCACAGGCGCACAAGCCTCCTGCAAGCAAAATGAGCAAGGTGTGTGATTGTAAGAGTGTGAGTGAGTAGCTTGACAGTTGTTATTAATTTAAATTATTAAGTTTTCAGTGTTTGAATAGTTCAACAAATATTGAGGGGCAATAATTGATCTTTAACTGGTAGACATTGTTTTTTTACGTGATGTTGTATTAATAGTATTATAATTTGTACTATTTGTATTTGTGGCCTATACTGGATCACAGGATATGTGAATCATATCTTTCAGAAATTCTACATTGATTATGATATCATTATGGATAAATAAACTACAGCCTTCTTTTCTGACCCTTGCTGGAATTAAATATAATTGCACCATGTTAAATTATGACCTGATAGCAAGTCATGTCTCATTAGTGGAAACCTGGTCAGTGAAAAATATGTGCAAGTTTCTGTGCATCCATAACATTAACTTAAAATGTATTTAAAAATGTTGAGTAGATTATACTGATATAATGTGAATGGTGAATAGTCTTGACAGCTGCGATATTTCTGATCAACTAACTCCAAGACTGAATGATTTACCTGTTTGTTTGTTTTTTTCCATACATTAATCAGCCTAACCCTGAACAGAGAGAAACAGGAAGTGCTGATCAACCATAAACAAAATACATACTGTAATGTCAATTAGTGAATTTGGTGTAATAAGTTTTCATCAATAGGTGAGAGATCTGGATGTATTTATCGGCTTTGTTATGTATTTTAATTGAAGCTTAAGTAGCGAGTTTCGGGAGCAGGACCACACCTCAGCCGCGTTTTCTTCCTGCATTCCTATAAATACCAAGCTAACTCTGTTTTCCTCTTTCGCTCTCGTGTTCTGTGTCCCTCGTCTTCATGTTTCTAAAACCTCTCTGCGATTTACAGAACTCTCACTTCTGCAAAAATATTGTATCACTGTTTTATGAAGCTAGCTCAACGAAAAAAAAAAACCTTGTTTTATTCTCTTTACTGATCTTAGTATGAAGTTAATGGATAAGTTAAAAAAAAAAAAAAAATTCAAAATATTAAGTTATATTTTAGAAGCGACCTTAGAGCTTAAAACGTACTGTACTGTACTGTGTGTGTGTGTGTGTGTATATATATATATATATATGTATGTATGTATGTGTGTGTATAAATATATATATATATATATATATATATGTATATATATTGGTGTAATTTATGATTGTACCACCTCTGCTCTCTTGTTAGTGTTTGACACTGTTTGATATTCAGCAGGAAAGAGGAAGCAGGAATATAACATTTGTAGTTTGCCAGAATGAACAAAAATTTGAATGAGGAAACACAGAATGAATATTAGCTAAAGGGAAGACAATCAGAAGGGCTCGCACACAAAAATGCCTTTTGGCCGTAATTCAAAGGCTACATACTTGTAGATAATTTTGCAAGGGAAATCCCTTGGCTTCTGTGAGCAACTTGTTCCTCATACCAAAATGGGTAAATAGCAGTTTATTCATTAATTCATACAGATACAGAATAAGGCTTTCTGAATGCAGGAATGATTTTGGAACCTTCACTTATATTGTTGAAATGACCCTTTAGGTGTAAAGGGTCATTTCAACAATATAAACCGACTTGGTTCAGGTAATAAAGATAATTATTAAGCTCACATAAGGTTTGTAAAGAGGAAATATATTGCACTAAAATGTTACTTAAAATAAATGTCAACCAATGACATATGATACTTAATACTTTTGAGAAACCAGTTAAGGACAAAAGACACTTCTCCACGCCATGTTGCAAAAAATATTGACATACAAAGTTAAAACTGGTCGGGTTTAACCTGACCTGCATTCCTTTCCTGATTCGTGCACCGAGGTATTAAAGACCAGCACAGAGTAGCAATAAACATCAAAGGAGTACGTACCAGCCGTATGAACACACGAGGTCATTTAAAATCCTATATTTTTGAGCAGAAAATGGTAAGTAGGATCAATAGTTTTAGGGAAATGTCTTTGGGCTTTTATATACCGGCACATAGCCACATGTATACCATTTAAAAGTTTACACAAGAAGGAATGAAATAACTTTTATGTACCCTTTTCAAAGGTGTAACGCATGGATTATGGTCTTATCATCTGTGTGCTGACAGGTTTGTGTGTCTTATTTGATTCGATTGACTGTTTGATTTTTTAATCAATAGTTTTCGGTCCTGTATACAAAGGTTTTTGGGGGAGGAATTTTCCGTGCAGAAAATGCTGTTTAGTGTAGTTTTTTTTTTTTTTTTTTTAAATCAGTCTTAAGTTAAAAATTATGCATGACATTTATTTACAAAGATACTCTTTTTTTGCTGTTATTGTTGGTAGTGAACACTGACTTACTGAGACAGATGGAAACATGATCTGGCTCAAACCAAACTGTTAAGGCATTAGGCATTACGTCTTGCTGGGCTGTTTTATTCAGGTTCAGTAGAGCATTCAGTGTTTTTCCATTCACAGTCACGATGACAAGGCGGATGTGGTGGTGTAGATGGGCTATGTTTTCACAGTGTTTAAAAGTGTAATTAGTAATAAATGAGAAACGTAGATGGGTATAAATCGTTTAATCACAGTGCCTTGCTAAAAAAAAATTGACACCCTACTAAATGAGAGTAAAGGGTTTAAAACTGAATATGCTTTGTTGTAGGAGCTCTGGTCAGTGTTGCATCTGGCCAGTCTCGTCAGTACTACTTTGTGAACATATCGCTGAACTGGACTGAAGCTCAGAGCTTCTGCAGAGAGGACTACACTGATCTGGCCACCATAAACAACATAGCTGACGTCCATGCTGTTCAGAGAACCTCATCGAACAACACAGGCAAGTTCTCAATACAGGAATCAATTATTATAATAGAGGAGATACAACATTCAGAATAGATCAATTGATCAAAGTCTATTCAGTAAACTCATTCATGTTTTAAGTCATTTCTCACCGTACTGTATATTGCAGCTGTTTTACATAATGAACATCGTTTTGAACAGGGAATGCTTGGATAGGTCTCCATGACGACCTGGTAAACAGCTGGAGATGGTCTCTGAGTGACAGCAGCTTCTACGATGAAGGAGAGACAGAGTTTAGAAACTGGTATACAGATCAACCCAACAATCTTAATGGGCAGCAGTACTGTGTGGAGCTTATGGGTAAAAACGGCAAATGGTTAGACACCGAGTGCACCATCCAGCGAGCCTTTGTGTGCTACAATGGTGGGTTTTTGTATCAAATTTATTAACAAAGGTCCAAACAGATCCTCTATATGCAGATCACCAGATCTTTCCACTTTTTCTTTCACTGACACTTATGTATAAATTGTAGCAACGTGAGTGTTGACATTTATTTAGAACTTCTCTTCATCCGCACATTACCAGGCACAGTAAATGGCACCGCAATCTTTGAGTTCAAGGGCACAAAATTAAATTGGACCGAAGCTCAGAGATTCTGCAGGGAGAATTTTGTGGATCTAGCCAGGTAGAGTATGCTCTAATGGAGACTCCAAGACACAATACATTTGTCATTTTACTACATTTAATCTTTCCCTTTAATGTGTGTTTATTGTAGGATAGGTGGTGTTACAGTGATTATCCAATAATAATTTAAAATAAGTGTGTGTTTTTATGTGTGTGTCATGTTTTACCTCTTCAGTTATGCTCAACATGTGCCACTGTTTCTTTTTACAGTATCAGAAATCAGTTGGAAAATGACATCATCACAAACCTGACAGGTGGAACATTTGTGTGGATTGGTCTTTACCGGGAAACAGTGTGGTCTGATGGGAGCAACTCTCTGTTTCGACACTGGGCCAGCGGGCAGCCAAACTCCGGCAAAGAGCAGTGTGTCACCACATTATTTAGTGACTCAGGACTGTGGTCGGATGAAAACTGCTACAGCAGGTTTCCATTCGTCTGTTACAAACCAAGTAATGCATCTTAAGTCTTGCTCTTGCATATAGTTTCATTGTTGGAATAAGTCAGTTTACTTTTCTTTCCGAAAATAACACTATAAATGCGTTTTTCCAATCAAATTTACACTTGAAGAAAAGCTTTGTGAATTTGCATGCATGGACAAAGTCTGTCTAAAAAAATGGAAGAAAAGGAGGAAAAAGAAGGTTTTGTATTTTTACAGTTCTGATGCACACACATAATGAGACTTATCCATAAGGTGATATACACATAAGCCTGTGGAAATACAGACCTTGTTATACTGACTGATGAAAAGACAAATCTCAACATAATGAAAGGACTTTTATAAAAAAACACTAATGAGCAAAGAAAAAAGACAAATTTTATTAATTGAGAATAATCATTATGACAGTGATATAGTATGTCATCAATATGTATGATATAGATGCGTATAGAACTTTTCTTCATCCATATATTAGAAAATGTTAAAATAAAATTTTTTACCATTTCTATCTGTCTTTTTCTGTCTCAGTTCCACCCAATGCAGAAAGCTTCAGATCAACAGGACAAGATGAAACCAGCATCACTCTGCAGTGGAATAAAGTGAACAACAATGTCAGCTTTATTCTCCAGTTTGATGGTACAGACATAAACATCACTGCACCAGATGGAGATGGTCCAGTAACTCACACAGTCTCATCTCTCACTGCTGGAACTAAATACACATTCACTCTCTTCTCTGTGTTTGAGAACATCAGAAGCAGTGGAGTAAACATCGCTGCAGTCACTGGTGAGACGTTTGACTTCATTTCTATGCACTTTATCATCTTAACAAGCCAACATCTGTTTTAGTGAATCAGTGTGAAACTAAGAATTATCCACTCAGTGTAAAACTGCTCTGACACTGTGATTTTAATGAATTGTTGATTATATTTCATTTGTTAAATATAATAAAAAATAATTTGACTATGAAATGTCACAATTGGATAAAGAAACATCATTATTTGCAATTCAAACAATGTTTGCACTTGTTAGCTTCTTTATATACAGCATTTGTTTTTATTCATTCGGGGATGCAAAATGGACTATAATAGCCAGTGAAGGACATTTACACTTGTTACAGACAGCCCTTTGTTAATAAACTCTCTAACTTGTCTTTTCTTTCTCAGCTCCTCCAAATACAGAAAGCTTCACATTAACAGGACAAGATGGAACCAGCATCACTCTGCAGTGGAATAAAGTGAACAACAATGTCAGCTTTATTCTCCAGTTTGATGGTACAGACATAAACATCACTGCACCAGATGGAGATGGTCCAGTAACTCACACAGTCGTATCTCTCACTGCTGGAACTACATACACAGTCACTCTCTTCTCTGTGTTTGAGAACATCAGAAGCAGTGGAGTAAACATCGCTGCAGTCACTGGTGAGATGTTTGACTTCATCATTTTGTATTGAGAAAGCATTAAACTGTTGTTGGATGTTAGCAATGTACATATGACACCACAGTGGATAATGTAGTATATGGCCAAATACCAAAGACAATGGAAAACCATTGACCTTTGAATTACAGTGTAAGTTGCAGTGATGTTGGTGACGGGCCTGTTAATTACAGTTAGCAGTATTGAAATGTGCCATCAATGCCTATTTCAGGTCATAGTAGTAAACAGGTAGTAGCAGCAATGACTTGCATTGAAATATGGTGAAAGAGAGCAGAGGTGACAAATGTTCACCATGAAATGTGTGCAACAAGACAGTGAACAGAACATGAGAGGAACAAAACTAAAGATTTGAGTAGAAAAGTGGGAAAAGACAAAGTGGTCTCAGACTTTTGAAGAACACTGTATATTTATCTTGATTTTCTTTTATAAAAATAATATTTTCTTGATAAAATTGCTCACTGCTCTTTTCTTTCTCAGCTCCTCCAAATGCAGCAAACTTCAGATCAACAGGACAAGATGAGACCAGCATCACTCTGCAGTGGAATAAAGTGAACAACAATGTCAGCTTTAATCTCCAATTTGATGGTACAGACATAAACATCACTGCACCAGATGGAGATGGTCCAGTAACTCACACAGTCTCCTCTCTCACTGCTGGAACTAAATACACATTCACTCTCTTCTCTGTGTTTGAGAACATCAGAAGCAGTGGAGTAAACATCGCTGCAGTCACTGGTGAGATGTTTGACTTCATTTCTATGCACTTTATCATCTTAACAAGCCAACATCTGTTTTTATCTGTGAATCAGTGTGAAACTAAGAATTATCCACTCAGTGTAAAACTGCTCTGACGCTGTGATTTTAATGAATTGTTGATTATATTTCATTTGTCAAATATAGTAAAATTAATTTGACTGTAAAATGTCACAATTGGATAAAGAAACATCATTATTTGCAATTCAAACAATGTTTGCACTTGTTAGCTTCTTTATATACAGCATTTGTTTTTATTCATTCAGGGATGCAAAATGGACTATAGTAGCCAGAGAGGAACATTTACACTTGTTACAGACAGCCCTTTGTTAATAAACTCTCTAACTTGTCTTTTTCTGTCTCAGCTCCTCCAAATGCAGAAAGCTTCAGATCAACAGGACAAGATGAAACCAGCATCACTCTGCAGTGGAATAAAGTGAACAGCAATGTCAGCTTTATTCTCCAGTTTGATGGTACAGACATAAACATCACTGCACCAGATGGAGATGGTCCAGTAACTCACACAGTCTCATCTCTCACTGCTGGAACTAAATACACATTCACTCTCTTCTCTGTGTTTGAGAACGTCAGAAGCAGTGGAGTAAACATTGCTGCAGTCACTGGTGAGATGTTTGACTTCATCAGTTTGTATTGAGTGAAGCATTAAACTGTTGTTGGATGTTAGCAATGTACATATGACACCACAGTGGATAATCTAATATGGTTAACTGGCTCAGACAATAGAAAACTATTGACCTTTGAATTACAGTGTAAGTTGCAGTGATGTTGGTGACGGGCCTGTTAATTACAGTTAGCAGTATTGAAATGTGCCATCAATGCCTATTGAAGGTCATAGTAGTAAACAGGTAGTAGCAGCAATGACTTACATTGAAGTATGGTGAAAGAGAGCAGAGGTGACAAATGTTCACTATGAAATGTGTGCAACAAGACAGTGAACAGAACATGAGAGGAACAAAACTAAAGATTTGAGTAGAAAAGTGGGAAAAGACAAAGTGGTCTCAGACTTTTGAAGAACACTGTATATTTATCTTAATTTTCTTTTATAAAAATAATATTTTCTTGATAAAATTGCTCACTGCTCTTTTCTTTCTCAGCTCCTCCAAATGCAGAAAGCTTCAGATCAACAGGACAAGATGAGACCAGCATCACTCTGCAGTGGAATAAAGTGAACAACAATGTCAGCTTTATTCTCCAGTTTAATGGTACAGACATAAACATCACTGCACCAGATGGAGATGGTCCAGTAACTCACACAGTCTCATCTCTCACTGCTGGAACTAAATACACATTCACTCTCTTCTCTGTGTTTGAGAACATCAGAAGCAGTGGAGTAAACATCGCTGCAGTCACTGGTGAGACGTTTGACTTCATTTCTATGCACTTTATCATCTTAACAAGCCAACATCTGTTTTAGTGAATCAGTGTGAAACTAATAATTATCCACTCAGTGTAAAACTGCTCTGATACTGTGATTTTAATGAATTGTTGATTACATTTCATTTGTCAAATATAGTAAAATTAATTTGACTATAAAATGTCACAATTGGATAAAGAAACATCATTATTTGCAATTCAAACAATGTTTACACTTGTTAGCTTCTTTATACACAGCATTTGTTTTTATTCATTCGGGGATGCAAAATGGACAATAATAACCAGAGAGGAACATTTACACTTGTTACAGACAGCCCTTTGTTAATAAACTTTCTAACTTGTCTTTTTCTGTCTCAGCTCCTCCAAATGCAGAAAGCTTCAGATCAACAGGACAAGATGAAACCAGCATCACTCTGCAGTGGAATAAAGTGAACAACAACGTCAGCTTTATTCTCCAGTTTGATGGTACAGACATAAACATCACTGCACCAGATGGAGATGGTCCAGTAACTCACACAGTCTCATCTCTCACTGCTGGAACTAAATACACATTCACTCTCTTCTCTGTGTTTGAGAACGTCAGAAGCAGTGGAGTAAACATCGCTGCAGTCACTGGTGAGATGTTTGAATTCATTTCTATGCACTTTATCATCTTAACAAGCCAACATCTGTTTTTAGTGAATCAGTGTGAAACTTATAATTATCCACTCAGTGTAAAACTGCTCTGACGCTGTGATTTTAATGAATTGTTGATTATATTTCATTTGTCAAATATAGTAAAAATTAATTTGACTATGAAATGTCACAATTGGATAAATAAACATCATTATTTGCAATTCAAACAATGTTTGCACTTGTTAGCTTCTTTATATACAGCATTTGTTTTTATTCATTCGGGGATGCAAAATGGACTATAATAGCCAGTGAAGGACATTTACACTTTATACAGACAGCCCTTTGTTAATAAACTCTCTAACTTGTCTTTTTCTGTCTCAGCTCCTCCAAATGCAGCAAACTTCACATCAACAGGACAAGATGGAACCAGCATCACTCTGCAGTGGAATAAAGTGAACAACAATGTCAGCTTTATTCTCCAGTTTGATGGTACAGACATAAACATCACTGCACCAGATGGAGATGGTCCAGTAACTCACACAGTCTCATCTCTCACTGCTGGAACTAAATACACAGTCACTCTTATCTCTGTGTTTGAGAACGTCAGAAGCAGTGGAGTAAACATCGCTGCAGTCACTGGTGAGATGTTTGACTTCAACAGTTTGTATTGAGTGAAGCATTAAACTGTTGTTGGATGTTAGCAATGTACATATGACATCACAGTGGATAATGTAATATATGGTTAAGTGGCTCAGACAATGGAAAACTATTGACCTTTGAATTACAGTGTAAGTTGCAGTGATGTTGGTGACGGGCCTGTTAATTCCAGTTAGCAGTATTGAAATGTTCAATCAATGACTATTGAAGGTCATAGTAGTAAACAGGTAGTAGCAGCAATGACTTACATTGAAGTATGGTGAAAGAGAGCAGAGGTGACAAATGTTCACCATGAAATGTGTGCAACAAGACAGTGAACAGAACATAAGAGGAACAAAACTAAAGATTTGAGTAGAAAAGTGGGAAAAGACAAAGTGGTCTCAGACTTTTGAAGAACACTGTATATTTATCTTGATTTTCTTTTATAAAAAATAATATTTTCTTGATAAAATTGCTCACTGCTCTTTTCTTTCTCAGCTCCTCCAAATGCAGAAAGCTTCAGATCAACAGGACAAGATGAGACCAGCATCACTCTGCAGTGGAATAAAGTGAACAACAATGTCAGCTTTATTCTCCAGTTTGATGGTACAGACATAAACATCACTGCACCAGATGGAGATGGTCCAGTAACTCACACAGTCTCATCTCTCACTGCTGGAACTAAATACACATTCACTCTCTTCTCTGTGTTTGAGAACATCAGAAGCAGTGGAGTAAACATCGCTGCAGTCACTGGTGAGACGTTTGACTTCATTTCTATGCACTTTATCATCTTAACAAGCCAACATCTGTTTTTATCTGTGAATCAGTGTGAAACTAATAATTATCCACTCAGTGTAAAACTGCTCTGACACTGTGATTTTAATGAATTGTTGATTATATTTCATTTGTCAAATATAATAAAAATTTATTTGACTATGAAATGTCACAATTGGATAAATAAACATCATTATTTGCAATTCAAACAATGTTTGCACTTGTTAGCTTCTTTATATACAGCATTTGTTTTTATTCATTCAGTGAATGCAAAATGGACAATAATAACCAGAGAGGAACATTTACACTTTTAAAAACAGCCCTTTGTTAATAAACTCTCTAACTTGTCTTTTTCTGTCTCAGCTCCTCCAAATGCAGCAAACTTCAGATCAACAGGACAAGATGGAACCAGCATCACTCTGCAGTGGAATAAAGTGAACAACAATGTCAGCTTTATTCTCCAGTTTGATGGTACAGACATAAACATCACTGCACCAGATGGAGATGGTCCAGTAACTCACACAGTCTCATCTCTCACTGTTGGAACTAAATACACATTCACTCTCTTCTCTGTGTTTGAGAACGTCAGAAGCAGTGGAGTAAACATTGCTGCAGTCACTGGTGAGATATTCAACGCCACCAATATGTTTTTAAACAGGCTCAACACTGTGTCCCTCTCTCAATGTACACAGCACAATATACAGGATTAGATGAAGTTAGCTAATTTCATTTGTAATGTAGTGGTAGCCACTGCATAGTGAGTGCAACGAAGCATCAGCAAACCAAGTTTGCATCAGCAGCTTCCAAATTGTCGGTGAAAGCTGACGCATTCTCACTTTGCAATATTTACAGCTACCAGTCAGTTAATTTTCCAGCAGTAGTTGTTTCCTTATTATATTATAAATGCACATTTAAGAACTGCCTTTCAGTTTAATATTTCACTTCTGTGTTTCCTTATCTGATCACCATTCAAGCACATTTTAAACGACACGCTAAACATAACCTCACCTGTTATTGTCAGTATTGTTTTTTTTCTTTTATGAGTTAAGTATAAATCATACATAGTTTAGCTTACATTTAAATGACATCATAGAGAAATTGATATTAATTTCATGCATTATGATATAATATATCATTAGAAAAGAATCTTAATTCCTCTTTTTTTTCTTTTTTTTTTCCCATGTTGACAACTGTTGTGACTATCACTGACCAAAGCAACAACAAAATACCCTTGTAAGTATATGCATTTTGTATAATATAATTAGGACATTTCTACTTTTTTGTTTTGTGACACACATTTTAGGCTTTTCATAAATTTTGGAATCTTTATTGTTGTTTTAATGTATATTGTGACACTTAAATACATGTTTTAAAAGCCCTGTAATACAAATTATACTTAATACTTATTATACTTATATTAGTTATAATAACTAATAGTATATGATTTTGTAAATAGAATGTTTAATCATCATGATACAAGCACATTATTTATGGTCAACATATTTTAACTGATTACCTGATTGTCTTTATATTCATGTCAACAGATTATGTTGTTGGATTGAACATCAGATTGAGATCATACACTCAGATTTCAGACTCAGAGTTGCAGAGTTTGATTTACAAGGTAAGAATGACTGTTTCAGTTAATTCTGTTGACAAGTTTCTTCTCTCTTTCAATTACATTCAAGTATTCTACAAATTACTACAATCACTGTTAACGTTTCTTGTCTGTTGTGTGTGTTTGTGTATGCCTTGTTTTTTTTTTTTTAAATCCAGCTTTTCCAACAATACGGATATTCACCACAGACGTTCTCCCTGAAGATCCGATCTGTCAAACCATGAGAGGGAGGATGGATTCGTTTTCACAAGTCATTTAGGATTTTTTTCACATTTTAAATTGTTTTGTCTTGAAGCACGTGGGAAAAACTCACTGTAAAATGTTACTAATATATTTATTGTATACTGTTTAAGCAGCTGCATAAATATAAACATAAATCAACATGCTTTACAAACAGAAATTTAGACAATATGTGCATTAAACTGCAAATTTGTAATGTCACTGCAAATTAAACTATTAAAACTAACTACTATTATTTGTTTTGTTTTTCAAGATTGTTTTTGGAGCAACATTCACATTCACAATTTTTATTTTTTATTTTTTTTTTACACTAGCAGCACACTCAACTGTATTTATTATGTCTGGTTTGAGAATAAGTCATGTTGTCACCACACACAACATACCCAAAACCTACTTAGTGTGTGTCGTATGGATTTGGGATACGCTACAATGGTTGGCAGTCAGCACACAATCAACAAGTTACTTGATCCAGGAGTTTTTATATTGTTTTAATGTGAAATGTTTAAAAAAAAAAAACTTTAAAAATAGCAGAGATCATTTCCAAAACTAATACATTTCCCACCCGGCAATGCACTTGATCTCTAGACTTTACTCCTCCCACTCTGGAGCCACATGATGGTTGAAAAAAAAAAAAAAAAAAGTCCCAGAGGGAGTGTTAATAGTGAAACGTGGAGGACTTTGTCTTCACAACTACTCTGCCATTGTGTTTGCATTTTACTTCCTCAAAGATCAAGTTTACCACTGAGCAACAAGGTAAGACCAAAAATAATAGATGTGTATGTTTCAGCACCTTGATTAAAACAAATAGAATCATTTCCAGTTTTGTCTTGTATGAGGCAGCTAAAAATGCAACATTGAGTGGAATAGTATTTGCAGCTTTTTGGTCTTCATCCTCTGGTAAGTTGAGCAGGAACTTATGAGTGTGTGTTAGGTTGAAACACGTGCAGGATGATGAACTGCATAGGGTGAATGTCCAGAGTGAGTTTCACATGAAAGAGTCTGAGTCATCATGCAGCTGGACTTTGGTCACTGGGCAGCTTGAACTGTTAAAAGCTAACGATAAGGAAGTTCAAATGTTTCCAGCCGTAATTAATGTACATATATGTAACATTGAATGCATTTAATATAATGAAGACAACTTTCTACACCTTTTCAAAGATTTTTTTTATATTTATAAGTGATTTGTAAACTAAAACATATTCCTTCTGATTCATTCATTTCTAATTCCTAATCGGTTAACATTGATCTTTATCTTTAACCATTAGGTCATGGCTTTTCCCATCGCTCTCTTGTCAGAGATGCAGTTTCAGTGTTGCATCTGTCAGGATGTTTTCTCTGAGCCCGTCTCCATCCCCTGCGGTCACAGCTTCTGCTTCATCTGCATCACATCACACTGGGACCACAGCCTTTCCATCAGCTGTCCCAAATGTCAGACAGTCTATGAGGGTCGCCCAGAGCTTTGTGAAAACTCTTTCGCCAAAGAGATGTCTGTGCAGATCCGAGAAAGGAGGCAAAACGGCATGACGTCAACGGCGGTAAGATCCATACCTTGTGATGTGTGTGTTGGGAAGCAAACAAAGGCCCTGAAATCCTGCCTTGTGTGTCTGACTTCATACTGTGAGAATCACCTGGAGCCTCACCTGAGAGTTGCAACCCTAAAGATTCACAAACTGATAGAACCGGTGCCAATGCTGGAGAACCGGATGTGTAAAAAGCACCAACGTCTCCTGGAGCTGTTCTGCAGGAGCGACCAGAGGTGTGTGTGTGTCCTGTGCACCGAAACCGACCACCGCGATCATGACACCGTCCCAGTAGAGCGAGAGAGTCAGGAGAGGAAGGTGATGTCCTGAACTCCTTTTCATCGTCTTTGCCTGAATTTTTTGCCTTTTTGATTCCAGTTTTGGTTTTCAACTCTTGTTCTTATGTTTAGGCTCAGATGAAAAAGATCGAGGCTCATATTCAGCAGATGATCCAGAACCGACTGCAGAAAGTGGAGGAGATGAAACGCTGTGTGGAGCTCAGCAAGGTGAGTGTGCTGCAGTAACAATAAACAATACGGGAATTTAAATAATCTGCTTTATGTTCTTTATATTTGATGTCTTCAGGAGAACTCGGAGAGAGACATTAAGGAAAGCATGGAGGTCTTCCGCGATCTGTTTCGTTCCCTGGAGAGAAGTCAGGCTGAGCTGGTGGAGATGATGCAGAGGAAGCAGGCAGCAGCAGAGCAGAGAGCGGAGAGGCTCATCACAGAGCTGGAGCTGGAGATCACTGAGCTGGAGAGAAGAAGAAGTGAGACGGAGCGGCTTTCTCACACTGACGACCACCACCATCTTCTGCAGGTCAGTAGTTGTGGCGCAGCAGGACAACTATCTATTTCTCCTACTTCTCTTATTCTTCCTGTCTCATCTCATCTTGTCTTTTTTTCTCTCTCTCTCTTATTCAACTATTTGTGTCAGAGGTTTCCTGCTCTGAGTTCTTCTTCAAACGCTAAGGCCTGCTCTGACATCATCGTCCATTCAGACACATGTTTGGGGACCGTAAGGAGAGCGCTGGCCAACATTGAACAGCAGCTACAAACGGCTTTGAAAAAGCTTTCCACGGAAGGTCAACTTCTAAAATTATTGCTCATCAACATTGCTGCATTATATGATAAAACAACAGCTTTCATATTACATCACATTCGGACATCTGAATTAACACATGGTTCTATTTTGTCTCATTTTGGCTTATATGTTCTTACAGAGCAAGAAAAGATGCAGCAGTATGCAGGTAAAATTGGTAATTTAGTTTGTTTATTAGTTTCTTCTGTACACAAACAAGTTTTCCACTTGTTCCAGTTGACGTTCATCTGGACCCCAGGACAGCGAACCCGTGGCTAGTTCTGTCTAAGGATGGGAGAGAGGTCTGGGATGGAGATGCTGAACAGAGCCTGGAGGACCTGCCTGAGCGTTTCGACACGGCACCGTGTGTGCTCGCTACCAGGGTAAATAAATATATCTATATGTTTTTAATCCTAGTAAGGATATCCTGGCTCTCTTACAGTGTCTGAACAATGAACAGTGAACCTCAACCTCTCTTGCTATGCAGGGTTTTACCACAGGGAGGCACTACTGGGAGGTGAACATAGGAGACAAGACAGCGTGGGACCTGGGTGTTGCTGCAGAGTCGGTCAACAGGAAGGGATTGGTCACACTGAGCCCGGATGACGGTTATTGGACCATTTGTTTAAGGAAGGGCACTGAGTACCGGGCATGTGCAGAACAGGCCAAGCTGCTGCATCTCTCTCAGAGGCCGCAGGTTGTTAGGGTGTTTTTGGATTACGAAGACAGGACAGTGTCCTTCTATAATGCAGAGGCCAAGTCACACATCTACTCTTTTACACAGTGCCATTTCTCTGGGGCCATGTTTCCCTTCTTTAACCCAGAAATGGCCCACAACGGCAGCAACAAATCACCACTCGTCATCCGCCCTGTCAGTGGAGGCGGTGATTTAGAAACCATTACAATATGATGTGACATGTGTAGTTAGTGTCACATTTTTCATGGTATATTTTGAATCAGGTACTAAAACTATTAACTGTGTCGACATGAAAACATTTTATAATTACTTAGCAGTTCACTGTCTGTGTAAACAGAGTGAATCAGTCATGATTATAAATTTTCAAAATTCAAAACGTTATGTTATCTTAAACCCTGACCTTGGTGTTTTACTGTATTTTATTTAATTTTTTTTTTAATTAAAGGCTTCATCACTATTTGATATTTCATTATTGGCTTCCCTTTTTTGATAAACTTTAAACTGATGTATGTATCAAACCTCCCGTGATTTCCTCTCTTCCTCCTCCCTCTTCCTTCCTCCCTTCACTCGTACTCCTGGAAGAAGTCAAACATGGAGCGCAGATCTTAGATCTGCCTCACTCCAACAATAGCTATACTCAGTCGTTACAGACTAAACCACAAACTGACTTCAGACCAACGGGTTAGATTATACATCCTGACAGTTAATCTGATTAGCACAGAGATAGGATTACAGTATCCCGGTGGCAGATGGGGCACTGAGACTGAATTCAGGTTTAGGAGGAGGCTATATACACATACACACATAAATACAAAGGCATGTCACTGAACTGAATGAATGGACACATATTTACATATTTACGCAGTCATTACAAAGTAATCATTTAACACTGTTCTTGAAAGAAACCTCAAATAAATATATTACATACCCTGTGAAGAGGGAGCGAAAAAGGGTTTAGAAAGAAGAAAAGAGGAAGGGATGAAGAGGGATTAAAACTGATATCATCCAAGCACAGGGCGGAGACACACACACACAGACACACACATGCAGAGAGCCTACAGGTCACACTGGACACCAGGTTAAAACAAGAACGCTACACATTTCTTCACGACAGGTAAAACCTCTTTGGATGGCCAGCAGACGAGGGTAAGTCAAATATATATATATATACTATATTAACTACTGTCATACCAGTACAATCTCTACTGTTTATCTCTGGCTGTACAGCAACAGCCAAAAATTGAATTTGTCCCTGATACGTTTATATGTGTATGAAGTAGTTATACAGTGTTTTATACCCGTCAGTCTAAAAGTAGATCACCTCCACAACAGAGACCATATAGTTATAGTTATAGATACTAAATTTCCCATCTTTTACAATTGTGTTTTGTGCAATCACTATAATGACAAAAAAAATAAAAAATAAAATAAAATAATTAATTGCACAAATGCTGCTCACACACAAGTCATGTTTACAAGGATGAATTACCGGTGTGCGTGTTTTGCTTCTTCTATCGTGCTTAAAAACATTTATGTTTTGTCATTATTCCAGTTTGTACCTTCACCTGTACGGAGGCCGAGTGAACCGGCACCGGATGTCAATTTCACCAGTTTTGTCTGTTTTGACAATTCAAAGACTGGGACTTTCTGATTGGCTGAGCCTGAGCGGACAGGTGTGATGTCAACAATTGTGGACGAGACAGCTGGAGATCTTCCAGTCAGAGATGTGGGACTGATGAAAGGAGGACTTATGCCAACTGTCCCAGGTGTGTGTGTGTGTGTGTTAGTTTTGTGTTTATGTAGGTAAGGGTTGGACGTTTGGGATTTGGATTTAACAAATTTTATAGGATCGTGTGTATTCTGCGATATTAGTGCGCGTGTTTTATATTTGTGTGTGTATACAATACATTTGTAAATGTCGTCTTCCTGTTATTTCTTCAGATATCAGTCTACGTGATGTGAAGTCATGGAAGAAGCATCATGCCATGAAGACAAAAGGTGAAACCACTTTACAAAACTCAGGTTTTCAGGCTTTCAATGGAAAGTGTATAAAAGTATCCTATCTTTCCTTTCCTCCACAGATCCTCAGCGCCTGTTTCGGTTTCCCAGGGAGCACCTGGAGGACCTGTGTCTTCGACTGCAGGAGGAGAACAGTGTGCTGAGACAACACACGCGCACACAGGAGCACAGGCTCCGCAGGTTACAAATATATACAGTATATATGGGAACACAACAGACATTTGAGAAAACATAGAGCACATTCATGTTATCCTATTACTGAAACGTAACCCCTTCTACCTCCCCCCAGAATGTCCAACAGACTGACGCGTCTTCGACAGGCCCGGCCCGGGTCTAGCGGTGTTAAAGAGAGGGACATGGAGGACACCTTACAGGAGATGGAAGCCCGAGTGGCCATGCTGGAAAGCCAGAAAGCAGTGCTACAGAACAAACTCAGCCTGGCCAAGCAGCATATTATGGACCTGGGGGGGCGCGTGCCATACAGGTTCAGCAAAGGTGTGTGGCTATGATGTGTAGAGAATGGAAGAATGGAGGCCAGGATGACCGCTGCCTCCTCTTCCTCCTCCAACCTCTGTCTCTTCCTCTTCTTGTTGTAAGGTAAAAGTACAGACATGGAGGGAGGAGTCAGGAGAGCAGCCCAGACAGCCCCGCCTCGCTATGGCCCCACGCTGGAAGACACCAGGGCAGAGATGGAGAGATTGTAAGAGTTGTGTGTGTATGATGTATTGACTGGCGAGAACATAAACAGGAAAAAAAAAATACTTTTTGACATTCTCTCCCTTCCCAGCAGGTCCAGTGTGACAGAGCAGGTGAAGATGTCAGAGCTGGAGTTGACTGCCCAGGCGCTCAGAGACACACTGAGAGAGAAAGAGAGAGAGATCGATGGGACCATGAGAGAGATGAGGAAGCAGCAGGCCGACAGACACAGGTGGCAACATCAGAAATATACCACTGCTTTTCGTCTTCTGTTTTGGAGTTTTTTTTTTAAATCAGTAACTAAGTTTTTTATTGAATATATATATTTATCCTGGAGTTGTATATTTTGCTACAGTTAAGATCGCATCCTTTAAGTTACAAAATGCCAACCAATCACCTTGACAGCCGAGAGGAAGCCAAATCTGATCTCAAGCTTTCCTCCTAAAGCAATCGAGTGTCACAGCTGTCCTACAACATAAATACATAACAAATCCAACAACATGCTTACATCCAAGTTGCTTTGGATACATGTTACTTACATAAAGCCTGATTTTAAACAATAAATACACTGACAAGGTGAATAAAAGTAATAACTTATGTTGTCACATCACATTTAACCCGACAGAATAACTATTAGAGAGAACGTGGATGTGATCCGTCTACAAAAGCAGCTTTCAGACAAAAGCACCAGCCTGAGAATCACCCAGGAGAAGTTCAATGACCTGCAAGAGGTGAGAGGCCATTCATTAAAAACTGCTGTCTTAAAAAGACAGAACAGATAATATCAATATTTCAATAGTATCCTCAAAAGATTCATCTTAGTTGTTTCTTTGTTTTTGTTTTTTTTGTTTCTATCCAGGCATTTGAGAATCAGCTGGAGGAGGTAAGAGCACCGAACACACACACACACACACACACACACACACACACATAAATTTATAAATTCATATTTCAGACTAGCACTCCATCTCTAATTAATTACTGCTCACATTGGTTTTGTCACGTTCCCAGAGTCAGAGGTCGCTGAGGGAAAGCCAGGGAGCTCTGCTGGAGAAAGTGGAGGAGCTGACTGAACAGCTGAAGCAGGAGAGACAGAGAGCGCTGGCACTGGAGGGACAACTAAACACTGCTACCCTGTCTCTACAGACTCTGGACAAGGTACTGCATCTCTATACACATGACACACACTGATGTTTGCGCTCGTGTGAGAAGGCATTTTGATTTGATTCTTTTGTTATTCCAGCTGCAGGAGAGGATATCAGACCTGGAGGGAGAGAGGGATCTGATCAAAGAAAACTATGACACTCTACTAGATAGGTGAGAGTCAAGCCTTTTACATCCTGCAAAACAGCCTATACGATCTGATGGAGCACATGAGCCAGAGATGTTTGCTTCGTCTTAAAATGTCACCTAGATATTCCTCCCATATATAATTTCACCACGTGTTTGTCTTTTCTCTTCGCTAGTACTTTATCTACTCACAGCCACCACGACGGCCATGTGGACGAACACAAGAAACCGGCCCAGAGAAGGGGAGAGCCAGGAGAAAACGTGTGCGGGACGGATGTTCACAGACTGGAGGAAATGCTGCAGGCAGAGAGGGAAGAAAGAGGCAGGCTGGAAGTGGAGAAGCAGAGACTGAGACAAGAGAAGCAGATACTGGAGGAGCAGAAGGAGCGGGAAACGGGTAGGAGTCGTAACATTACATTACATTACATTACATTAAGCAACATAGAACAACATGTGAATTTAATTTCGTTGTCCTGTTTGTATCATTTTTAGAGTTTTCTGTGATGATGAGAGACAGACGAGAGAATCTGGAACGTGAAGTTCTCCGGTACAGAGAGCAGGTGTCTGCCCTGCAGGACAGACTGGACTCTGTCACGAAGGTGAGAAATAAAGAAGCTGATTAATATACATCTGAACAGCTCTCTGACACATCAGTCTCTTACATGTTTTCTGTGTTTAGCTCATATCCTGACACTTGCCCTCCTCTCCCTCCGCTTTCTTTGCTTTCTTTGCTTTCTTCCAGGAGTTTGACATGAGCGTTGAGGAACTCAGTGAAACTCTTTTGCAGATCAAGGTTTGCCGATCTCTTGTTGCTTACTTACAATATTTGTCTGTGTGAAGACGTTTATGTCTACTGTTTTTAGAAGAATACCTTATGCTGTGCTCTTTTTTTTATAACTTCAGGCATTCAGGATGCAGCAGGAGAGCAGGGAGTGTCTGAGCTTTCTTAGGGCTGATGGGAAAGTGGAGGATTCATCCCATGAGCTGGCAAATATCCAGGCAACGCACGCTGAGACTGTGCTGGAATTACAGAAAACCAGAAACCTTCTACTGCTGGAGCACCGCATCAGTAAAGACATGCAGGTACCAGCACTGAATCGTATTCGGTATTTATACTCCTGTTTTTGTTTTTGTTTTTTAAACTAAACTTGTCTCGCAATCAATCTGTTTCCTCCCCAAGGAAGAGTTAAACACAGTCAACCACAAGATGGCGAGAGAGAGGGAGGATAGCAGGATGAGGATGGCAGAGAAAGACAAACTCTTATCAAAAAGAGCTCTTCAGATCAACACTTTACAAGGTACGAACAGCATGCTTCAATGATATTAATCCCATGGCATCATTTTTAAAAACACAGTTTATAATGAAATGCTCTCAATGTCAGAAAGAGATTTTACATTTTTCTCTCTTGTACTCTGAAGCCCAGTTAAAAGAGTTAGCGTACAGCCCCAGGAACTACAAACGGACCATACCAATACAGTACACCTGGCCAGCTGGAGATCAGGAAGTGGTACAGTCTATTGAAGACGACATGTCTTTTTCACAGCTGAAAGCAGGAGAGTCGCTGTTGGAAATTCACCTTAAGGTAAAAAAATTAAAAATGCAGACATTATACCTGAATATTCTGAATAATTTCCACATGAGGCTTATATCTGCTCTGTCTTTTCACCTCCAGGCCGCCACCTTCACTCCAGGAGGACTTCGAAATATGGGCAACCTTCGTCCGGGAGACGACACAAGCGAAGACATCGTGACCTTCTGCACCTACAGTATCTTGGACTTCGAGGTGCACTCCACTCCTTTGGTTTCAGGCAGCCAACCCAACTATGGCTTCACCTCCCGGTATGCTCTCACAGCCCGCGATCTGGGCAAGCTGGGAGGCCAGGGGTCAAGGGTCAGAGTGGAGCTCCACCAGGCTTTAGGAGGGGTCAAGTTTGCGACCCACGGAAGTGGACAGATGTCCCTCATGGGTGCCATGGAGATGAGAGGAGAA
The DNA here is from genome assembly GCA_036937835.1 of Pampus argenteus. Classification (NCBI taxonomy): domain Eukaryota; kingdom Metazoa; phylum Chordata; class Actinopteri; order Scombriformes; family Stromateidae; genus Pampus; species Pampus argenteus. The sequence continues at coordinate 9,461,190 of CM072860.1, forward strand.
CGCATCAGTGGACGTGTCAATATCGCAGGTGACTAGTGTACACAGAAACAGTCTTTTAAACCCTTCAACTTCACCACACATTACGTTTTTTTACTCGGTGTGTGGTGATCCCCATTAAAGGCATCGACTCGTACCTTGCGTCTGTATATTTGTGTTTTTTGGTGTCTCTCTCTCCAAGGCTCTGAGGGTGTTATCGTTGGCGTTGTGGATTTCTGGGTGCGCCTGTTCCCTCCTACAGAGCCCATGGAAGAGAGAGTAGGGGGCAGGAGGACAGCGACACAGAGGGGTCCCGTGCAGATGACTCTTGGCTGGCTAGAGAGTGGTCAGCAGGTAAAAGAAAGAGAGGAACAAACCCTGAAAGATACACCTAGAGATAAGCAAGATATGTGCAGGATCTGTGTTTTTTAACATTATTTATTATTTACCGCAGGAGTTACATGACTACGGTGGAGGGATACCCAATGAATTGGTGCTAGTGTTGGAGCGCTGCGTGGGCCTCAGTCCACGCTGGCCAGGACTACTTCCTGATGCCTACCTCACATACAGGCTGTACGACCTGCCTCCTCACGTCTCTCAAACAGTCCAATGCTCTGCTGACCCGGTGTTCAACGATACCACCAGCTACCCGCTAGCAGTGACAACCGATGTGTTGCACTACCTGAGGTATCTTAGTCTGAAAAGAAAAAAATATATATTAGGAAAAAAAAACAATTCGCTCAATGTGATCAAAATTTTTATTAATGCCATAGATTCCCTGTTTCCTCCAGGTCTAGCAGTCTGTGGGTGTATGTGTTTGACGACAGCGATGATCAGATACCACCGGCCTATCTGGCCAAGACCCCCATCCCACTGCAAGCTCTGGCTACAGGCAGAGAGATCAGAGGTGAGGGGCTTCATCAGTATTTTCTTTCATTCTCCTCCGTTACAGCGTTGTCGTGTCAGTATTCAGAAACGTTCCTCTCTGTGTGTCTCTCTGTCTCGTCAGGTGACTACGTTCTGCGGGATCCTGCCGGTGGACCGCGGGGAATGGTCAGGGTCATGTTGAAATGGAAATACCCCTTTCAACCCCCCGCGGACACCCTGTTTGGGAGACAGGGAAGGGGAGAGGACAGGCAGGACAGAGCAAAAGAAAGTATGGAGAGGGAGGAGAGGAGGAGAGAGGAGGCTGAGGCGCCACAGAGGCCCGTAGCCAAGCCCAGAGTGAAGGTGATAGTGATTTTTTTTTTTTAAAGTAAATTTTATCATTACATCTTAATTACTGTAACACTTGCCGTTCTTTGGCTTTTCCCACAGAGTCAGCTCATTGAACCAGGAGAAACCAAATCAGTGCAGAAAGAGACAAAAGCCTGGGTAACGCTTTTATATAGTGTATTTAGTATTGGTATGTTTTCACGATAGGTTTACGAGACGATTCTGTGTATATCTGTGTGTGTTTACAGCCTCGGCCTCCGCCTGAAAAACAGAAGGACGCACGATCCGAGCGAAACACCTCTGTGAAACCGCCGGCTGCTCGCCAGGCCACAGACAAGAAGAGATCCAGAAAGAAGTCATTGGATCTTAACCAGGCGAGACCCTGTGTGATACCTGAGCCACGACTGACCATGTCCTCTCATTTGCCAACTAGAAAGTAAGTTATTGGGGGTTTTTTTTTTTGTTTGTTCAAGTCAATCTAGTTAAAAAAATTCTGTTCTGTTCATTTTTTTTGCCATATTTTTCACCAAATGTAAATGCAGTCAGCAATTGAGATAAAAACGTTATTTTTTTTAAATCACTATAAATTATTGTCTTCTTTAAGATTTTCAGCAGGAACGTCTTCGAGACCATCACCGGCCACACTGTCGAGGAGGAGCTCTGCCAGCGATGCCAGGACTCAGGTAGGAGCTCAATAAAAGGCCTTCAACTTGTAGAGTCATACGACTTATCAGGTCAAAACAATGTTGTGGAGAGAAAATGAGAGTAATTAGTAAAGGTTTGACTTATCGTATACTGCTTCTTTTTCTAAGGACCTTTCCTCTGTGGATCAGGTGTCAATGGATGAAGAGGAGGAGGAGGAGGAGGAGGAGGAGAGGAGTGAGAGTGGTAAATATTCATGTCAACACCAAGAACCAAACTTAACGATTTGCTGATGCGATCAAGGCTATCTGGCTAATCTGACATATTTACATATTTAGCAGTGCAAAGTCAGTGCATTGGATTTGATAAATAAAAAGGTTATGATAACGTCTTTACTATACAGCTGCTGCGGGACACAGTGAAGCCACAGAGTCTTCAGTGTCAAGTTCCACACAAAGCGACTTTATCATCATTCCACCACGACGGAAAATCAGAAAGGTACAGCCTTACTGTACATCACATTATGCTTTCTTTTTTTTTTTTTTTGTTATACATGTGTGTTTCACTCCTTCGTACTTTATAAGATGACGGCTGCTTTCAGTAAACGTTTATGTTTCAGGGAGACAAGCTGAGGGTCGAGATTCTATCGCTGACATTTGAACCGTCCTCTCACGTGGCTCTCGACGAGTCAGTGCAGCGTCTGTATGTAGAATATCGGCTGCTGGGCGTCCCTATGGAGACGACGGAAACGCCCATGTCCCTCCGCAAACCCACAGAGGGGGAGGAGATTCACTACAACTTCACACGAGGTGAGAGTGGGGTGAGCTTTGTGTATTAGATGTGCTATAAAGTTTTTCATTTCCTAACCCTAAATAAACTCCTTTTCTCTCTCAGTGATCTATGTGGATGGTTCACAGTCAGCTCCTCTCAGACAGTATCTTTACACCATGTTGGAGGGCAGTGACCCCAACCAGGGCAGGTAGTGTAATCTGTGTATTTAAGTATATGTAAATACATCAATGTATGCCTCTGCTCTCTATGGATGTCTGTAGACCCGAACCACAACACTTTATATGTGCGCCATGGCAGGTTAAAGTTCACAGTGGTCAGTGAGCCAATGGATGACGAGGAGGAGTGTGTGGACGTTGGACATGCTTTTCTGGACCTACAGGAACTGCTGGTTACAGGAAGTGATGTCATCGAACGACAAATTGACAGTAAGTGTTTGTGTGTTTTTTGTATCACCTTCAGATTCAGATGGAGGATTTATTCTCATATTCCTGCTTGAAGAATGAAAGTGAAACATGTCGTTCTTCTTACTTACTGTCCGTTCGTCTCTGTGTTTCTGCTTCCTCCAGTTGTGAGTGTGGATGAAGAGAAGGAGGTGATAGGAAGTCTGAAAGTGTCTCTGGAAGCAGAGAAAGCCTTCACTGGTATATACGAGGAGTTTCACCAGAAACGCAAGACCGAGAAAGAAGATGAGACGGATGAAGAAGAAGAAGAAGAAGAAGAAGAGGAGGAGGAGGAGAAAGAGGAGGAGCAAGAACAAGAGGAAGAGAAGAAGAAAAAGCAGATAGAAATGACTGATTATGATGAAGACAGTGACTTCTACTGAAAGCAAAAGGTGTGACATGGGTTTAGAAGTAGCCAGTGTTTCCAAATAAAGAGTCATTGTCTATAAGGCTGATTTATTTATAGATTGTATAAATGGTGATGTCCAGTTCTGTCCAGCTCCCAGTTCATCATGTATCTGACTGACAATATCTTTGTTTCCTCCCCAAACTCAGAGCAACAACTCTTTAAACAAGTGTTACGTGATTTTATTTTAATATTGAGGGTTACAGAAGTGGTATTTATTTAAATTATTTTTAGACTTTGGAGATGAGAGTTGAGTTTTTATAATGACATTGTTCCTCTTTGATGTCCAGTGTCAGTGATGTACTGTATGCTTGATTGATTACGGTGATGATCTCTACAGCTGATAATTCCAGGAAGTTATTTGAAGGGCTTGACAACATGTGTCGAGTTCTTCAACATGTCTAAAATGATTGTTTAGCTCCTGCATTTATGTTTTATGTTGCTCATGAAGCTTTGGGTTCCCTAATAGTCTGTCATTTCCTCAGCTGCAAATCTATAATAAATTAATAAAATTATTTTAAGGTGAAGAACTCCAGTTGCATAGTTTGTTCAGACAAATCACTTTTAATACACACACTGTGTTTAGGACTATATTGGCTGCAAGTTTAAAAAGTACTAATGTGGCTCTGATAGTGTTTATGTGACCTCTATCGTCTCCTATTGGCACATATTATTAATTACATTATTTTTTAAACGTTATAAATGTAATATTTGAACTATTAAACTCTAAACAGCCACTATTTTTTCAGCTAATTTTCTAATGTGGATAAAACCTAAATTAGCTTATTTTTTGGGTCAACATTAGCCTCGCGAGAACTGTAGATCAAAGCGCGCCTGAAAGTTGTGATATTTCCGACGGCCATTAAACCATCTTGATTTACATGTTGTTTTTCAGGCGAAAAAAGTTACAGTTTTCATGTTAAAGCTATAAAATGAATGAATTGCCATAACTTCGGCCCTGTTTGAGTTAACTATTAACAAAGGGGGCAGCTGGTGAGGCCGTCGAGCTTTTGCTTAACCAAACATGTCCAAAGTAATGCCGGTAAAGTCGGCTAACTTTAACCGTTAACTAGCTAAATTCAAAAACAGCGAGGTGTATGTAAACGGTTAGCAACGCCATTTGACATTAAATATCTCACAGTCATCAACAATGGTAAGTATCAGTAACGTTAGTGTTAACTAGTTAGTGTTAACTGTTAATTAGTAAGATAATGCTAATGAAACAGAAAACGTGAATTAGCTTACTTGGATACCATTACTAGTAACGTTAATGGAATAAATTGTTGCCTAATGATTATCCCTTTATAGCCTATACATAGTCAATTCAAGCTATATATATAGTAACGTTAAACCACACAGTCTCAGTTCATGGGTGGATGGACCTCTAACTCCTGTAAAAAAGAAACTGAAATGTTTGGTTTGTTGGAGACTAGAAGGAGATTATGAAGTGTGTGAGCCACCAGCAGGTCAGCCAGCTGTTCCACAACAAGTTCATTGTACTGCTGGGAGACTCCAGTGAGTAAATTATGTGTCGTCTCTAAAAGAAAAATAAAACCACACTGACTTAATAGTATGTGTAAATAATCAGTTGTTGTAGTGCTGTTTTAACATATTAATTTGTCAACATGAATCAGCTCTTTATCCAGCCTCTTTTCCTGCTCTCTGTTTCGATGCCTCCAGTCCAGCGGTCTGCATACAAGGACCTTGTTCTGCTATTACAGAAGGAGAAATATCTCACTGTACAACAACTCAAGAGAAAGGCAAGTCATGATATAGGTATTGTTGTTTTTCCTGTGTGTATTGTTGTCATCACAACATTTTCCACTTCATCATGTCTCCTTCAGGGTGAGATGTCCTTTGAACATGACTGCCTGGTAGAAGGGGGTTGTCTGAACCAAATGCACAATGGAACGGAGTACCGGGAGGTCCGGCAGTATCAGTCCGCCCATCACTTGGTCCGCTTCTACTTTGTGACACGCATCTACTCGCGCTACATGCGGAGCATCCTAGAAGACTTGCGGCACGGGTTGAAACCGGATGTAGTCGTTGTAAACTCCTGCATTTGGGATATTTCCAGGTGGAATAACTATGCATTTGTAATGGTACATTAGAGCAGTGACATTTGCCTCGTTGTGATGTTGTTGAGCTGTTCATTCAATCTTGTGTGTTTGTGTATCTCTCTTTATTAATAAACAATGTGAGCAATACTTGGATAGGAATTTGGAGTAAGTTGAAGTTCGGCAAGAAGAGACATTCATCATTATCATTTCACAGTCTCGTAGCAAGTCCATACTGTGCAGCTAAAGCAATGAAGCGTGAATTCACGTGTCCTGCGATGAACATGTGTCACATTATTACTTTCTGAACAAGATATTTTTATGATTGTAGTTGTTATGGTCAGATGCGTCTTTTTGTTTGCATGTTTTTCCAGAGTGAACCGTATTAGTTCCAGTGACTTTGTGTCTGTATCTGTGTTGGTTTTTGTAGATATAATACCAGTTGGATCGATGACTACAAGGAGGATCTTCATATGTTCTTTGAGGAGCTGAGTGGGATTCTGCCAGAAGAAACCCTGGTCATATGGAACCTCACCATGCCCCTGGGAGACAGGATCAGAGGTGGTTTTCTGGTTCCTGAGGTACATCATTGCCGCCCATCTACATCCTAACTACAGCTGTTCAAAACTGGTGCACAATCTGTGTCTCCTCTCACCTTCTTAGACACTATTAATACATCTGTGTCCAACCAGTCAAACACAAAAGCCCTTTTGTTTTTAAAATGCCATCATATTATACACAAAAACCTTTGCAAGCACACATATAAATGTTTGTGTCCAAAATATATTACTAAATACCACAGCATTTTTGTCCACTTATAAAGTACCTGTATGTCATTAATCTTCTGAAGGATGCAGTTTTCTCATATCAGGACAATGATTTATGAATATTTAAACAGCATTTTAAATTAAAAAACAACTTAAAAAGACAACAGGATATATATAGCAGAGCCACATACACGTATATACATAAGGTTTTTCCAACATTATGTGATTGAGGTTTATTTCCCTGTTCCCTCCAAAGTACTGCTGCTCTTCCACTCTTAAAGCTGTGTAACCTGTCCTTGCTCCACTTCAGATTGAACACAGGGCTTCCCAGCTGCGTTACGATGTGATCGAAGCCAACTTCTACAGCGGGACTCTGGCTGACTGCTACGGGATGGACGTATTGGACCTCCATTTCTATTTCCGCTTCTCACTGCAGCACCGCACGAAGGACGGAGTCCACTGGAACGCCCTCGCCCACCGCAAGATAACCTCCCTGCTGTCAAAGCACGCCGCGCAGGCTTGGGGCGTGACCTGTCCTTTGCCTCTGACTACTGTGGGTGAGGAGGAAGACTTCTTGTGGACGCACACACACACACACACACACACACACAACACAACACAACACAACACAAGACAAGACAAGGACACGACGTGTTGTGATTTAGGCATACTGCTATATTGAGATGATGGTGTTTTTTCTAAAAGTACTCCAGATACAGACATGCATTGCATTTATGCCTGATGTTGTTGTTGTTGTTGTTGTTGTTTTAAAGGAATGTTTATGATTAGTATAGGTTAACATGTATTTGTTTGTTTTTAGAGCATGCTGATGTTATTGATCTGCAGCGAGTCAATGAAAATGCCACCAGACACACAGCAGATGATGATGGTGTGTTGATTAGGATTATTTCTATTGATTGCTCGATAAAGAGAAAACCAATATGGGTAAAATAAATCACAGTAATGGACAGTAAATGTTTATATATCAATATAATGTCTATTGTTTGATTGATTGATTGTTAAAACACATCCCTGACTCCCCTGTGTCTCTCTCTTTCACAGAGAGGCACCCAACGAAAGGACATTACAACGGCTACGGGGAAGAGTTCTATAGTGATTCCCTCCCTGTCGGCTACCTCAGCTTTGAGGAGAATAAGCCGCAGTTGCCGGGACATCAGCATGAAACTGCAAGAGCTTGCAAAGCTCAATACAAACATGGAAATGTTAGAAATGGTGAGTGTGCTGACAGTGACCACACCAGGTTGGTGATGTGGAACTATTTCTTTGGGGGGTTTTTTTATGTTGTGATGACAGGTGTCCTTGTGCTTTTAATGTCTGTTTCTCAGGTTTCAGCTACAGGCCTCCTCGTTACAACGACGAGACCCATCAGTACGTGATGAGGCACCGTCACACCAGGCACCACTATGCCCCCTATACCCATCACAGACACAGCCAACACACACGTTATGGCCACTACTACTAAGGCAGAGGTGTTTCACACGATTCTGACTTGACCAGTGTCCACTTGTGTTATCGGCTCTTTTTCTTTCTTTTTTTTTTTGGCTCATCCACAGTATATTTGTTTTATTTTACAACAGTCCTTGGCGTTAGAAACATAGAGCCTGTAACCAGGAGGAAGCACAAATCCATGCTAATGAACATGTTCAGTCATACTCCACACATAGTGGCCTTGTTTTTTTTATATCAGTCAGTTCAGTTTTAGAAGTTTTACAGGTTAACACGGGTTAACAGTGATTGTATATTGTACATTAGCACTTATGTTTAAATTCCAAACTTCTGAACTTCTTGTAAAAAGTAGTTTGCTTTTTTTTGCGTTAAATTAAAGTTGATGCTTGGATTTCAAGACTGGACTATTATTGACTCTTTTGTAAATCCATCAGTGGTTACAGTTGAGAGTTCATGACCCTACTGATGCCTCAGCATGAAAATCATCTAGATGTTTTAGTTTGGCCTAAACACTCAAGTATTAGAGCTACTATATCTTGTGTGATCAGAGTGGCAGCTTTGGTTCATTTACCCAAACTGATGAGAGCCTAATACTAATACTGACATCTGTGTTTCTGTAAAAGTGGTCTTGCTCCTAATGTTATTACACATTATGGATTTACACAACACCGTTGCAATGCAGAGAAGTGGTTGATTTTATTGTCTGAATTATTACAAATACAAAAGTTATAAAGTGGGGGAAAAAAAAACATAATAGGTGCAAGTACAGTATAAATGGCTTGTTGCAAGTTTTCCCCAAAGAGGAAAACTGCACGTACAAATAAACAGTTTCAGTGGTAAACATCTCCATACATAATGTGACATTCAGGAGTGACATCCATTCTGACTTTTCAGTTTTACACTGATATAAATGAGAACACACTGCTGTCAGTTTTATTAGTGCTATAGTCTTAACTTTGCAAATATTGGACACAATTTCCTGAGAATAGTGACAAGCAAAAGGGAAAATGGAAGAAAAGTTGGAACGAGAGTAAAGGAAAAAAAAAGAAGCTTTTCTTGATGTGTTTTCCATCATGTCTGTGGGCCAATGATATGCTGTTTTAGGCCATGAGGAGGCGGTGCACTTTGTGCAGCTGCTGCTGTGATAGGACGAGGCGGTGGACTTGTTCCTGTCCATGTGTGCAGGGGATGGCAACGCGACCTACAAACACCGTCCCTCCCTGCTTCTCTTCCTTGGCCTAGCAGAGAGACAACAAGATTAAGGACAATTTTCGGTACTTGTGGCATTGATTGTGTGTGTGTGTTCTGTATGAGTACTGTATGGCACTACCTTAACAAAGGAAGAGATTGGGAATGTTGCAAAGTCAGAGGAAGCCTTCGCTCCAGGCTGATATGAAATCACATGTTCAGCTACTTCTCCCTGAGACAGAACCAAACACTTTTTTAAAAAACATTTCCATTGGATGAACATACTTAGAATACTTGAAATGATTCAGCAGCTATTACCTTGAGTTTGTCCAGAGCGTCGCTGAGATTCTGCAGTCGAGCCGTCTGCTCCAGCAGCTGGGCGCTGGCACTAACTGGAGGAAATACACACGCAGAAAACAAGAAAATGAACCAGATCTCGCTGCAAAGAAGAGCAGGAAAAACAGACACACAGAGAAGTGAAACATACATCTCATATACCAGGTTAGTTTGTACACGCACCTGCTGTCTTCCCAGTAATGTCCACCACTTTGACCTCTGCACTCAGTTTGAGCAGGGTTGCCAGCATTTGGTCGGTCCTGCGGTAGATGCCTGTGTTTAGTCCCTCTGGTGGCCCGGAGCTTCCTTTGGACACCTGTGGCAGTTTTGGGGGGCAGAGTGGGGGCAGGGAGGCCAGCTGGGCTCTCATCTTCTCTGCCTGTAAAGAAAACATACTTCAGCTGAATATTACCAGAGTTTACACAACCTGCACAGGACCACGGTATAATAACAGCAAATCCAAAATCAACAGGATACCTTAAGTCTGTTGTTTTCATTCTTGAGGTGTTTAATGCCCAGTCTCTGAGCTTCAACCTGCTGCCTGAGGAGAGGGGAATCCACCACCTGCACCGGCCCTGCCAGGGATGGAGACACACCTGCTGGAAATTATAAGACATTCAATCACTTTTTCCTAAACTGATGTAGAGTACAGATCAAAAATCACTTACCTCCTGCAGATCCCTGAACAATTGAGGCAATTCCAGAGGCAGGCGGTCCTCTCAGGCCTTCGATGGTCATCTTTGATTGGTTAGTGATGCGCTGCTTCAGCTCTGCTTTCTCCGCCTCCAGCTGGTCGATGTCAGCCTGCAGAGCATCCATGGTCTCCTCAAATTCCCTGAAGATGGAGTGGGGGGAAAAAGGTGAATGAGAGTAGTTTTTCGACAGAAGTGAGAGGAAAATTAAAAGCGAAAGAGAGATATTTAAAAATACTTTTCTTTCTTCTTCAGCAGGGCGAGGTTCTCGTCCAATTTGGTCTGAATCTTCTCCACCCGTTCATCTGCGTCTTTGGTGGAGGTGTCCAGCTTCTTCTCCAGCAGGCTCAGACGGACGTTGGCCTCACTCAGCTCCTCACCCTTTGAGACAGAGAGAGGCATTTATGTACAACACTGGACTTCTCAGAGGGAGGGGAGGGGGATTATTGGAGGCGTTTGCTTCAATGTGTTACCTTGATCTTGAGGGACTTCTTCACCTCCTTGATGACTGTTTCTCTGTCTTCTAGTTTGACTCCTAGACCCTCAGCGTCAGTCATCTCAGCCCTGACGGTGGATGCTCTCATTTCCACGGGAGGAGTCTGAAGACAAGCAGAGTAGGCGACAAAAAGCAGAAATATTCCAATGTCTGAATACAATGTCCTGATAAATCATTGTGAGGGTTAGGGTTGTAAATACCTTGCCCGAAGGTTTGTCGGCATCATACTCTCCTTCTTGCATAGCTGTGGCCATCTTGTTCATGGTAGTGATGACAGAGCAGCAGGACTGACGCAAGCACTCCGCAGTGTTCAGGCCATGAGAGCCGTACACCTTGGTGACAAAAATAAATAAAAAAAACATTTATCTGTAACAATACTCAAAATGTAGGCCGTAAACTAAAATATATGTCAGCGATCAAGCTTCAAATTGTTGGAATTGAGGATTAGTGTGACAATACCTGCTCCACAGCTTTGCAGGTGATATCCTCTAGTTTGAGAGCATTGAGCCCCTCCTGTTCAGCCAGCGGTGCCACCAGCTGAGATCCAGCTGCAGCCACCTCCTGCAGCACTGCCACCACGCGGGTCAGCTGCCGTCTGCAATCAGTCAGCGTCTCCGACACCTGCCGCATGAGCCATGCCATGTCAGGCAAATATATACTGCAGCTAATCATGTTTGTTATTAGTGTCATACAGCCGTCTTTTTGTGTGTGTATTTTCATACCTGTGGTGAAAAATTGAGAGCTGCTGGTACCCCGACTACATCTGTTCCAGGCATGCGACGGCGGATCTTCTTACAGAACTGCCTGATGTCAGAGCAGGAAGTGTCCAGGTCCTTCAGAAGCACAGCGAGGACGGAGCTCTCCTGACCTGCCGTCAGGAATGCCCGCAGGCGAGCGACCTCCACTCCCATACAGTCCAGAGCACTCTGGGTAAACTGGAGGTGAGAGGGTGGGTAAACTTTACATACAATTTTTATGACCCCTTTTTAAGGAAAAAACTGTAAGTTTCAATAAAAAAGTCAGTCTTTTTAAACAATCGTGCATGGAAATTCAACCCCTACTGCAATTAGGAATTTTCTATTATCCACATGTTGTAATAATCTTTTAATCTATAGGAAATGACACCACTGAAGATGTCTTAAGTACCTTAATGTGGTCGCCCAGCTGTGCTGTGCAGTCCTCAGTTTGATCTGCCAGATGGATGCTGTACAGTTGCTGGAAGACAGAACAACAGTGAGTTACTTCGCTGCATAAAATATACTATTTTTATTTGTTGTACTGAGTGAATGGAACAGTATTGTTTTTTTTATTATATTGACTTGGACAAACTTTATTTAAGATACAGTAGCGATGTAAAAATCACAGATGTCCTCGTACATAGCAAAGAAAATGAGGGTGTTAACAAAGTAGGCTGATTCAAGATTTCACTAGTAGTTCTTCAGAATAAAATCTATGTGTTTTAGTTACCTGGTAGTACTTGATGGCCTTAGTCAGGGGTTCCACCTGAACAGTCTCATCTAGCTGGTCTTTATGCAGCAGGTCGATGAAATAATCCAGAGAGCGCTCATGGAAGATCATTTCAGAGTAGAGTGTGCCCATGCGCTTAAAAACCTCCACGCTGCAGGTATTCAGAGCCCTAGAACCAAAACAGACAGACCCGTTTTGTTACAGTATCACCACAGCATATAGTTTAACCCAACTCTAAAAAGAACTACTATTTTTAACATAATTCTGCTATTGCAGACAGCCTTGATACAATTATTTTATTGTGAGTTCTTACTGTTCATATTTGTGCAGGGTAGCCTGCAGCAGGTTGAGGGAGTACACCAGCCCTGAGGCAAAGCTGCGTTGTTCTCCTGGAGGCCCCCTGAGCCCCGTCCCCTGGGTCAGGTTACCATTCAAGTCAAACTTTTCCTGGGCCTGTTTACTGATCAGCTCAGCCTTCAGGCACAAGGACACAAAAGCATGCAAGAAAAGTTACAGAAACAAAGTACAACAATAGGAGCTCGCATTCTGCTAATACGGATCAGGATTTTAAATAGTTTCTTATAAAAAACAAACACCCACACTGCTTCATACCTTGCAAATGAGCCTTGGGATAAGCAGGAGTACCAGTATGCAGTCGTGGTCTCCGCCGTGACGGAGGAAGGAATCTGGCATGAAGGAGGTGAGCAGGGACACCTGTCTGTTCGACTGAGCCACTTCCATTTTTCTCAGCTCCATCTCAATGGCCTGGAGACGCAGATTATTTGTTATAGGAGGAGGGACAATAAGCACATTGATCTCAAAGGTGTAAAAATCATGAGTCGCTATTCCTAGCAGGATAACATGCATACCTTGGCATACGCTTTGGTCTCTGCAAACTTGATCTTGAAGTCAAACAGCTCTGCAGGAGGTTGCTGCACTTGTTCAGCGTTGGCATTCTGCTGGCTGATCAGCTCTCTGTTGGCCTCCTGACGCACAAAAATAAACAAATACATCGTCGCATCCACTTGCACAAAATGTAGATCCAGTGCTTCTGCATCACCAAAAAAAAAACCATCATTTGCTCTCTCCACCCACCTGCAGGCTGCTGGTGAGCTCTCTGTATTTGTTGATGGTCTGCTGGTAATCGGCTACAGTCTCCTGTGCAGCCTCCACCCTTTTATCCGCCTCTCTGACCTTCGCGCCACTCAGGTCCAACTGCTCCCTCAGTTCCATTTCCGTCTCCCTGCCGTTCTCCTGGAGCTCATCATTCATCTCGTTGATCGCCTCCTATCGGCGCAGAAAAAACAACACAGGAATATTGTTGAGGGTCTACAGTTGAAAAAAATGGGACTCTACTTGTGAATACTTGCACACTATGAGACTAGCTTGTGTAAGTTAGAAAATAGACATTTCACTGCAGTAAAAAAAAAACTGGAATCAGAAATGCGGCTGCACTGACCAAATCAGTCACGGTTTCCCTCAGCTCTCGGACTTTCTCCTCCAGGTCGAGGTTCCTCTCCGTCAGGGTCTCCACCATCTCTTCTGACCCCAGAGCTGCATCCACCTGGCATGTGCACACACAGACACATATACGTACTGTTAAATTGTGAGATGACAAAAACATGAATAATCCTAGTTTCCTTTAAATGTCCAGAACCTCTTCTTTCTCAACCTTTTCATCTCTTCTTCTGCGCCCCTGACTTTACCTGCTCTTTTAGTTCGTCGATTGTGGCCTCCGCCTGTTTAACCTCCTCCTGCAGTTTTTCCTTCTGAGTCCTCAGAGTCTCCAGTTCAGTGTTCTTCTTCTCCATCTGCTTCTGCAGCTTCACATGCTCCTGTTTCTCCGACGAAGACAGGTCACGCATCCTGAGGACGAACAGGAAAGTTCAAACATATTTGCAGGTTACCTGTGAAGTGCTATGATTTCCTTATACAGATTTATATATACAGCCAGTTCAGTTCTTTTCCAGATGAGACATGTACATTTTAAAAAGGTCCTGAAAACATATTTACGCAGTCACCTTTTCATATATGCAATAGGATCTGTGCTGTTTCAACTCAATCAATCAATCAATAATACCTAAGGATTTTTTTTTCCCAACTGTAACTTGTTGCTGATTGTTAAGTCATTGATATTTTATATTATAGAGAAATACTAAAGAGTTTCCATCATTAATGCTGTCAGTTATTAATATCATTATTATTACTACAGTCAACATGTACTTGTTATCATTTGTCTTTACTTTTAAATCTGAAAGAGCATTTTAGAGACATGTGACTCACCTGACCAGAGCCTCCTTGAGTCTGCTGTTCTGCTCCTCCAGCTGTTTGACATGGTAACTTGAGGCAGCTCCATCTGATCCTGCAGGAGCAACAGAGAGTGAATGTGAATGAATACAGGAGGGACAGAGATGTAAAAGATAGCCCTTGGATTTATGAGTCAAGTACAAACCTTTCTCTGAAATCTCATGTCTAAGGATCTCCAGGTCCATGGAGAGCTCCTCCACTTTCTCCTTCAGTGTGTCCACCTCCACTTGCAGTGACTCGGCCCGTTCTTCAGCCATCTCTTTGTCCAGTGTGGCCATCTCGATGGCGTCTGCGGTGTCAGACATCTCTTCCATGTAGCGGTCCTTGGCCTCCTGTGCCTCGCGTGCATCCTGGGAGGGAAAACAAAGTCATGTATGATGACAGCAGAGTTGCTTCTTTCATTCTTACATTTTATCCCTTTTATCTTTATACTTTTTATTCTCTATTTTAGGTCTGTGCCTCTTTTGCTTCTCATTCAGTTCTTCACATTTCAATAATTTTCTTTTGTATTTTCTGTATATTTCTTCTGTGGCTTTTCTAATGTTACTTCATGTGTCCTATTTACCCTACAAATATGAATTTATTTGTAAAAATATTCGTGATCAATCTTAGTCTTTAAATTCGTGTCTTTTCTAACATTCATTTCTAATTTAATTATAACTATTTTTAATGCACCTTCTTGGCCTCTTTGAGTTGTTTTTGCAGCTCGTTCTGCTGCTCCTGCATTTTTGTCTTCCACTCCTGAAGTTGCTCCAGCTGGATCTTGTGTTTCTCGAGCTCCTTCAGCTTAGCTTTGTCCTCAGTCCGCTTCATCTTCAGCGTCTCCAACTTCTCATCCAGGTCCTTGACCTGGGCTCTCAGAGACTCCTCCTCCTAAGAAGGATGAATAGATGGAGGTAGAGGGTGCAGGTCAGTAATGTGCTGTCATTGGGAAATCTAAAATATTAACTAAAACGTAATTTATTACCCATGAGTTTGTTTCCCAAGCAGTAAGTAAACATCAAAAAAAATTGATTAAGTCCAATCACCAAAACCCAGACCAAGATGAGAAATGTTAATTCTGCTGCCCACAATAAATTTGCAAATTATTTCCTCAATTAAGTGGCTTGAACATCTAAAGAATACATTATTAGTCTCAACAGTAACCTTTGCCAAAAACAAGTCATGGCAATGTAGAAAGATTAATGCATTGCTTCTAAACTAGAATTCTGTATTGCATTCAGTATCTCAAAAAGTTAAACCATGCCATAAAAGCCAAAGTGAGGACATAACAACAGCTGTGCTGACGGAGCTTTTGCCTTCCAATATTCAGAGTTTGTTAGTAAACTCATGCCAGATATCATCAGCATGCATGAAGCCATTAGACAACTCTACCTGCTTGGATATGGCAGGTTCCACCTGGTCAAACAGTGACAATGTGGATGAAATGGAACAAGCTCGATGAATATGACACAAAAACAAAATGATGGAGATGAAATATGAAACTGAACATGTTCAAGTTTGTGGGTAGATTTTTTTTTTCAGTTTTGCTAACACTAAAATTTGTGGTTGTTGTTGTAATTTCCAGTGACCCACCTTGCTTGGAGTAGCAGGGACTGAGGCTGCCACTGCTGCAGGCGAGCCGCTGGGTTGAGGCATGACCGGAGCCCCCAGTGCCACCTGGTGAGAGGATGGGCCCGCCTCACTGACATCACCGGACAGAGAGGATGACAGGCTTTCACGAGACGCCTGATACAAGAAGGTGTGTGTGTGTGTGTGTGTGTGTGTGTGGGGGGGACAAGATAAGGGGTAAAAAGAGGGGAAAAAGAGAGCAATCTTAAAAACTAAAAGAAACAGGTACAGGCTTCATTTCTACTTCGATACAAAATCCAATCTCCCACATTGAACACACAACTTTAGTGATTCCAGTAGAAGAGTAAACACCAATACAATATAAATCCTGACTTCATGTGTCTCCCTGGACCAAACATTTCACCTCCCCAGTGATTATTTCCTACAAGACACCACTTTGATTTAGTTTATCTGGTAGAGCCGTGAGTCTGCTCTGAGCCACAAATGACAAATTCACCCGTTTTCAGTGACCACACCATTTCACCACCGCTCTCAGTGAGTTTCCCCAGATGTAACAGAGCATACCCTGAGCGTCAGGCTGGAGCGGCCGATGGGACGTACCAAGAGGGAGGGGAGGGATGTGGCGGGTGTGAGGCGATGTGGTGTGCTCCACTGCCACAGTGTGATTATAGAGACTGTGTTAGGACCCTCAAGGATTATTTGGAAAACTAACACAAGAACAAGTATGTGCTTCTTATCATACTACATAAAAATGCATGGTCTTTGAAAATATTGCAAACATCTGAAGTTATGACTTGTCTAATACTCAAAAACTTTTCAGAATTAACTGTTGTTTTGATGCCCTTTGACCTCCCCAGTCTGCTGTACATGAGCTCACCTTGGCAGAACGGCGGGTAGAGGACTGGAGGAGGGGAAGAGGTGAGTTGCGGAGAGAAGGATGGACATGTGCGTGCACACACACACACGCGCACACACACACATACACACATGTCCAGTGGTGTAGCAAGATAAGAGATGAGCAGCACATAAGAAGCACACCTGTTATTAGTTTATATTCACTGATCATAGCTTTGAAGGCTGCATGCACCATTTATCACAGAACAATTATTCTTGATGACTTGAGCCATAGGAGCAGAATAAAATGTGAACGCATGCAAAAAAGTCAAAACTATGAGGACAAGAGGAATGACAAAGGCATCACGACCACTTTGAAAATGTCAGAATTGTGGCCTTAAAATGCGTGAACATGCTGGATTCCTTCACAAGAATCCGAAAATAGCTTCAAGAAAATAAAGTTAGCACACAAAACAATTCATCTGCCAATCCAAAATGGAGCGCAGTCAAAGAAAACAGAAATTATTACATCTATGGATGTTATACAAGTGACGTCCTTATGTCCCGTGCAAATGAAAAACATGACATACAAAAGATGAGCTGCCACTCAAGTATGATTAACCAAAGCAAGAAGGCAAATGTGCTGGATTGAAAGATTTCTACCTTCTTAATGCTCACTGGTGTCTGCAAAAGTATTCAGAAAAACAATAATTCAGCCCAAAAATCAAAGAGGCTTAAAATAAAACTCATGATCTGCTGTACAGAAGAGAAGAAAAGAAAAAGATCCCAGTGTTGGTTGCCTACCTGTTTGGTTGTTCTGGGGGTCTCAGGAATTTCTGGCGGAACAAAATGAATAATAATTATTATTATTATTTGTTGATAGGCATATTTACTTTCAGGTATTGTATTTCAAAAATATGAATTTCAGACACAGCTGTGGTCAATGCTCACCTTTTTGTCTGGGTATCTTAGTAGTGCCAGACTCAGGAGTATCTGGTGAGGTGGCACTGGAGTTGTCCTCAACCACCTGGATCTGCAGAGTTCGACAGAGAGACATAAAGCATGTTGATCAGGACAACATGCATATAAAAGCAGATATTTATTTGTGTATTTATTAAGAGTAAACACTGAAAAAAAGGAAAAAAAAAACATTAAGAACAAAAGAAAGCATTCTCAAACACGTGAGACTGCTTGTTTCTGCCACTTAGGTTGACTATACCGTCACATTGACATGAGACCACAAAAGGTCAAACAAAATAGTCTCATATCCTATGTGTTGATGTACTTATACGAATGATAGTATAGTTTTATAATAATGCATGTTGTGTATTTGTAATATCCCCCATGTCTGTCTGTTATCATGCATACTCAGTTCAGGCAACTGGACGAATCCTCACAACAGCCCCCCATGTCAATTACTAAAATTAACATGATAAATTACATGATAGGAGTCTATACACCATCATCCAAACTTCAAGTGCAAAACATGCATTGATCTTCTTCATACCTGGGACTGTCTGACAAATATCCCATGATTTTCCTCACAGGTAAAGTAGCGTTTCCCCTGTACGGTGCCATCGTTCTTCCCTTTGGCCTCATCCAGTATGACGCCCACCCATTTCCCGGAGGCAAAGAGGGTGGCGCCGATGTAGGCGACAGTACCACGCTGACCCTTCCCTGTCACCTCCACTACAGAGCCAATCTAGGAGAGGAGGAGTAGAGAGAAGAAGATAAGACTCTGTAAGTCATTATACACAAGGTGACAGTAATTAATAATTATATCTATTCTTTTCTTCCTTCTTTCTCATGTCTGTATTGATAATTGACCTACCTTTGGAGGTTTACCACTCTCTATGGTTCCTCCGCTGCTCATTTTGCTGATAAATGGGCTGGTCAGCTGGAGGATTGGGGAATACAGCAGGGAGAAAGATTTAAGAGTGTGGGGGAGAAAAGGATAATAGAAGAGGAAACATTGGAAAGAAAAAGATTAGTTACCAGTGGGATAAAGGGGTCAGGTGGGACAAGAAGAGGACCAATGAAGGACGATTAGGTCATTACATGTCAGAGAATCTGTTGTTTAAATTGAATAATTCCTCAGGTATCTGATATCTGAAATCTTAGTCTTGGTCAAATAGACATGATTTAGTAGGATTGCAAGGGCAAATTATTTTTAACACTGTCCACAAGGCCTACAAAAGGTCCCAAACAAACAAAACTGTTTCATGTGTCACCAACTGATTTCTTTACAAGAGAGAGTGTCATCACTGTGCTCTATAATTCCTCCTCCTCCAGCAACTGTCAAGAGAAATTTTAGAAATCAAAAATATTCAAGAAAACAAGAAAATCTTAAGGCCACGGAGCACAGAAATACACTCATGCACCCAGTCATATGTCCCCGACTACAATAGGCTTCCTAATAAACAAGCTCACACAAAGACGTTCATTCAGGATGAAGTAGGACTGCGGCAGAGTGTAATCCTTTTATGAGACTGTAGGAACATGTGAATTCACGCGGCCTAACACTTTTGAACCACAGGGCAGAAAACTGGATCTGAAAGTTTCTCACAGCGCTATGATAGAAGCTGTAGAACAGGATCTTGTTATTTTCAGTGAAGATGAGGTAGGTGCAGAGTCTTCTGTCTGGAATAAATACCACTTCAATTTAATGGGAATAGACGGTAACTTCATCTTCTCTACAGGTTAACCTAGTTACCTCTTAACAATGAGGTGAATCTTGCATCCACTGTATGGTAAGTACAAACCTTTTCTTCTTCTTCTTCTTTTTAAATCACCACAAAAATTACATAGCAACAACTTCTACCGATGAAGTGCATTGATCCAAATTAGTAACGACGCACTAAGTAAGATCATTTTATATTTAGTATCCATGTTACTCACCCGGGGGGTATACGAATGTCGCCTGTTCAGAGCCATAATATCTAATTAAGATGTTTACAACTCCAGTACAAAGAGACAACTCCAATGCTGATTTTTCTCTACATTCACATCCCTTCCTTTTCCCAGAGAAGGAGGAGAGGAATTACACGACTGTAATCTCTCAGGGAGGGATCACAGTAGAGCAACACAAAACGTCAGCACGCCGCCGATTTGAAGTGAGAAAGGGGAGGCAACATCAAGCTGTTGTGTCTCCAATAGGAGCTACAGGCGGATGTTTGATAGTTGACATAGTGATGAGATCATCGATTTACTGTCGTACATAGCTCGCTACATTTTACATAAGACTCGCAGTTACGATGTGACTAGCTTGTAACTGAGTAACTGCTGTCATTAACACAACATAAATGATCTCAAAACAATCCTTAACGATCTAACAAAGGCTAACAATGAAGCTCATTCAATCAAAACAGTACCAGCTGTCAAACAGTTGTTTCCACTTGGTACTGTTAGAAGGCAGGTCCCTGGGTTAAATCAATGATTAGTTTTACAATCTGATATAGTATTTACATTAAACATATACAATAATATAAGACATCTTACGTTGCGTTAAACTAGCTAAATGGGCAAAATGTTAGCTAGCTATAACGTTAGATACAATGGCATGCAATTACGAGATTATTCCTGCAGTCTTTGAACTACTACTGGCAGCTACTGGTTATATAAAATGGCTTTAAAATATTTAAAGTTGTGAAAGCTAAGTGTCATAATTTATAATGAACCTACACTAGCCAGCTGGCTTTTGTTACATTAGCTAGCGCTGACATTGGCCGGTTCATAATGTTAGCAAGACGTAAGGTAAAAAGCCAGCTATTTGTAAGAAGCTACAATTGAATTACTTTATTGTGTCACTTAACCTACCTGGCATACACAGAAAGTCGTTTATTCAAGTGTAGCTCCTAGAGATGTTCCCACAGATAAACAATAATCCTCTGTTGTTATTTTTTTGGCTGCTTAGCTTGGAAATCCGGTAGTCTCTTCCGCTTTTGACATGTCACGTCCGGCGGGAATGCGACGTGATGATCCGCCTTATTCTGCCTCTGATTGGTTTACCGTGATACTTATACCCTTATCTAACCAATCTCACTCCTTATGTCTAAACCTAACTAACTAAGAACGCATACTAGCCAATCAGAGGCAGAGTAGAGTTGGTCATGACGTCGCCATCCTAGGGAAAAATTAATTTGGCGTCCAGCGGCCTGACAGGACAAAGGTTAGCACCCCTGGTGGTTGAGTCGCTAATCACGTACTGCTCATCTAGGCAATTATTTACATTTCATTTATTTTACTTTTCTTTATGGGGTTTTCAGGGTGATTCCCATCTTCTTCTTCTTGATAATATAAGGAAAAACGTTTTGTTCTGTTTCTGACTTGACAGACCAAAAGCAATTCATTAGTTATTGGCTTTTCATTCAGATATGAATAAAACTATTGGATAAAACGTTGTCTTAGTTAGGACAGTTTACAAGAGAGACAAGTGTCAGATGTACAGTCTCAGAGTTACACAATAAGCATGGTACTTAATCAATATTAATGACATCATTATATAAATCAAACCATAATATATTATATCAGTGCAGATTTGCTGCATTTTTCTGTTTTATGTTATTATAAGTCCAATATCTTTGAGGTTTGGTTTATTCATTGGGCAAAAGAAAACAATATGAAAATGCCACCTTGGACTTTGGGTTATTGTGATGGACTTTTTTGTCACTATTTTGACATTTTATTATGACTATTATTACGATTAATAGGATTATTCTAGAGATTAATTAATACTATTTAATTAATACTAATTATCAATAAATCCATAATTGTATATAGTATGTGTATTAGTGTTATCAGAGGAGAAAACTAAGCAGGTATTAACTAAAAGCAGAATAATGTAAACATACAGGTCCTGTGAACTTTACATGCCGACATAAACAGTTATTTTTGCATTGGGGCTGTGTCTTGTGCTGCGGCTCTTGGATGCATTGACGTGTAATTAGCCAGAGGCCCACGCACAACCGACCAATCAGGCGGCGGAGGAGAGGCTGTGCCTGAAGCGGCTGGCAGACACACCGGGGACAGAGCTACGGCCGCAGCTCAGCTCTGCGGCGGTGACAGCAGCACTGACAGCGACTGAACCAGACCTGTCATACCTTTACACCACCCCGTCCGTTTAGAGCAAGGTAGAATATTTTTTTTGTACATTTTATTTTGACTCATATCGACTTTTACTCAGTCCTGATAAAGTTTTGCCGGCTGTTTATTTTGTCTCTTTCTATACTCCCGTCTAGGATGGCTCGACAGCTTTCAAGCTAGCTAGCGTATAAAACAGGATTTCCTGTTGTGACTTTCAAAATAAAGACTTGTTTTACGAATATGCGGAGTTAAAACTATTTTGCTGAATAGCTGCTGTGTAATTGTGAAGGCTGAATTTGTGTGCTTCCGGTGTTTTAATAGCGTTGCCCGGTTAGCTTGACGACTCACTGTGCCGGAGCTGGCTGGAGGATTTAAGTCGATATTGCGCGCTGTAATGTTATCGCAGCACTTTGTACTGGCTGCTTTTCACTCTGCTGCTGTGATTGGGTTTTTCTGGATCTTCTAAATGTCCACACATACGAACAAGACCGGAAAACTTCATCCAGATACTTTGGTCCCGATGGAGGGTGTGGAGCCGAAGTGTGACGCGTTACGTCATTCATAGTTTCACTCTGTTTGCGCTGCAAAAAGTGGCCATATCAACAAGTGGCCTGACCTCCTCTAATACTGAATCCTAAATATTTTTTAGCAACTAACATTGTAAATCTGTTGTTCATTTCATTTGTTTTCTATGCAACCTTTAAAATAAAAATAAAAAAACTTTTCCTTTATTATACGACGACATATATCTTATTTAATAGTCTAGCCTATATGTATTTAGATTCTTCAGTTCAAGGTATTGACTTTATAGACCGTAAGGAGCAAAAACTGCAAAGAAAGATGGCTTCCCGAACATAATATTAACACTAAATACAAAATTGATAATGGACTTTATTGTAGTGTGTGCGAATTTGAGTCTGGGTGTTGAGGGTGTGTCTCCACACTGTCTGTCAGAATGGATCTTTAATCATTGACATAGCCGTGTGGTATAGCCGTTATTACCCTTTTCATTGACATATGTGGCTCAGGTTTGTATACTTTAAAGTAACTGTATACATTCCTCTGCAGGGCGGTTTGACTCCAACTAAGATGAAAACTGAAAGTGTTTTTCAGCAGGGAGAAGGGATGTACTGGCTGCAGGGTTGAATGAGGGAAACCTAAAGCCTTATTAAAATTATAGCACATAGACTATACATTAAAAAAACATCTCCTTTTAGACATTCTAAACTAATGTTTAATGTCTCGTCGTTGTTGTTGTTGCAATCTGGAACAAAGTTGTATCCTGACTGAAAAACACTGCTTGGGAAATTTAATCAGCAATTAATACAAACTTGACTAACCAGTCCAATACTGTCCCTAAGAGTAAACTCAGTGTAAACTAATGCACATTTAAATGGATTGTTTCATAATCGTCATCCTTACACATTCATTCCATAAAAGGGGAAAAAAACAAAATGCTTTTATCAAAATGAGTTTGCCATGAAGTAAAATGGGTTTGTTCTACTGGATAGAACAACAAATCTATCTCTGCATCAGTCTTATTTTGTTTATTTGCTTGTTTGTTTTTTGTTTTGTTTTTAGATGGCTGACGCTGAGCTGGTGAAAAAAATGCTTCGGGCTGTCCTCCAGGCCAACAAGGGTGGAGTGTCGCTGTCCCGTCTGCAGTCAGAGTACAAGGAGCTGACCGGGGAGCAGATACCACACAAACAGATGGGACACAACCACCTTGACGCACTGCTAGCCAGCATGCACTCTGTAGTCCGCACGGAGCGCAACCGCTCTGGAGAGGTGTGTGTTTGGCTGGTGCAGGATGGTTGAGGGATAGATGATGTGTACATGACTACATAATACCGTGTTCTACTTCTCAAACACAAAACCTCGTGTGACCATTGACAACAGAGCTCAGTAGGAGCAAGGAGCATCACTTCATTAATTAACATTTACACCGAAGTACAAGCAATCTAATGTGTACTAAATAACCTGAAGTAAGTAAAACAAATGAAATAAGGTAAACAAATGCTTTGCTTTGAAAACAAGTAAAAAAAAGTTCATAAATGTCAAAGACACAAAGGTAATTAACTGATTGTAGGTGTTATGATCATAGTTGTGTGTAAGTCAAAGGTGCCCTGTAGAGTTTTACATACAGAGTTTCAGTTTACATTGAGCGTTTCTCACCAAAACACACCGTGTGTATCTTTAAGGTTTAACAAACAAACAAACAAACACACAAACACTTGCTCTATAGCACTGCTAGTGGTCAAAAACTCCACAGGGTACCTTTTAAAGCCAACAAAGTAGGTCAAAAGATTGAGTATTTATCGTTTGTTGCAGGTGGGGTTGCTCTTATTGATATCAGTCTGTCTACTCTCTCTCTCTCCAGATGGTGTATTTTGCCTCAGGGGGCAATGAGACGGCCCATGTAGCCAAGGTGGTGGCTCGCCAGCGCAGCTCCAAGAAGACGGGGCGACCCCACCTGGTCAACACACAGATGAGGGTCAAACCAGCCGCCCCACTCGTCCTCAATGGTAAGATTTGATTGGGACAACAATAGCTTTTACCAATCATAAGGTAAATAGCATTGAGATAGTTGTTAATATGCTTTCATCACCCTCCACTCTTTTTTTTCCGGTAGCGTGCAAAGCTTACAGCTCAACACACAACTATTTTGGTGGCAGACAGGCTCGGTTTCCAAGAAATACTAATAGAGGGTTTGAAAACATTACATGTGAGATTTCTGTAAGACAGGCAGAACACTAATATATTCAGTAATTTAGGGGGAAAACGAAAAGGCGATGGTGTTACTATATTCAGCAGGAGACTATAATCTAATTTAACAAACTGCACAGAACACCCTTTCACTTACTAACACTTTTATCAAACACACGGAGAGAAAACACAATTAGCTCTGTTTTAGCTCATATTTAGCTTGATCTAATTACACAGAAATCTCTGGCTAACATTTAGTCACAAGGTAGCTTTATTGTGTATATCCACAACACAGCACTGGAATAGTACAATGCATGCCTGTAATATTACACTATAAAAAACAAACCTTTGTACCATTGGAAACCTGTTTGACTACATAGCAAAGATAGCAAAGCCTTTTTGATGAATGACCACATCACCTGAATCCTGCTCTTAATATGGGTATAGAAATATGATTTATTTATTTTTTAAACAAAGCCATTTCCACACTGCCAGGAATACATTTCTGTTGGAGAAATAATGATCGATTTATGTATTGACCTAAAAGTAGCCTAATTTAAATGAGTCAAAAATAATGGAACTATAATGGAACAGGTTCCTAAAATGTACATATTCAAAGAAACAAATGAAATGAAATGGGAAAAAAAGCCCAGACCTCAGTGTCCTCAATGATAGCTACAGTCCTGCTGATAAGATGAGATGAATAACAACCTATTTAGCTGATTATGTCCTTGGACATTACTGTAACTATACACTAATACATTTTTACTTAACTTAAATGAATCACGTCTATGTAAACTGTAGCCTGTGTTAAGTTCCCCCACAGCTTTTCCTGGCCTCTTTAACAACCACTAGGATGACTTCAACTTTCCAAACCTTTTCCAGCCTTCTCTTGGGGCTGCTGCCACAGTGCAGCAGTACTGCAGCATGTACTATGTACTACCATGACAATGCAAGATGCTGTCTTTGATGCAGCCGAACTGTTTTATGGATGAACGAGTGTTCTAACTGTTGCTCTGTGGAGACGAGAATATCACACACTCACACACACACAAGCAGATGGACAGATACACTGTGTTCAGGACTGTGCAGGCGTACCAGGTTTATATGCATGCAAAGGTGTCAGTTCAAACAAACACACACATATACGAAGCACATACTGCACATTCACACACAGTAAAGCATCTTCTTTTTTTCTGACATTAGTTGCTATCGAAACACACGCAGTCATAAAAAACTACAACACATGCATTCACATGCAAACATTTTAACACACACACACACACACGCACACACTCTTTTGCCCTATTTACAACACATTCACCTCCGCCAGACTGAGTGATGTGATGTTGCAGAATATTCTCAGAGAGTCAGAGGAGGAAGTGGGAGGTGGTAGTGCAGAGAGGAGCAGAGAGGAGGAGGAGGAAAAGAAAGGCAGAGGGATGGTGAAAAGATAAAGAGGGAGGGGGTGGACAGATGACAGGGAAGGAGGACGAGGGAGAGTGGGGTGTTGAGATCTGAGGCTAAGGCAGCCTATAGCAGCTGAGACTGAGCTGCAAACAAGAAGCAGCTGATTCACAAATCAGCCTCTCTCTCGCTCCCTCTCCATCTCTCTCTCTCTGTCTCTTACCCCCTCTCTCTCTTTGTCTCTGTCTCTCTCCCCCTCTCGTTCTCTCCTTCAACACCTGGGATTTTGATATTCAGACAGAGACAGACCACGGACTGTGTGTCCATGCCGGTGAGGTGACGCGGCGTCTGCTCTGAGCGTGTGTGTATGCGTGTGTGTGTGTGTGTGCTTATCCTTACCTATATTTGCATGTGGATTTAAGCTAGTGGCTGTCTGCGTGTGTGACTATATTTGTTTGAACGCGTGTGCCTGGAAGATTAATTAATTAACTCGCTGATGTATTAACTGATTGTCTAACAGTCCTCTGAAGAGATGAAACAAGGCAGAAATGAATGCGATTTAGAAACAGAAAATGCTTATCGAACAGCTTCGAAGACGTAGAGCCATGAAGCTGCTTGTTGTGTTTTGTTAACTGTACTGTAAACATTTAATGAGATTGGATGAGAAAAGCAGGAGTGTTACGGAGAAAATACAAGATCTCAAAGAGGAAAAGAGTTCAAGTGAAAAGAAGAGACAGTAGGAGGAGGAAGTGAATATGAAGAGGGTGTGTGGGAGTGGAAATGACTAAGGGTTATACATGACACGGTGATGTCACTTAGCAGAAATGTGATGTCATGCAGGCTATGCTGTATACGTGTGTGTGTGTGGGGGAATGATATAACATCAAGATGATGAGAGGCTCGACTGGTAAGTGTTGTGTTGGGGACAATAACACTCTGACTTCTACTCTTCACTGTTTATACAATGCAATATAACTAGAGTACTGTCAATGTACACGACAATGTACAAGTCTCGAAAGACATAGTTTGACATTTTGAAAGACTTATTCACTTTCTTGCTGGGAGTTAGATACCGCTCTCCTGTCTCCTGTGCATTAACAGTGGAGCTGGAGCCAAAAGTTGATTAGCTTAGTTTAGCATAAAGAGTGGAAGTAGGAGGAAAACATTAGCCTGGCTCTCCCCAAAAAATTAAAAAATATGCACTTCTAAAGCTCAGTAGTTAGTTGCTGTATCTCATAAACAAACAATAATATAAAAAACTAAATTACAGAGAGATATGTGCTATAGCTAAGTAGTTTTCTTTGAAGCTAATTGATTCCCTGCTGTAGCTCCAGTATTAATGCACAGACATGAGAATGATGTAAATCTTCTATGTGAGAGCAAAATTAAGGTTTTGTGTTTTGTTTTGTTTTGTTAGCATATGTAAAGAAAAATGCAGCTCAGGATGATGTGATCTATAATTTGTGATATTGTGTCTATGAGGTTATTGATCAAGTCTACTGTGTCTGTTGATATTGAACGATCTATGATACTGTGCCCTCTAGTGAGACACACTGCCCTGTCTCAGCATCAGGTTTAGCTGAGTCAGTGCTCCCGGGTGTGTATACTGTAGTCTATAGTTTTACTTCTCTTGTTTGCTTTCTCTTTTTCCACAGCCAAGCCTCAAACCTCTCTGAGACAGCCGAACCACCGCGGGAGAGGTGGAGGTAGAGGAGGAGGCGGGGGCCGCGTTGCTGGTCATGCAGATTTCAAACAGACGAGGGACATGAGGGATGGCCAGTCTGAGGGCAAGACTGGGCCACATCCGAACAAGATGTCCAATCAGAACACACCCAACAGGAAAACAAACACACCTGCAGATAAGTGAGTGGTTTAGAAGACCTTATGTAACTTTTCACTTCAAAGCAGATAACAGTATGAATTTAGATCATTTTAGTTGATCAGTGTATGGTGTTTGGTACAGGGCATAAATAGACCAACTTCAGCTCACATCCCAATACTAAAACTCAATCTCTACATATTTGTGGGATTTTATAGCATGATTAAATGTAAAAGTCACCAAAAAGGCTTCTACACCTATTAAGAAACCAAAGACCATATTACTCAAAATAGCCTCATTTCCTGTAGACTTCCTGCCCAGTGCAACATGCTTTCAAAATGTCTCCAACTGTCTAATATATATATCTTTGGAGATAATTTTAACATATTTGAGAGCAGTGACTTACATGTTTGTGTCACTTGGCTGCTGAAATAATTAATGAACACATGTTGTTCATGTATGTAGATTTCTTTCTTTCTTGCTCCCTCTCTTTCTCCTTCTGTGCCCCCTCCTCTCCTCCCACCTGTGTGGTCTGAGCTGAATCAGAATAGGCTGCTGGTGAATGGGAGCCGGGTTGAACTCTGGTTGGTTTCTGAGTGCAAACAGCCTCCCTGCTGCTGCTTATTCAGCACTGGGATGATGATGTGCGTACTAGTTTATTCTGGTTCTCTCTCTGCCTGTCAATGTCAGTACCTCTCCTCCCTTCACTCTCACGCTACCACTTTCCAACTATTTGTTTTTCTGCTTGTCAAATATATTTTTCTAAAAACAATACTCATTCCAATACATTACATTAATGTATTTATTACATTAAATTACATCCACCACAACCCAGAATGAGTTAAAACCTGATTCATTGTTGTTGAAGAATTCATCTCACATAGCTTGATATCCATCTATCTGCATTGCTCAAACAGTGAATCAAGATTAATTCAGCTCATTGACTGGTTCTCTAACTTCCATCCATTCACGGCTCTGTTCGTCTGTCCACTGTGAAAACAACTGACATCAGTCCTCTGTCTGTGTCACCATGGGTGTCCTGTGGGCCGGTGGCCCTCCACGGCACAAAGGGGCGACAGGGTGGGAAGCCTGGTGTGTTGGCAGGGGACACGAGCCCAGAACAGGGGGGATGTGAGCCCTTTCTAATCCCTGCTCTATTCTCTGTAGATTAACGTGTCTAAACCGACACAGAGTGAATCAGCACATCTCCCTGGATCCCTCTAGATCTTTCATTGGACAGTATGCTGCAGGCCTCTGTTATCACTCTGTGTGTGTGTGTGTGTGTATGTGTGTGTGTGTGCGTGTGTGTATATGTGTGTGTGTGTGTGTGTGTCTGCAGGTGGACTGTTGATTGCATGCCAGTGCAAGTGGTAAATTCATTGAAATGATACAGTTTACGTAGAATTACAGTGTAACAAAAATGATTTTTCATTCAAATAACTACACTGGTGAAATGAGTCGAGCGAGGCAGGTTGTCTGTGCTTCGATAGGAGAGTATTGTAGGCCTTCAGGCAAATGCTGGCTCTGCCTGGTGAGATAGAGTATGAGGGTGGGGTTATGTGACAGGGCGGGGTGAGTTGTTCACATCCAATTTAAAGGTTTATTTCAAAATCAAAAGAAGTGCAGTTTTCATCTGAAAGATCCCAGGTTTCAGGAGTAAAATAAACACTTATGCTTATGTTTATGTTTTATGAGCCACTTATGCATCCTGATAAAGTGGCAGGGAGTAACTCAACCCTCTTGAAAAGTTTTTACTTCAGTTTGTATGGTTTGGTGAGTTGGCTCAAGATTAAGATGTGAAAATGACAAATCATGTCTTTATATATACACTGAGACAAAGTGTAAGTCCCAATCACTGAGGCATTTTGTTCTTGAAGTTGCACTAATTTTTTCAACTTATTTGAAGTGTTTTGTAAAGACCATAATTTGTGATGTGTTCATAATCTGCTTGCACTATTTTGGACCAAAGTAAAACAAATCTGAAGTTGTTGTTATTTTTAAGTTATTATGCCATGATTTTATGGTTCGGCCCACCTGGAAATAGATCTTCCTTCATGTGGCCCCTGAGCTAAAATGAGTTTGACACCCCTGATCTGATCTAGTGCTTGGACAAAAACAGCCTCACCTCAAGGTCCACTCTGTAGCTACCCTGGAACCTCTAATTGCATCCTTCACAGATGGAGTTTGCCCAGTTGTCCATTGAAATGTATTTGTATATATTTTCACAAATTAAACCTAGTAAAACAATCGTCTCCTAACACAGCAGTGAGTTTGTGTTTGACTCATCCCTAGTAGTTGATCCTGATGCATTCTTTTTTGCACATTTAGTTCTGTCTTTGTAATTATATTTTCCCCAATTGACTATGCACCAGTAGAACAGCTGGCATCCATTGTAGATTGTGAGAGGAACAAGAAGGCGATAGAGGAGCTGAATCGAGAGAAACATTAAACATTTTAAACAAAGCAGTTACTGTATCACTGAGGGATGATGAGGATGGGAAGAATACATGATAACTGTACACACAATTAACAGGTGCTCGTCTTTCCATGTGTTCTCTGATTGTTGTATTTTAGGTCGGAGTAGTTGTACCTAATCTGCAGACACATACGGTGCGCTACTCTTTGTTTTTTTTATGACCCCATTGTTCTTGACCAATGCAGTCTCTGTTTGATTAATGGCTCGTGCTACTGAGGACGATCCAAAAAAAACAGCTTGTGATACACATAACTTAGGCTGGCTGTTATCTCATGAGACTTTGTGATGTTATGAGCCCCTTTTCAGGATCTCTGGTGCACTCTGGATCATACAGTAAGAGATCTGACACGCAACAGAGAGCCAAGATTTGAAACCTCAGACTACATTTAGTGGTGCTACATAATAACCCTATACTCAGAGATGTCAGTATGTCACAGGTTTTGAAGAACCTAAATTCTGTCAGATTAATTTTCTCTTCCCGAGCCCATAGAAAGTAATCTTCCTTCTGGTCTGTTCTCTTGTGTCCAGGTCAGACAAGAGGATGACCCTCCCATCACGGTTTCAGAAGGAGGTACATGCTCACCTTTCCAGAAACTCCCAACAGACTAGTTGTAAGTAGGACAGAATCTTTTTCATTACACTAAAAATACATTTTGTGTAGCTTTTTGTCCTCCAAACCAACAGAAACACTGACGAGAATCAAATTACCAGATTTCGATTTAGGACTAAACCATAGAAAGTGCAGCTATCTAGTGTCTCGCTGTGCCATCTTATGCTGAAGTATTATGTCCCTCCATCTATACGTTTCGTGAGACAAACATCAACCCCATCTCAGTTGTTAAATAAGCTTTCAAGTGTCTTTCTCTCCTACAAACCTTTACTTAAACTAACGATGTGTTTGTTGTCATGTAGCCTGATTTTATATAGCCTGGGGAAAAACACTGGCCTCTAATAAACTACATAGCTCTGAGGCAGATATTTTAAAGGTTATATGAGGCCCCTACAGAGTGTTAAAGCTGTGATACTGGTTTAAACGCCTATGCATCCTGTGTGTGAAAAAACAGCCCTGAGTGAGGAGGAAATTATATTCATATGATATCCATGTTTACAAAATGTGCAAGGCCTATGCTGCAAAATAGATTTAGCAGAGACTTCTGTTTAGACTGCTATCCTGCAAAGCTCATGTGTTTATTTCAGAGCAACTAAATTAGGAAAGGCTACGACAATTGCCTTGAATGCTCCACAGAATGGCCACTTTTGCAGTTAAAGCTGTGTTAACAGAAAAGGAGCCTAAATGTCTGTGTCTTTCTGTTGTTTTATCTATGGCATTTGAATCAGGGCAAAAGATTAAGTTCTGAAAAATCTTTCTCTCCGATTCACCCTCTAACGTGCCTTCGTTTTGGGGAAAATCACACTGTTTAAAGCAGCAGTGTCAGTGGCAAGAAGATCAAAGCTGTGGAAGCAGTAATTACCTGCATGTGCGTGTAATCTCTCTTTTCCCCTCTAATTTTTTCTCCAATCCTTCAGCACCCTTGAACCTGAATGAGAGTGTTGGCTCAGGGAAAGGAAAGCCCTACAACCCTCAGCAGGTCCAAGGTCGCATCAGGGAAATCCTGGGGAAGTACAGTAATGGTTTCTGGGTGTCGAAGCTGCCTCAGATCTACAGAGAGCTGTACAAACAGGACCTTCCCACTGAGGCCATCAAAGACCTGGATACTTGGACACACATATGCACTGTAAATACTACTTATGTCACAGGCAGATGTTGAGTTCAAATTTGAAATGTAATGTACTTAATCTTTTAGACTCTTTAACTTAATTTCACATTATTGTGCTTCTTACAATGAAATAAGAAGATACTTAAAGTAATCTTAGGATTTCCTGTAATAGTTTACCAACTCCATCAAGTCATCTGTACAGCCTAAATGACAACACAACTCCGCAAACTGGAGGCGGTTAACAATTTTTTTCACCAATGACAACATTTTGGTGTTTGACACAGGTTTATTTTTATATAATCTCTCCTTTTTATTTATTCGTCTAGGTAGAGAAAACCTGCAGCAGCAACCCATCAGAGCTGCTTCTCTACCCTGCTAAGGAACAGACCACTGCAACCTCCCCTTCACTAATCATCAGCCCAAACTCCACCGCTGCCTCTGTCCCGACTTCAAACACCACTACAGATAAACCCTTGCAGTCCCCGGTCCAACAAAGACCCCCTGCCACCAATCGGACACGCTCTGGTTCTAACCCTCCTCAGTCTCCGCGATCACCCTCCTCATCTCCCAGCCCTCCCTCTTCCCCTACAACCCTCAGCCAAGACCTGAAGCTGAAACTGGAGGAGCTGCTGGTGAAGTACTCCAATGGCTTGTGGGCCCATGCGCTGCCCAAGCTCTTCCAGGACACATACAAAGTGAGTAACATTTTGAAAACACTTTCATATATGTTGACGTCACTATAAGTATAGTATAGAAAATGCATATTTAAATAGCTTTAAATCTAATATTTATGTTTATCAGTTTTATATTTATATAATTTCACAAGACCAAACTTCCCGGACATGTCCTGGAGAACCTTCACCTCTTCTCGGATATCTGCACCATCGACTACCCAATGCCTGACAACCCCAAGAGGGCCATCCTGTACAGGAGGAGCAGCACTGGAGGCGGAGGAGGAGAGGATGAGAACTGTAATAGGAGGAACTCTTCAGCCAGTGAGGAAGACATGAGGGTGAGGAAGGAGCTCGGGAGGAGGCTCAGTAACCAGGCGGTGCCTTCTTTGCAGATCCCTAAAGAGGAATACCCTTCTGTACTGGTAGTAGAAGCCACCAACACCAATGGAGTCATACTCAGGTAGGAGAGAACTGTATATTTAAATATGATGTGAGACTCGACAACTCATAAATTTGTTTCTCCTCTTCTCTCACAGGTACATCGGTGAGGGTTACTCCCAGGCCCAGGAGTCCATGGAGGATGAAATGAGGGAGTTTTACGGCCTGGACAAAAGCAGTCCAACTCCTTTGTCTTCTCCATCCTCAGGCCAACTTGTTGCTGTCAGGGCTGAGGAGGAGGAGGAGATTCTGAGGGCGCAAGTCTGTGAGGTCATGGTCGACAAGGTCAAGGTGAAGAGTCAAAAACAGGACACTTCTCATGGAAGGCTGTGTAAATGACTCAGGATAGACAAATGGCAAACTCGGAGGATCAAATGTTAACTTTAAGACAAAGAATGATTTTTTTTTAATATATGGGGAAGGTTAGAAGGTGAACTGTGAGATTTTGTGATGAGAGGAAATATTAGTCTCTAGTATTGTCTTTGCCTCTGGCTCTGTAGGTGTACTATGTGGATCATGGATTCTCAGAGGCGATCAGCAAAACTAAAGTGTTTGAGCTCAACGAGAAGTTTTTCAAACTGCCTTTCCAGGCGACCAAGTGTAAACTGGCAGGTGAGTCTGAATCTGACATCAGGTCATTCCAAAAAAAGTCAATAATCTGAACACTTTTTTGCTCTATCCTTCCTGTTTCCTCCTTATGTTTTCCCATGCGCCATAATTAATATGTGTGTGTGTGTGTGTGTGTCCAGGCCTGGAACCATTCTGCCAGGAGCCTGCTGTGCTGAAGACATTTGACACAATGGCTAGTGGAAGGATCCTTTTGGCTGAGATCCTTCAGAGAGGCCAGACCCCTCTTGTCGTCCTATACGACACGTCGCAGGATGATGATGTCAACATCAACGCTGCCTGCATGAAAGCCCTGCAGGACAAGACACTCTCCAGTCTGATACAGGTACATAAGCCAATGTATATATGTATGTACGCGTGTATGTGTGTGTGAGAGAATACAGCATACTAATCTCCTATCAATGTTTTCTCTCAGGTGAACAGCGCTTACATGAACGTGACCGTCAGCAGCGTCTGCTCCGATGGGACCATCTACTGTCAGCTGCCCTCCAGAGGCCTTGCCAAGCTGAATGAGATACTGGAGAAAATAGAGGCGTATTTCCACTCACAGGTTAACACTACATTTTATTTTATGTCTCTGTGCGTTTTTTGGACCTAGAAAAGCATTTATTATCAATTAGTTGCTAATACTAAAGTGTGCAGTGAATGAATGCACCAGAACTAGTAGCTTTTTGACATAAAAAAGTCATCCTATTAGTATTAAACAAATGGGATTATACCAGGAATGTCTTGTCATTTTAAATTCATACACTTATACACAGCACACAAGAGAGGGCATTTATAACATATATAACAAATACTGTAGATAACTTTAGGTTATTGATTTCTCCTAGCATATGTCTATATAAATGTATTAATTATGTAATATATATACCCGATGAGTGTTAAAATGAATCGTCTGACCAAAAGCTTGGTGTGTGTGTGTGTGTTTGTGTGTGTGAGTATTAATTCAAGTTAGTACAGTATTCACCGGGACGGTACAGAATAGAGGACGACTCACACATTCATCTCAAAAGTCTTTTGTGAATGCATTAGCGCTGTGTTGCTTCTCTCAAGCGGAGTTGTAGACAGATTGAGATTAGGTTGATAATCTGGAGTTAAGACATTGCCAAGCCACTTAAACTGTTAGCAGCCCAGTGCAGCTGATGCTTTTTCTAGCTGTGCCACTGCTGTCCTTTAAAGCTTCATCATTGCTGCTCAGTAAAGCTTTGCGTCAATGTTTTAGGTAAACACAGTTTCTGGTAATGTTTTTGTTCAATCAAGGAGAGGCACTTTTTGCAAACTTGCATTGCGTTTTCTAAATTCAAAGATAATGCATTAGGAAATATTTAGCATTCTGTTTCTGTTTTTCTTATCTGTTTGTAACTCCCTTAGTTGTAACTTTTGGTGTAACATGAATGTAGAAGATGGGCAACAAGGATCCCTTTGAAATTAAATTAACCACATGTTATCTTCATTTCACTGAACCACCAACAAGCTTTACCTATTGTAAGTAATCATAGCTCTAAAGTCCTAATCTTTGATGTCATTGCAGTGTACACCTGCAGCAGACTGAATGGACCTGTGAAATGTTTGTGTGAGCTTTTACAGTATCATTTTTATTGCAGTCATAAAGCAGCAGTTACACATATACAGTAGCCTCACCAATCCAACGGAAGCACAGTCAAATTGCATCAAATCATGACAGCTACTGTATTGTTTCTGTGATGACACCTGAGTGTATTTCTGTCCCAGGTAACATCAGAGTTCCTGGTGTCCAGACCTTTCTGTGGTAAAGGATGTCTGGCTCGCTACAAAGGCAAATGGTCCCGTGTTGAGGTAAAGACGTCACTGTTCCTGCCAGATCAGTGTGTCTGTGAATTATTAAACATGTGATTGCTGTTAACCTGTAACTGATACAAGGAATAAAATCACAATTGCACAACGGATGCAGGTGTTATTAACCTTTCATAGCAGATATCAAAAATTGCAGTGCGATTGTATTGCCATCCAAAATATTCTATTATGTAATAATCTATGTTGCTCATAACTGTTTCTCGTATTGTTACACTACCAATGTGTGGTAATGGCTTCTTTAATTTAATAATGTAATTTATATGATTTCTGCACCACAGTAAATAATACTATGGTTTGAAAGCTGCATCGGTTATTCTGTTCACAACCGAAGAAAATGTATGCTTCCCTGTCCGTGTTTGTATTTTTAGATCACCAACCTGCACGGCAGCAGAGTGTTAGACATCTTGTTCATTGATGTGGGTGTCCAGGCTTCTGTAGAGGTGATTGAGCTGAGAGAGATCCCGCCGCCATTCCTCCGTGACCTTATGGCCATCCCACCACAGGTCAGTGTCTTTGATGGACAGACAATGAAAATGTGTTTCCTCATACTGCGCATCATGTGAGAAAGTGACATTCAACGGCTTGTGTTTTAGGCTGTGAAGTGCTGTCTGGCAGACCTGGCTGTCAGTGTTGGATCCTGGACTCCGGATACTGTCCAGTGGCTTCGAGAGAAAGTGCTCAACACCACTGACTGTAGCATGAAGGTAATAGTCTGTCTGCAATCTTTAAAATACTCAAGTTATACCTGTTCTGTTGTTCTTCATTCATCATGTTTTTATAATA
The DNA here is from genome assembly GCA_036937835.1 of Pampus argenteus. Classification (NCBI taxonomy): domain Eukaryota; kingdom Metazoa; phylum Chordata; class Actinopteri; order Scombriformes; family Stromateidae; genus Pampus; species Pampus argenteus. The sequence continues at coordinate 9,497,410 of CM072860.1, forward strand.
ATTCCTAACATCCCTCTTTTCGTCTGTTGCACCCCATCTAGTTGCATCCTCGCTATCTCTGTTATTCTTTTTTCTTGTTTATTCACTACACTCACCTTGTCACCACCCCCCCTCCCCAAGGTTGCCAAGGTGGATGAAGGCAAGCGCTGCATCTACGTCCACCTGTTCACTGACAAAAACTTCCACGACCCAGCCCGCAGCCTCAACCACCAGATGGCCCAGTCGGACCTGTTCAAACAGCAACCAGACGTCTTCCTGACGAGCCACAGGTTGCTGTGTTCATATTCACCTGTATTATCCATTTGCTGTCTTGCCAATATTGAGTTGAACATTGAATCCTCTCATAATATAAATGCCATGTTTGTTTCTCAGTAGTAAAAAGAATATGTATCTATTCAGTTGTTTCTTTGTGAATCATGTGAAAATGAATTTAAAACATTTAAACGAATTTCATTTCACAGCCCTGTCAAGATCTCCACACGCAGTTTATCCTCCAAGACCTCCAGCACCTGTGACTCCACCAATGGCAGTCCAACATCAACATCTGTCCCCGCCAAGCCTCATCTCAGAAGAGCTCTATCTGGACCCAGAGGAGGCGGTGGAGGCAACACAACCTCCACCAGCCCACCAGAGGCGCCATCATCCCCCACATCCTCTCTCCAACTGCCAAAACTGCTAGAGCTGCCTGCAGCAGGTAATAATGGTAACTGAAATCTTAGTTTTTTAAAGACTAGTTCAGTGCAATACAGTCCAATAGTTAGTTTTACTGTAGCCTAAAAAATCTTTTCCTTTCCTTCTCAGGAAGCAACATAGATGTCTATGTATCAGTGGCGTGCCATCCAGGCCACTTTGTGCTGCAGCCCTGGAGAGATATGTACAAACTGGTGGTGTTGATGGGAGAGATGATTCTCTACTACAACAAAACTGATGAGAAACCACTCAACATAGAGAAGAATCAGATATACGCTGCTAAGGTGGAGAACAAGTGAGTTAAGCAAATTTTGTGGTGCCTTCTGTCCTGTTTCTGTCAGTTGTGCTCTGCCTAAATATATCCATTGTCCTCCTTCATCTCCTCTCTCAGCTGGCATCGTGTGCTAGTGAAGGGAGTCCTGACCAATGGGTTGGTGTCTGTGTACGAGTTGGACTACGGTAAACATGAACTGGTCAGCTGCACCCAGCTCAGACCTCTCATCAAGGAGTTCAGACAGCTGCCTTTCCAGGGAATCACTGCTCAGCTGGCTGGTGAGTAGTGAAGTGTCATACAGAGTCTGATGGCTGTATTGATTTTAATGCAGAAACTATACATGATCTTTAGCTGGCTGCCATTCTCTGGTTGTCTGTGCAAGACAGAGAGGATCAGATAACTCGTCTTTCACTAAACCATGTTTTGACTCTCGCAGGAGTGAAGCCGAGGCAGTGGTCGGAGGAAGCTTCCATCGTTTTCAGGAACCACGTGGAGAAGAAACCACTTGTGGCCCAGCTTGAGAACATACAGGAAGCCACTAACCCATGGGACAGGAAGTTGACGGTGTTCCTGGTCGACACTTCACAGGAAGAAAGGGACATCTGGGTGCATGATATCATGGCTGAGTTTGCTGATGAGCTGACCAACGAGCTGTAGGGGGAAAAAAAAGATTTTCGACTAAGTCTTACTAGACAAGCAGTTGTCCTATTGCTAAAGACACTGTGAGTTGTGGATAGACAAAATAGAAGACGCTTATCCATCTATCTACCTTACCATTTAGTGGGGACTGAAAGAAGAAAGGAATGAAAAAAATGAAGGAAAAGTTAGAGAGGTCACAAGCAGAATGCTTGAAATTGAGAGGCTTGATTGAAAGTAGAGACTGGTATTGAGAGAAAGACTGTGAAGAAGTATAGGCATTGTAGCCACTTGCTTGTTGTGTGATGGGCTGTACAACGAAGGACATTGTGATGTGATTTTTGAGTGACTGCAGTGTGCTCATACACCCATGCATGATGTTGGTCCTAAAGTATACCAAACTTCTGATCTATCCATCATAGCTGTGGAAAATTATACAATTTGATATGAGCCTTTAACGGAAACAGCATCTTTAAGCACTATGAGTGCATTCAGTTTCATCATCCGGTGTGTGATCCAGTAGATGTCTGAATACCCTCAACCCTGCCAATGTGAGCAACATGCACAGCACACAAAATGTTCAATTGAACTCTTTTAAGTTCTCACATGCTTGAAAGACTTACTCGCATTTGTTTACAAATCTGCTTTTCGGATGGTATTTCTGATTGTGATAAAGTTTACAAAAGCTAGAGCAAACATTCCCCTAAGTGGAGGAGAAATGGAGGAGTTGCTGAGTAATGGGAGACAGACATTTGTACAGTTTTATTTTACCCAGGCACGTTTCCAGTGCAGTTACTTCTTATGTCAAATCTCGGCTGCAATATTAACTTTTTTCGTAATTGACAGGAAGTTTCTTAAAGTTAGTAAGAAACAGGTTTTGTTTTTGTAGTTGCTTCTATTTTAACACAGTCAAGCATAAACTGCATTAACACAAGTGAAATGTATTATATCAGGATAAACCCTTTGAGATGTATCATCTCGTCCAAACAGACACTCACAAAACAAATGGAAAACAGATGTGTACAAGACACAATGATATATAAGACAACAGTGACGAAACAAGCAACAAACATCAAACTAAAAAAACAGAGAGAAGAAAAAAAAAACAAGACAGATAAACAAACCCAAAAAAAGGAAAAAGGAATGAGTTACAACCTTTAACTAGACAAAAAAAGAAAAAAGAACAATATAAAAAAAGAAAATAGAGGAACAGTGAAAACATTACTGAAAACATGGGTAATCTTTTTTAAGATAAGAAAACAAAACATTTTTAAATAAGCGAAATTATGACAGAACAGATATTTGCAGGTGACTTACTCTACTCTTAATGAATAATTTGATGTATAAGGAACACAAAATTGTTTTAGACAATAAGCATAGTTAAAGTTAATGCATTTAAAAACCAGATAAATTGACATCTTGTATCAAGAGGGAACCATCTGGGTATATTTTACACATTGCGATTGTGTAAAAAAAAGGAACAACCTAGTATAAATCTGCAAACGAAGATCCGTTTTAGAAGCATTCTGGTAAACAATATCAGCGTCATTCATTATGGGTAAATTAAGTTGTGAAATAAGTCTCTTTCTAACATAAAACAATATCTGGAATGATACAGAACGCCAACACCAAAATGTACTTTTTTTAATGGCATGATCAGTATATAGTGTAAAGGTGAGCTCAGCATGAGTCCACACATCTAGATATTAAATTCTTTCTACTTTCTGAAGAGATCTACAATCATGGATAATTTGTGAATAAGGAGTTAAGGTTCTGTCTCACAACAAGAATCATTGAATAGGTTTTTGTTCTATTTAGCAGTAATTTGTTAGCTAACAACCAAGTTTGTTGAATATTAAAAACAAGATTGAATGTTATATAGATGCTTTAGATGTGTATATATATATAATAGTGTCATCTGCATATAGTTGTACACAACAATCAGAAAAAAGAGAGGGAGGTAATTATTAAAAACGGAAAAAGAAATGTTCCTAAAGTAGAACCTTGAGGCACACCGCTCTGCTGAGTATCTGGTTCACACCCATTAAACAACACATTGCTTTCTGTTGTAGATACCAATTAAACCACAGTATGCATGCTTGGAAAGACCAATAACATGAAGCTTGTCTAAAAGAGGATAGTGATCCATCAGATCAAAAGCTTTGGTGAGATCAATAAATATTGATCCTGTAAGATGACTGCAGAAAAAAAGAGAAAAACATGGTTAGTGAATTTTAAGAGAGCAGTAGTTGTGGAAAAGTTAGATTTAAAACTATCTAACTAACTTTTTTTTCAATCCCATCAAGTCCGGGACCACTGCACTCTTTCAAATTATGAATGGCATTGCAGACATCTATAGGAGTTATTGTATGAAAGTAAAAAGAACTTTGACAAGCTGAAATGGAATTAAACTAGAACAGGTGTAAAACGCTGATTGAACGTGCATACAATAAGTGAGGGATCATTCAGTATTGTAACTGATCAGTAGAACATTTATCTGATGTGTGTCTGTACTATTCCCAGTCAGCATGTTTCCTTGTCTGACAAAATTTTGCCCATGTTATGTCCTTCTGCCTAAAAAAGAAATATCAGTTGAAGTTAACAGGGTTTGGTGTCAGCTATGATCTTTTTAGTTTCTGAAGTAAATAATGGTGAAACCCCTGGCGTTGCAGTAGAAGAGCCTCTGCTTGATGTTTTCCATTTGAATAAAAGAAAGAAGTCTGATCAAATCTCTTTTGTGCAGAGAAAAAACAAAACAAAAACACAGACAGTTAGAAAAATGCTGAGTGTGCATGTGTTGAAACCTGTTCCCTGACTCCTGTGATGTCAGCTCCTCCTCCATCTCTTCTCCACCTATGAAACACTGATTCCAATGTGACTTTATGCTTTCTAGGGAGTTGTGTATCTCTTCTTTATTATACCGTTTATTATACAACGAGACTTTATTTCAGCAGATTACATGTGCTGCATGTTGCAGATCTTGCCCCTCCTGTGTGCACATATAGTTTGATGTTATTATAATAATAAGATTAAGTTACTAGTAGTGTTAAGCTTGTAGATTTTTTCAAATATGAGATAAGTTCTGCTTATGTTTAGTTCCAAAGCCACCATGAAATGTTGGCCTAATTTTTATTTTTATTTTTTCCTGACACCTGGTTTTTGGATGTGCAAATGCTTCTTTAATTCTGAAGCGTGCAGACCCGACAAAGCTCAAAGCTGCATTGTTGTTAACAACTGATTTAATTTATATTTAACTTATCTTTAGATGATCATAATTACATTACCATTTCCATTTTTGTTTAACAATGATATGGAGGTAATAAGAGAAATGGTTTTTTTTTTGGAATAAAGTTCATTTGAGAGGTTTAAATGTGACCAGTTCATTCAATTATTTCTTACATTGTATTTCAAAATAATGGCGTGTTTCAGTGAAAGACGTGGTTTAAAAAAAAAAAAGAAAATCACACCGTTTTAATTTCTTTATTAAAATAGCAAACCATTTCAGTCTTATTTACATATTATATAACTGCATAAAGGTCATGTATCTACCAACACCGTTGACACAATATTTGATGTCATACGCCATCATTTTCTGATGAGTGATCAGACACAGTTAGTGTATTCTGTCCATGCTGTCGGTCTTTCTAGCAGCTAGCGAATGGAGAGCATCATCACAAACTCTAAAGAGGAGGAGAAAGAAAACAAGAAATCAAGTACTGAGTTTATCTGACCGGTGATGTTTAGAGCATGCAACGGTGCACATCTATCAACGATTTCTGATTCTCACCTTCAAAGTCAATGTCTCCATCTGCGTTAATATCCAGCTCCTTCAGGATCTCCTCCAGTTCTCCTTTCTTCAGCTTCTCCCCCAGCATGTTTTTAACTGCCTCCTTCATCTCCTCCTGGTTGATCTTCCCATTTCCGTCTACGTCAAACTTTGGAAATGAAAATGGGAAAATGTTTATATATTGACAGAGATCCAATATGTCTCAGTCACAAGTCACTGATCCAGTCTTTCCATTAGCTATAATTTAGTAACCCCGTGGATGTATTCATCATCCATTGACTGACCTGGACAAAGGCTGACTGGAGCTCTTTGAGTCCCAGCATGTCGGCAGTCTCTCCCATCATTCTGGGTCCCATCAGTTCAGTAAAGTCTTCAAAGTCCATTAACCCACCCACTGTGGAGAGAAGACGTGTCAGCGGCCGGAAAAAATCAATGTTTTATTGTCACTGTAAGCGCAATGTTTTTTTAAATGGGCTCACTTCTCATCTTGATCTGTTGCACTATCTCCAGCAGCTCCATTTCTGTGGGCATGTATCCCATGGTCCTCATGCATTCAGCCACATCCTTGTAATTCAAGTAGCCATCCTGGTCATAGTCAAACTCCTTAAAGGCCTCTTGTAATTCTGTAAGAAAGTTCAGTCGGTGTCAAAAAACATTAGAGCAATTTCAGGAGTGGTTTATCATGGTAGAATGATTGAGGTTTATACAATTACTGCGACAACCTAAAACTAATATGTCAAAATATACAGATCTCAAAACAACAAAAAAAAATCTATTTTGGGGGAAGGACAGTAGACTACTCTCTAGTTAACAATCGAAATGAAACAAATGACAAACCGAACTTTGACAACTTTTCTGTTCGAGTTGTCATTTGTTCAATATCTATTTAAAAAGACTGCTTTTGTGAACCTTGTAGAAGTCAGTTACTGGTGGATGTGATGCAGTAAAAAAATTAACTAGTAGGAAATGGAAACATATTGGAATGATAATCAGAGTCTGTGGTTTTGGGTGGACATATTAAGTGTAATTAACACTTTGTGTGGTTGTTTACTTGTTTAATATAATATTTCACTTTTGAAACCTTAGTCATTCATTTCAGAAATACTGTCATTTCCTTTGACGTGGGCATTGAGCTGTGGCAGTAAGACTTACCATCTAACTCAGCCTGCGCTAATTCTCTCTCCTGTAGAAACAGCAATTAAACATGTGAAATTTGTATAATTAGAAAGACAAATGGACAGTGTGCAATAAAAGTATCCAGATACCGACTTTTAACTAAATGCTTGCAATTAAATGTCAAAGATTTATAAGCACTGCGCGGTCTTAAATTTGATATATGCGTGCTATAATTTTTGCATGATAGCGTTAGAAACGATCCTTAACGAAAAGACAAAAGACACAGTGGAAAAAATGACTCAAGTATCAATATTCATGTCTCACTTTTCATTGTCTCGTGCACGAGACGACAATACATAAAACATGCAAAGAGAAAATAAATACTTTCAAATGTTTGAAAGACATCACTCCTGAACCCTAATGAGTCGTGGCGTTAAGCCTCGGCGTATGAGCTACTAATACCGCCGACACACCAGGCTTAGAAAGATCAGGAAGAGAGGCTATAAGTACACTGCCTGGCTTCCACCACACTTCTGACTCCACTAAATACTCTGATGCTTTAATGTCTGTGTCATTTTATGCAGTACCTGTAATGAGCATCCACTGTGCTTTCGCAGCCTATTCAAATTATTTTATTATATAAAGACCAAAGCATTTTAAATTCTGGCTTTCTGTTCAGCTGTTCCCCATCAGTAACTATAAGACTAACACATAATTTATCGAATGAAAGAATGTTGAAATTTGGCAGAAGAGGGGAAAAAAATCATCTTAAAAAATAAAAACCTGTTACCATCATTACTTTATTACTTACTCATTGCAACTTAAGCTGCTTGAACTGTGCAGTAATAGGTCAAAGGTCATAACCCCTCCCCCCCAACAACCAAGATCAGGATGGTTGAATCCAATTCAGCTTTACATTTTAAAATCACAAAAACGTATGTACTTCCATACATACCGCTCCAAAAACGCTGTTTAGCACAGAGGTGTAGACTTTGTTCATACTCTCGGTGTTTTTCTTGGCCTTCTTTGACGATTTCTTGGGCGTTTCAGAGACTGAACCTGTTGGAGACTCCTTAGCAGAACTGCTCAAAAGCATGGAAAATCAAACAATTAAAAGGCAAAAGAAAATGCATACATAACATATGTATACATAAGATACTAAACTGAGACAGCCTGATTATACTATTAATATATATATATATATACAAAAATTGCCTGCCATTTTTACTGCTGCTTGGCATGTTTTCCTTGAGTTGTATCTTTAGACACATAAGGACACATTGGGGCTATGCATAAGATTGCAACATCTCCAGTTTAATTGTATATCACACTGACAGAAAATATGCAAAGACTGTGAGAAAAGTTTAAACGTACCTGTCTGTTAAGGCTGACTCAACAGAGGTCGTAGAAGGGGTTCTCTCTCCTGTCTTGGACATGCTGTGGACAAACAGGTTTACATACACTGTGTATTAAATAAATAAATATATATATAAATATATCCTGAATATGGATTACTTCTGTATAATTTCCTTACCTTGGTTCCATGTCCTAAAAGGCAAGAAAATAAAAACAGCTCTTCTCGTCCTCCTCGTGTAGCGCTCCGCCTGTGTTGGACGCTGTCCTGTCTGTTCTATTTCTCCTTCTCCTCTTGACCTCCTTCCCTCAGAGAAGCTTACCAGGTGATTTACCTGGCTAAACATGCGGTCAACGATTAGAAAGCAAAAGGTGCAAAGCCAGTGTGACCGACTTGACCTTTTGAAGGTCAGTTTCTGTTTGAGGGCTCTTGCGTTTGAAACGTGACCTTCATTTTTAAAATATTCCTATATCTGTGCTGAGTTGTCTTGCGGTGAATAAATGGTTCTGTCTGCTTTATTCGGGAACATTGTGTGATACAGTACAGAAAACTACACAACAGCTAAAATATGAGCCAAATATGACTCTAATTTACCTGAGATAAGGAAATTTAGAAAACAGATTCATGTGAAGGTGAGTTGATAATTTTTTTCACTTCATTATATGTATTTTGATTCTTTGCTATTTTATTTCATTAGAACAACTTGTTTGTTTTTAAGAATTTAAGTTTAGTATTAACACAGTTGAGCTCAACTGTGTTATTTTTTAATTACCTGTTTATTTATATCAGGAGGAATTTTTTCTCTAATAATTATTTTTAATTTACCAATAAACTGTTAAAACCAAACCTGCAGCCCAACTGCATATTAACAAACAGCTAATAAGTGAAACGAGTGTGTAAACGTGTTGATTAACCTCTGGTTCCGGGGTGGCGTAAGGTCAACGCGACTCACGTGCGCATCCTCAGCTCGTGAAGAACGTTTTCACCTGTCCCTCGTGCGCTCTTACCTGTGCTGCCAAATAATACTTGTATGTATTAATTCTATATATTTAAAATTATATACACACGCACACACACCAGTAAAAAGATAGCGATGATGTTTAAATATTCAATTGTTTAACTAGAACTGTGCTCTGATTAATATAAAGCAACTTTCCGCTGTACCCCGTCATGTCCTGTACTTAATCTGCTCCTCCACCAGATGGCGCTGGAGCTGAATGTTGTGTGTGACAAATCATTATTCAATTATTATTAATCATTATTATTCAAGTGGCACATATGCATTATTTCATTGCTTCGTTTTGCAGACTGCGTGTTTCATAGTCATACAAAACTAGTAACAGTGAAAAATGTGTTTACAACGAAGGAAAATAAATAAACATTTATTTATTTCTGAGAGAAACACTGCTTGTGTATTCACTCAATTATATGTGCTTATTGAAATCATTTATTTCATCTTGCTGTTGGTCACACAAAGTACAGAGAGGCAGAAATACATAAAGTGTTGTTCACACTCCAGAGCAGTAGGTGGCAGCAGCGGGTCTGGTGCCCACCACTAGTGAACATAGAAACAGGAAGTGGCTGTATTGTGAGGAGATAAACTCGTGTGCATTGTGTGTTTTACAGCAATGCATCATGGGAACATCCGTCATGACTTGAATAAAACGTAAATAATGTTTTATTACTAAACTGCTCCTTCTGTATTGAGTCCCTGCAGACTCACGGCTCCCTGCAGTCTCTGGGTGTGGTGATGTGTTGGTTGTCAGCACCGTGTGTCAGCATAGTATGTGTGTGAATGACTGTCCCGTCTCTGACGTGTACAACTCATACTTACCTGGCAGGGGAGATACCATGATCATGAAGGTGGTTCACCCAGGGCGAGGCTTAGCCATTGCACCCCGGCTGTGCTGACCCCTGCGAATTCCCCAAATGTGGGAATCTCGACTGCATAATTTCTGGTAGTGGGGGACTGCGTTCGCGCTCTCCCCTGATAACATGTGAAATATAAATTATTATAATGTGTTAGTGGTCTCCAACTTAGTTATCTGCAGTATTGCATAGCGGTGGTTAGTGACACTGAAGCAGACCGGTCACAGCTGCTAGATACAGTACATACATAACCAGTTTATAAAGTCTTATAATAATAATAGGCCTTGTGTCAATCTGATAAAAAACTATTATTTTATAATTGGTTAATACACACATATTGTCTGGGTCCAGGTCACGTGAACAGT
>CM072860.1:9512500-9550000 GCA_036937835.1 Pampus argenteus
TGGTGAACTACGCGGTCACTTACAAAGTCATACTTCAGTATAGCATTTTAGTGGCATGCTGTTGTCTAACGTCCTTGTACATACAGTATGTAGGAATGTGTATTTGATTGATTTGACCTGGGCATGTATATATGTATGTACTCTGCTCAGTACTTCACAACAACACCAACTGGAAACTAACCAGAAAGTTTCAACAAAGTCCAGTAACAACAACCAGTGTGTCTAGTGGAGTAAAACCAACAAAGAAAATTCCTCAGTACATCAATATTATTGCTCTGTTGTTAAGGCATGATAAGAAATCATTAGTCATTTTTACACTTTATTTTAATATATCCATTACCTCTTCATAATCAACCCCCCCCTCCTTCCTCTCTCCATTCCTCCCACCTTCAACTCACACCCAGACCTTTCCCTTTCCACCACCAGCCCTGTCTCGGCCGCCGCAGCAGCCTAGGCCTCGGTGCTGGGTGGCGGGCAGGTTCTTGTACACGGCCCGGCTGTACGGGATGAAGCACAGGCCCAGCTGGAGGTGACGGGCCAGGCGACAGTAGGCAGCCAGTGCCAGGACCAGCAAAGGGGTGACCAAGAGGAAGCCCACCACCAACAGAGCCACGCAGCCTCCATCAGATAGCAGGTCCGAGCAGTAGGGTGTCGTCCCGTGGGGGCGGACCTAGGGGAGACAAGGAGATAGAGCACACACACACACGTTCATACCGGTGCATCCACCCAGCTGGAGCAGTTCCCACCCAAATTATTATTCTGCTTACGTGGTCATCTTTGCAATGCAGGATAGAGACGAAGTTCTGTATTATCTACTGTATTTGCATATCTGGGTTTTTATTGCTCTTTAAATACAAAACAAGGAGTTTGATAAAGCTGCATGGTGATTATAGACCAAACAATTAACTAGCAGATAATTGATAATAAAAATATATATATATCATTGGTTGTTGCCCTAGTGTATAGAACATTAACTATTTTAAACACTTGGGTGAAGTGCAGGCAGGAGCAGATAAGGACAGAAAATGATGTGTTCTTTATGGTATGTGTGGTATGATATATATAACACATGTTCACACGCACTGACTCCCTTTGACCACTAAAGGCTACATTTAATGAAAAGAAAGGAACTGGTAGGCACTGCTGTGAACCATCAGTTTGTCAAGGAGATTTAAAGACGTTGATCAGTATATAGCGATCAGAAATATAACAGTGGGGAGTTAGAAGAGGAGGTATGAGGGTCAGGATTGGAGTGTGGTGGAGGAATGGAGAGACAGCAGGTCTGAATCATCCTTATCGGCCCATGAAAGATGACGTGAACAAGTTAAAAAAGGTTTGCAGGACCATGGGAAGTTAAGGGGGAGAGGACTGTTTATTATAGAAGATGACGTACTGACAAGGTACTTGACAAGCTGGTGTGTCTCTGAAAAAAAAAGATCACTAAGATGAATCTTCCTGTAAGCTCAGAGTTAAGGGTGTGTCATTGAAAAACTGTTGATTTCTGATGTAGGAGTTATTGTACATCTTCATGCTCTCCAAGCCTGAAAAGTCTCTGAAGATGGAAATTGTCAAGTGCTTTATTGTACAACTTTTCCCCACAAAAGTATAGAAATATTATATTCCTGTTTTTCCTGATAAATAGTGAAGTTATTGCCGGCTGAGGAGGGAAAGAAGAGCTTTTAGGAAGGGAGGGCAGGGAAAGATTAAGAGAGAGAGAGAGAGTTTTAACTACAGCGCAAAAAACTGAAGGGTATCAGAGAGTGCAGGGGAGCGTCAAGGGTAGGAGTTGTAACAGATAAGACTCACACAAGTATGCCTGTGTTTGTTTTTACATGGTGAGGCTCCAGATCTGAGCCCTTTAAGGGAAGGTGGGCTTGTTTCTTATGTGTTTTTGGTTGATAATTAAAAACAGAATCCCCTCAAAAACACTCAAAAACAGTGTATCTATCTAAGGGTATTACATATAATATAATACTATTATACAAGGAACCCTAAATACTGTCCTTCCTTTCTGTCTCTACTTTTTTTTCTCACCCCCACCTCCCCTCTCACCCGATTTTGATTTCTCCCCCCTTTCTGTCTTCCCAGGTCCTGGTTAATCCTCCACTAAGCTGCTGTCACATGAGGTCTTTTCGTTTAGTGAGAGAATCCTGGTCTCTCCGGTCATTAAAAAAGATCGTTGACCGTTGGTATGTATTAAGTCTCTGAACCATTTTGACTTATTCGGGTAGTTCAGGTTAACGCTTTGTGACTGACAGGTCAAGTGGGTTGTTTGGTATGAGTTTTACATTTTCAGACGTTCTCAACATCAACGTGTGTATTTTCAGATTTTGTCTTTTTTGAGGCATCCAACTAGTTTTCTGCTCAGACATGTGGCTCCCTGGACTCCTGACCCTTCGCCCCCCCCACCAGTGCACCCATCGCCTCGACATCTGAGAGAAACTCAGAGCTTGTGTGATTATATAACCTCTCAATTGCTGAGAGCCACGTTAAGCTCCAGGCAGAACTATTTCAAACTTCTGGATCAAAGTTATGAGATTAGGACTTTCAGGTCTTTCAACAAGGATGAATGTGGTCATCTCCCCTCTCATCTTTTCCTCTCATCTTTTTTGTTTGGATGTAGCAAATGTTGGTGTAAACATTTACAACATTTATTCCTACTAACGTGTAAAATAAAGCAGTGTAAACTCTTTTATCTTACTTACTGTAGAGTGACAGAGGAAGCCAAACACCACCATGACAGTGGCCGGTGTCAGGATGGTCCCGAACACCAGCCCGGCGAGGCAGGCATTGATTGCAGCGATCAACAGGTTCTGAGCCGTCACCAGCACCGAACAGGCCCAGCAGTCCAGGGACCCCCGCAGCTCCAGAGGAGCTTCACTGCCCCCACCGCCACTCTCAGCTGCAGAGTAAGGAGGAGGTACGACCACACGTGAAGGGGTTTCTCTGCCACCGCCCACAGCGGCGGTGGAGGCCAGAGAGTTGGTGTGGATGAGCTGCGGGTGGTGGTGGTTGTTGTGGTGGTGATGATGGTGGTGGTGAGGTGGCAGTTCTTCAGACAGGTCCAAGGCCTGGTGGTGGGCCCCCTTCTCTAGAGTACCGCTCATACTCATAGTGAACTGTGAACAAAAACAAAAGGGTGTAAAATAGAAATATAATCAGAAATGCAGACAGATGTTGTGATGTTATACTGATTACTGTGTTCAGACATCAGATCTAATAGAAAAAGCTTTTTTGAACCTAATCAAATTCCAGTCTTCAAAGGTTTAGTGGCCCCGGGTTCACCAGGAGGTTGTAGGTTTTATCAGTCAGGAAGCTAGCCTTGTGTGATGCCGTCCATGAGGTGATGATTATCAGATAGCTGATTGGCCAAAAGGAAAGGGGCCCATAATTGCTATATGTTGTGTGCAGCTGAGAGATGAAGGCTAACTGGCATCAAAGTCTGTCTGTGTACATGGGCGTGTTGCTCGCTGCACATGTGCTCGTGTTTATACGTGTTGTCGAGCCAGTGTGTTGAGTAGAGATGTTTTTATAAGACGTATTGAATCCCCGCAGACCCACGGCTGTAATTTCATAACTGAACGAGCGTCCGTGTTAAATGTGAGTGTAAAAACATGAACCACTCGATGGTGTCAGAAGTATCACATGTTTATGTCGTGATCATGATCAACACTACCACTCTCACAAAGTTCACATATTAAAATTTGAAGGGCCAAAGATCACTCAGAAGGTCTCCTAAAATGTAGCAGCATTTAGCTGTATGTGTAGTTTGTATTCCTTCTGTGTTAGGACAGATTTGATGAGGTAAGCAGCTGTGACTGGTACACAGGACATCCTCACTTGTCAAAGGTCAGGAAACAGCGATGCACCAACCACACGGCACATCTCTGAGTAACAGAACCAGGCCAACAGGCCAACTGCCCGAAAACGACTGCAATGGAAATATCCACGTAAGGATGTCATAGCTAACCAGTCACTGTTATATTTATCCGACAAGGCAGACTATAGGTGTGTGTTTAAAAAAAAAAAAAAGACTTGATTTGAAGATATTGATGTTGAAATGGAAACAGTTGCTTCATTTAATAAATCTAACATCCAGTCATCCAACTCAGTGACACTTATGATATGTTTGGGTATTTGTTAGGAAAGAACTTCACTACACTTCCACACTCTCTCGACAATCTCTCGAATTGACGGCAGCAGACATTCATTACGATGCTATCCTGGGTGCTTTAGTGCTTTAGTGCTTTAGTGTTTACTTTCCACGTCTGCCTGCCATTGTTGTCCCCAAGTGTTGTTTTAAGATGGAAGGTCATGCAGGAAGCACTGACAGGAAAGCGTATATGTGCACGGGCTTGTGTGCGCTGAAAATAAACGTAGCTGCTCCACCTGTTTCACTGTTGTTCTTTGAATAGAGTTTTCTTTGAATAACATGTCGTGTCATTGTTTGACCCACATTAAGGAATTCTAAATCAGGAAGGGATTATGTAACGGAGTCAATGCAGCTACCACATGGTGGCACGGTGTGTTTACCCAATATGTAATATGTTTTTAAGCTTTTCTGTCAGTTGGGTAAAAACATATTAAACACATGCCCAGCCAGTTCTCAGTTTAATAATGCATCCAAAGCCACATGGAGATTTTCTATTCTATTATTCTATGATTCTATTCTATTATTCTATGATTCTATTGTCTGGAACAAGACATCCACAATAATTAATTGTATATTTCTCCTTGTAGACTTTGCAGACACTTGCTGCAGCACTCTAATCTCTGATCAGTTGCATGAAAACAGCTCAGAGGTGGAATCATAATATAGCGACGTCGCTACGCTTGTACTCACATTGTGCTGTGGGGCCCGGTACACCTCTTGCTGTTCCTCCTCCAGCTTGCTGCTTTTCTTACTTCTTCTCAAGACCACTTCTGCCCCAGTCAGTCGCCCACGAAACACCTTCTCTCCGCACACTTTAACTTTAAGTCCTCTTAGTTTTTCTCTTAATCTCTTCTATTCAAAAGTTCTCTATCTGAGAACAGGATTAGTCTTTCCCTCCTTTCTTTGTTAAAAGGAGCTTTCATGTGATTTCTGAGGTTCCCTCCTAAAGGCCTTATCTATTTAGTGGTGGTATGTTGGTATGTTGGCTTCCTACAGCTCTGCTCTCCTGCTGCTTCTTCTCTCCACTATCCAGAGTTGTCAGAGGAACTGATTAAGTCCCAGAGTCTCTGTTTTCTTTTCCACACGCAACATCCAATTCCTTATGCTGTGGTGATGAAGCAGTAGCACAGTAGAGATGCTCCCTCCTCAGCTGCTGGGAACAAACTTCACTCACAGCCTCTAAGGTCTTTGTTTTAGATGTGTGTCAGACTTTTCTGTCTGCCTGCCCTCCTTTTTTTTTTTGATTCTTCATCTGAGTGAGTCCATCATGCTGTATGTCCTTCCCTCCTCCCGCGCTCCCTGCATCCATCCCACTCTCTCTCTCTCTCTCTCTCTCTCACACTCCACCCACAAGGCTTATCAGCCCCCCTGCCTTTTTCCAACAGCTCCTCTCAGCACATGCATTCCACCTCTTATATCCAGGACATGCTTACACCCCCTCTTTACTCTGTGCCTGTTGCAATGGGGGCTGGGTGTTGCAGGTTAGGGGTCAGAGTGAGAGGGGCTTGCGTGATAAGTTGAGGTTCAGGAGAGCAGAAGACGAGGGGGAAGGGCAGCAGAGACAGTTTTTGGTGTGTGTGTGTTAAGAGTAGTAGAGAGGAGGAATCATGGTGCTAAACACATAATTAAGATTGTCTGTTATTTACTGCAGCAATCTTGAAAAAAGTTCAAGAGGATTCATGCTGCTGTTTGCATTTGTCTGATGAGACTTTTCAGACTATCTGTGAATTTATTGCGAGATTATTGCTTAGTATTATGCACAAAGTATTCATATAAGTTCTTGGTATAATTGTCATAAAACAAGACCAGGTTATGGCTTGTTAGTAGCTACTGTTTCATGGCGTTTGGTATGTATGTGGTACCTGGAGTCCCCTCCATTGCTCTGCATGTGTTTGTTTTTTAAGAGCAAGGAGAAGTGGAAAAGTGTGATAGGCAAGAGTGATGTTTTTTTTTCTCTACAGACATGTAGGGTTAACTATTTCACTAGAAACTTCTGTCACATGCTGTAAAGTCATCTGAACAGGGTCCCATAATTACTGAAGTATCTAGTAGTGACTTATTAAATCAGTATCTTTTTTGTACACATGTTCCTTCAAATGAAGAGCATATTTTAAGTTCTATAATCTTAATCTAATACAAAGTAATTCAGCAGAAATGTAGCAGGAAGCGTAACCCCGATGACCCTGTGTTCTGTCGGAGCTGCTGGTCTTTTCTGTAGTGTCTGCACTAAATATTCAAAATGAATAAACGGGGAAGTACGCATACTGTTGCACCTTTATTCATTTCTGCAGGGATATCAGGTTTCCATTAGCACCGGTGAAGCTGAAAGGGGGTTTCAGTACGGTGAGTAGAGTTAAAGCAGAGGAAACCGTGTTTTTGGCCTGTTTCCTCCTCTTGAAGGACGTGGTCTCTGAAAGTGCGACGTTTACCTTGCTGCCCTCAGAACATCCTGTTTTTACATTTCAAAATTTGAAACATTAATAACAGACATCCACTTATTTTTACTAAGAATTCTGTGTTGTTGGGTTAATATTAAATAGTTGGATCATGCTCAGGTTAATATTACTGCTGTTGTTGTGGTTTTCACACTTATTCACTTTGATAATGTGGTCCTGAGGCAGCCCGTGCAGTCTGAGAAAAGATGTGCTGGAGAAGCTGATTCAGTCTTTGTTTTCAGCTGAGGTTTAAAACTTCGTGTTTTATAAGATGAGCAGCAGGAGGCTTCAGAGCAGTCATTTCATGATGCGAAGATAAGCGATGGTGTGCAGTCGAGGAAGAGGCATCAGTCTGCTGTGTTTACAGTGCGAGATGAAATGCGTTATCGGGAGATGTGGTCTAGATCAAATAAAACTGCTGTGGAATACAGGACAAGAAGAGGACGATGAAGTAAGGAGAACAAAGACCGAGGAAAGCAGCAATCAGTTCAATGATAAGAAAAGATCAGAGCATAAACTCAGTAATTACTCTTGTCTGATCCTGATTTTCTACACTTTTTCCTCTACTTTGAGCTTGCGATGTTTTATTTACTTCTAGTCCGTCTTTGTAGTCCTGTGTAAGTCTTGACTGTGACAGAAAGGGCCACACAGACTCTCCTTTGGGGAAACTTGTTATTACCTGATAAAAGTAGTTACTACATAATCTTTCTTCTCATGCTCAACAGGAGCACCATAAACAAAACTTCAAAGTTTTGTGTGGTGGTGGTGATTGGACAGCTGACGTACTTTGTCTTTGTGAAGGGACGAGCCTTCACCACCTCTGTCACCTGACTGCGGCGGGGTGGGTGGATGGATGGACGGATGGACGGAGGTGGTTTTTCCTGTGTGGGCTGAAGCAGGATTTCCTTCAGTCTGTCCCTTCGATGGCCCCCGTGGCCTTTTACTTGACCCGAGGACATAGCGATATTTGCCTGGAAACACTGAAGATGTTTTTCAGTGTTTCCAGGCATGGGGGGGGGGGACACCTGCACGGCCAGTTTCTGTATCTGACCTTCCTAGTATTACTAATGTCGGGATGCATAATTGTCAGCTAGTTATCATGTTATATATGATAGTATGTATGTGATAGTACTTTTTTGTGTGCAGCAAAATGATCTGAAATAAACTTTATAAATATCATTAAAAAATGATGATGGTGATACAGATATTCAGATAATCATGGGGTAAATAACGCAACAGTATGATTCAGCAACATAGATAGAGAACACGTTCCTTTTATACAAGTCAAGTACATGAGAATAAGGAGGAGGTTGTGTGTTGCATCAGGCACAGTGGAAGATTTTAAGCATTAGTATTCTAATAAACTCCATGGAGATAAAGTAAAGTTGTTGGAGTGCCTATTATAAGCGAGGAAACTGAAGCCCGGGCAGTCTTGTTGCTGTTCCCTGCTATTTCCTGCTTTGCTATCTGTAAACTTCTACCGCTTGTACAATCTCCTTCCTTAGTTTACCCTGGATGCTGATGTCTAAATGGAAACTTTTCTATCAACTTTCTTGCCTTATTTTCTCACACGCACGTCTAACAATAGCGCGCTCAAAGCGTGAGGACGTGATCGACAAGGCTGAAGGATACGGCTTGTTATTGTGAGAGCGGAGTGTAAATGGGTTTAAGGTGGGTCGTGATACATTTCAGAGCAGTGAGACGGCCCTAATGGTGCTCTAGCTATAGTGGCCCTGAAGGTTACTCTACCATACCGTAGATATGATAGATATTGATCTAACAGTCTAACTACTTTGTTTTATTCTCTTCATACTTTTCTGAGATTAGTATTTTCATATCATTATGTGGAAAGTATCTTTTGATTTACCAATACGGTTACTGTCAGATTACTGTGGATGTAAGTACTAGAAATATATATTTCAGAGAATCCACTCATTTCTGGATTTATCAAAAAGCGTTTATTATTAATAGTCATAGTAATGTCACACAAATTCACAAAGTGTTTAAGACATGTCTGGCTCAGTTTGGTGTGTGTGTGTGTCTGCAAGTATGTCTGTGTGAATTCTCTAAACAGCGCAGTTATAAATAAATGACCACAAAGAGAAGGAAAAAGGGGTAAGGTAATATTGCAACAGGAAAAATAGAATTCTCATTTTAAGAAGACAAAAAAAGAAAAAGAAAAAAAGTTGTTCAAAGAGAACATTTAGCACCATCTATCCCGTTATATTCAACAGATAATATCATAAAAATCATCAAAATCTCGTCTAAAACCCCCTACATTAAAAAATAAAAATAAAATAAAATTACCATTTCTCAAAACACTTTGGGAAAAAAGTCATTTTTTTTCCTTAATGAGCATACAAACACAGCATTCCATTAGTCATCTTCTCTACGTGAGCAGTGTGCCTATCGTCTACAGGAAAGGTGGCGTTATATTCAAGATAAAGATATCATTTAATATATATCAGAAGTAAAAAGGCAGGAGTCATGAGAGAAGCAAGCACCAGAGAAACGGCAGTCTCCACTCCCGCGGACACACAACCCCCACATTTCAGTTCCTACAGAGCAATCGGTCACCATTTAAAAAAAAAAAAAAAAAATCAAACTTGTTCAACCCTAGTAAAAAAAAAAAAAAAAGGGAGAACATTGGTATCCAATAAATAAAAAATAGAAGAAATGTTTTAAATTAAATGTACAATACAAAAAAATCCAGAAAATACTAAAGTCTGCATATTGGAACAAAACAATCCAGAGGTACAACACACAAACACCAGATGATGATAATAATAATGATGATGATGATGATTTTTTTTCCTTTCTTTTTTTCAGAGCTAGACGTAATGAACAACAACAAAAAAAAAAGACCTGATGATGTGTGACAACTGAATATTAATCTCCAGAAGAAATAAAAGTAGAATTCATAAAAACACAAGATTTACAACACATACAAGATTCAAATGAAGCCCCCCCCCCCTCAAAAAAAAAAAAACCAACCAAAGTCATTAAAACCCGTATGTTTTGAAGCATTTCCAAACAATTGTTTTTTTTCTTGTTTTTTTTTTTTTTTTTAATTCTTAATGCTTTAGAAAAATGTTCATATCTCTATTATTAGTATTTTTCATTTTTATCTTTTCTAAATACAAGTGACAAGGCCAATGTGGTATATATCTAGGCTGATCTAGTTTAGAAAAAAAAAAACAAAAAAAAAAACCAAAAAAACAAAATTATTTTTAAAAAAAGACAGCACCCCACAAAAATTGCAAACAGCATGTACAAATTTCAGTATTCAAGACAACAGAAAAAAAAAATCTTTCTGGTACTGACAGAGAAACACGCCATTGAAACCATCAACTACCCTCCACAGTTTGTTCAACGGCAGCACCAACTGCCCCCCTGGTTCTCAACTTCATTGTTGCCAAGGGCGTCTGGTCGAAAGCACCATTTGAAAGTAAACTGGTATTTATTGGCGGCTTGGTATTTCTTTTTGTAAACAGTAATGATGCGTAAACGTATTCAACTGGCTGTTCGGCAAGTATTAGCAGTAGTAGTAGTAGTAGCAAAAATGATCTTAAATAATGTACGTTGAAAAAAAAACAAACCAAAAGTTGAAACTGTCTTTTTGTCCTGGCTTGCAGGAGTTTTGGTTATGGCTGAGGAGACGCAGAGGAGGGAGGGGGTTCTGTCACCGGGAGGAGGAGGAGGCCTAGCGACACGAGACACAGAAGTGACAATTCATTAACAAATAATGACATCAATGCGAGTTAAAAAAAAAAAAAAAGGACCATCCAACTTCTGACTGGCAACAACTGGGCTGTGAACAAAAATCAGCGTTTGCTCACCAGACTGAAGGAGTCATAAGTGTTCATGAGCTCCTCTATGGAGTATTGCTCCAGCACCACTACGTTGGTCAGGTTGGGGCTACGCTGCCGTGCGCAGTCCTCACAGTGAACCACATACGTCTTCCTGCTGTTGCTCTCACTTGTCACAAACAGCAAATTGAACACCTCCACCTGTAACAGAGGACAGAGCGCATTAAGAAACTTTTCTTAAGATGTGGTTGGTAAGGTTTTGACTATCGCTATTCACTGAATTTGCTTTGCTCGTGCGAAAGTTGCTCGGTTGCTGTGGTACGAAGAGGTTTGTGGTTAGAGAGGCTGAAAGCGACTCACGTCACACTCGTTGCAGTAGTAGGCGGGCTCGTCTTTGACCCGACTCTGATAGGAAATCTTCTTGCCTGCAGCAACTAGTTGGTCCCGCAGGACCTGGATGTGCTTCATGGACTGCAGCAGGCAGTGTCTGGCAGAAAAGATAAGGAGAGCAACCTTCATGTAAAACGCTACCGAATAATCAATCCATTAACATTAGAACTTTGACATAGGAGGCAGTGGATTTGTTACACAGAGAGATGTCGGTTAAATAATATTAGAAGCATTTTTTCAGTCTAACCTCCATGAAGGTTTTATTGCAGGGCCGGTAAGTTCGGTGCTCTTTGCTTGTACTCACTTGATCATCTTGTAGGTTTCTGGGTCATTGATCTTGACAACACGAGCCACGTTCCAGGACACATGGATCATGGGGACTATGGACTTAACCTTCTTCACTTCGTTCCACTCAAACCTCTCCAGGGCCAGCTGGTACTGGTACCCTGTAGATCCACATGAAGCAGTGTTGGAGTCACTGAGCTCTGATGTTCTTATTATAGCGCTGAAATAATCTGTGTGTGGTATATATTCCTTACCACTGAGTGGTCCAACGTTCCAGGCGATGTTGTTGCACCAGCCTACGGCCTGAACCCAGTGAACAGTCCCAGCGTTGATCCATACCAAGTCTCCTGGCCGCTGGATGAAGCGGTACACAGGGATGTTAGCCTTGTAGAGGTCCTCCAACACCGGCCACCAGGACCCTGTCAGGTAGTCCACCCCATGTCTTAGCAAATAAAGAGGAAAACATGTTAGATCTTGATGTAAAGCTCTGTAAATATAAACTGACTGAATGCCAGCTGGTGTTTTCAGATTTTACTCACTTTTCACAGAAGTCACTGATGGCGTGCCAGTAGTTCTCATGAACAGAGAACCACTCACAGTCTCCGGGGCCGATGTTGATGTTCACCGAGCAAAAGTTGTTGTTCTCCTGGTGACCTGTTGAATGAGGTCAGAAAATCCTCTGTCATATATAATGAGATTTAATGTTGTTACACTAAAGTCATATTCCTTATTCATTGAAGACGGGGAAGTAGCAGGCGTGTGTCCTTCACCTGGTGTTCGGCTCCCTGGAACCTTCATGTAGAGCTGGACAGTGTTCATGCCTAAGATGGTGTGGCCGACATGGCTCAGCATGTTTCCGCTGGATGCTACACGCATAAATGCCGGCAGCTTCTGCAGCTCCTGTAGCTGGGGCTTCCACCTTAGCAGAGAGAGAGAGACAGCAGGTGAGAACAAGTTCCACAAAGTAGAAATAGTCTGAAAATCAGCTGCACAGGAGCCCTTGCTATGTAATTGTTGCAGTGTTGATGGCCACTAGAGGGCAATGCAGGTTTACATTGATATGTTGAAGTTGCTCACCTCTTGGGATCTGACAGGTCAATGTTGGTCCCGAATTTAATGATCTTTCCCACTGATTTCTGCTCACCACTGAGGGAAAGGAAAAAGCATTACTACATGTGACAAAACATCAAAGTGTTTTAGTGAATCTTTATATTCCTGTCCTTACCTGCTACTTTCTTTAGAGCCGTCCTTGATGGGCGTGTCAGAACAGTTGGATGGCTTCTTCTCATCATCTTCATCATCCTCCTCATCACTGCCTTTCTCCTCCTGAACACAGGAATGTTAATCAGCTGGATCGCAGGTAGCAGGTAGTAGACGCAGTGTCACCAGTAAGTACTGTGTATTATTCTTTACCTGTAGACTTTCCTGGAAGCTGGACGCCTGGTACTGGGCGTACTTGGCAATGGTGGTGTGGGAGCGGCTGCTCTCACAGGGCCACGTCTGACCCGTCCCACTGGGGTCCCAGTTCTCATCAGCAGGCTGCTGCACCTGAGTCCTCACCTCCACCGCCTGCTCTGCATTGGCTTCCACCAGTGACTTTGTAGAAAACAGCCCCAGGTCTGAAAAATAAGAGGAAACATTAGGGTTTGTGTTTTAATTTATCTCATGTGTATATAGCATGGACCAATGACACGTACTACCACTTGCACCTTAGCTAAGACTAGAGAGCTACAGTATACCCTTTCACTATAAGTATCAGGGCTGCTTAGAATTGAGTTTTTCATGTAAAATCGATGTGTAAACTTACTAAGTCGTAGGGATCCAGCCAGGCCTCTGATGACAGTGACAGGATTCTTGGGGTCTGTACAGAACTGCAGCAGCACGGGGGAGAAGGCATCCCTCTTGCTCTCCAACTACAGGAAAGAAAAATGATGTCATGTACTGTAAAAGCACCACAAGAGGGCAGCACATGCAAGTCCAAGTGCATTGTATTGCAATATCTGTTTATTTGGTACACTATAGATTAAGCCAAATGTATGTTCTGTTGCTTTTAAAAAATGTATTAACGGTATCTTTTTAATACACATTAGTGACGACCCACCTTTGTTCCATACCCTAATTTATATTGCATGAAATCTAGTACAAATAGTGACTTACATAGATGCTGGGTGTAGGAGGATTGAGTTTCTCTCTGGGAATAGGTTCCTCCGAGTTCATGATCGGCTTGACAGAGAAGGCTGGCAGCAAATAGGATTCTCTGAACTTCCCTTTCACTCTGGCACCCCTAGTACAAGATAAAGATGCAAAATGTGAGATTTTACAGGTTTCCATTACGCCTATTTTGTACTTGATATAGCTGATGAACAATAATTTCAGACAGGCATTTTTACTTAAACTTCACCCTGTTCACAGAAATGCATTTTTAGAAGTCTCCCTCCACAGTGCACTTACTTGCAGGATCTGATGATTTCACTGGCAGTGTTCTTGATGCTGATTTCTTCCAATGGGATCCTCTTTTCCTCCACCTCTGAGGCAATGAAGGTCTCCCTGTCCCCGCTCTCCACTTTGATTAGACGGATCTTCAGCTCCTTGGGCGGCCCATCCGACAGCGCCTTTAGTTTTAAGAAATCTGTGGAACCTAGCGAGGAACCGGTTTCAGTGCCTCTTTTGTGCTCAGACGATCTTTCCCCAGAATTTCTCGAGGTCCATTCCCCTTGCTCCTCTTCACTGGTGGAGCTGGCACCCGATGCGTCCGTACGTTTCTTTTTATTTGCGTCGTAGTAACTCCGATTCTTCTCAGACCCCTCCTTGCGCTGGAGGTTGAGGTCTCCGAGAATTCTACGATCCTTCTCCTTATGGCTCTTGCCATCCTTGTGCCGTTTGTGGCCGGAGCTGGAATGAGTGGATGAAGATGACGACGATGACGAAGAAGACGATGAAAAGGCCATCTCCTCTCTCTTTTCTCTATGCTTCTTTTCTTTTCTATCTTCATGCTT
This sequence comes from Pampus argenteus, assembly GCA_036937835.1. Classification (NCBI taxonomy): domain Eukaryota; kingdom Metazoa; phylum Chordata; class Actinopteri; order Scombriformes; family Stromateidae; genus Pampus; species Pampus argenteus. Next base: position 9,526,569 of record CM072860.1, read on the forward strand.
CCTGCTGCTACTACCGTGGCTGTGACCGTGCTTCCTCTTCTTTTCTTTCTCTCTCTCTCTATTCCGGTTTCTGTCTTTCTCTCTGTGTTCCTTTACTTTCTCAGGTTTGTGTCTGTCCTCTACTTTGCCATCGGGTTTATCTGGGGAGTTCTTGTTGGGAAGCGACTGTCGACTAAGCATGACCTCACAGCTCTTGCCCAACTCTGCCAGAGAAGACTCAGAGATAGTTGTCAACCGCTGTTCCTCCTTGATCACCTTAATAGGCTTTATGGTAGGAATACTCTCCTTTTTTATCCTTTCCTCTGTCACTTCATCATCTCTCCAGACATCACTGTCCTCTATTTTTAGTTTCTTGTCTTCCAGCAGGTGAGGGGAGGACTTTGGAGGGGGAACAGCTGGACTGAATGGTGGATTTGTTGAATCTGATGTGGGGGAGCTGCCTTGCTGCTGGGGGCAGATATTAGGGCCCAGTGACAGTGAAGAGGAATATTTGACCCCAACCAAAGCTGATGGAGGGGGTCTCCCAAAAGGCCCACCGCGGTAAGCATACTTCTGGCTCCCTAGGACTGTTGCTTGTGACTTGAATATGCTGTTAATACCCGTTTGGTGCAGGTGGGGTCTTTGAGGTGGCGGAGAACAAGACGGGGTCTCTGAATCCTCTTCATCATCATCCTCGTCAGCCTCACTTTTAGTCTGCTCGGGGAGGCCGTAAAGTTTAGCCAGGTCACTGTGGCGGTAGTTGGTGTTCCCTACTCCCACTCCGATGTCCATTGACTGTTTAGGGTTCAGGGGGACATTTGCAGAAGGTTTAAGGTAGTCCTCGTCTTCCTCGTTGAGAGAAGATGTCCGGCTGCAAGGGGACGCCAGAGAGCCTTGGCGGCTGAGCACAGGAGGGCTAGCATGGGGATTGGAACCAAAGTCTTCCTGGTTGGGCTGATGCTTCAGTGCTGGGATCAGGTCTGGAGCACACAGGTAGCTCTTGAGAGGTGGGACACTAGGTGAAAAGTTGTCAAGAAGACCTGTGGATCCGGTCTTTTCATTGTTATACATCTCCTCTTCCTTTTTAATAGATTCATCCAGCATAGCCATAATGTTAGCCAGACCGTCAGGGAGTAGTGTGGACAACTCCGAGGGCTCCTCCTCAAACTGAGCACTGTCAGAGTCAGCGCTGCAGCTGCCTGCATTTTCCAACCCACTTCCTGTCGCCCTCTTATGGAGGATTCCCCCTGTGGAGCTGGGGGTGGCAGATAAAGGTGGTGGTGGCAGGTTTTCTCTGGGAAAAGCCTGATACAGTTTGGGGGGCTCTCGAAGTGCCAGGGTGGGGAAAGCATGTTGGCTGCTGTCTTTCTCCCTGGCTGAGTCTTTGGATTGGTTGGGTGCGGCTTGCATTGCCGGGGGCTTGTTGGGGTATACCGGCTGGTTCATCCCTGAGGTATTGTGTGTTGATGAGGGACTGAATGTCGTTCCGCCATTGTTGCTCCACATCTCCCTCTGCCTCTGCTTTTCTCTGGCATACTCAGTCTGAGGTGTAAGAGGAGGCGGCCGCAGTCTTTCTAGAGGAGTAGTGGTGTTGGGCGTCTGGCCTGGGGGGCAGGGGAGGATGCCACCACGGCTCAGCCAGGGGAATGGGGGTGAAGCCTGGGAGCTGGGGTGTGGAGGACCTGAAGGAGGTGCAGTGACAGAAGAGAGGCGTGGAGGTGGGGGTGTTGGGGAGGTGTTGCCAGAGAGCAGTCTCTCCAGATTCTCAATAGCAGTCTGCTCTTTGCCTTTTGCACTGCACAGTTCCTCCTCCCTCTTACGCTCCATTCTCCTCCTCTCCTCCTCTTTCCTCTCCAACTCCTTTTGTTTTTTCTTTTCTTTCTCCTGCCTCTCCAGTTCTCTCTTCTTTCTCTCCTGCTCGTGTCTCTCTGCTTCCTTCCTTTTCCTCTCCTCCTCTTGCCTTTCCCATTCTCTCTTCTTCCTTTCCCGCTCCTTTTTCTCCCATTCTCTCCTTCTCCTCTCTTCCTCCAGCCTCTCTGCTTCTCTCCTTCTCTCCTCTTCCTGCCTCTTCCTTCTCTCCTCCTCCTGCCTCTCCCATTCCCTCCTCTTCTCTTCCTCCTGTCTCTCCAATTCTCTCCTTCTTCTCTCCTCCTCCTTCTTCTTCTTTTCCAGCTCGTTCCTTTTCCTCTCCTCCTCCCGTTTTTGTCTGACCTCCCATTCTTTCTTCTGCCTCTCCTCTTCTCTCATTCTTCTCTCTTCCTCCTCTCTGTCCCTCTTCCTCCTTTCTTCAGCTTGCATGTGTCCCTCTAGCTCAGCTTCAAGCTTGTCTAGAGCCTCTTCGATGGACTGAGGGACAGAGGTTGGGGCTGGTGGATGAATCTGTTGCTGAGAGTAAGCCCGGGTCGAGACAGAGTCTGGTTGATGACCCAGTCTGGAGGAGAGGCCTGGATTGGATGGCTGAGGGGCAGAGTTGACAGTGGGACAAGGAGGTGGGTAGTATGCTGGAGGAGACCTCGGATGGGGATTTGAAATTCTGCTTGTAATTACACTGTCTCCTGTCCTCTGGCGCCCTGAGGAGAACAAAGACGATGATGATGAGGAACATGCAGGAGTTTGCTCCAGTTCAGCCTGAGCATGGTGCGATGTCTTCCCCTTCATGGGCTGGGGCTTTGTGGGTCCATGTTGTTGTGGTCTGGGCAGCCCGTGTTGGTGGGGCTGGTTGGCAACAGCAACCTGGCTTTTCTGACAACCTGGCTGCAGCAGGGCATTCAGCTGAGAGGTGGGGCTACTGACGGTGCTGGTGGCGCTGTGGGGTGCTGGCTCTCTTCCTCTCTGCCAACTGTTAGTACTGCTGCCATTGTTCACATGGCAACCAGCAGGGGGTGTTGTGGTCACCGTGGACACACCAGCCACAGTCACACCACCAGAACTGCTGCTTCTGTTGCTATAGCCGCCAACGGAGCACTGGGACATGGGAAGATTGGGGGTGATGACAGGAGTACGGGTGGAGTTGGTTAGGGGCAGAGAAGGGCTGATGTGAGGGTGACGCTGGGAGGGAACTGGAACCCGACTATCCACGACCTGATTGTGACTCTGCTGGCGCTGAGGTAGCAGTCCTGGAGACCTGTAGATGCCCGAATCCTGAAAAGACACATACAGAGTAAATGTCAATGAATGAATTATAATGAAATAATAATAATAAACTGCAGCTGCGTGAACAGTTAAAATGTGAGCCTGTTTATTTTGGAATAAAAACACCCACTGCTTTATAAAAAGGATCATAAAACTAATATACACACACAATGAGCTACTGCATGAATGACTTGTACTCACTAGGGAGTGACTGCTGGGCCTGCTCTGGTATCTCCAGACCTCATGGGGCCCATTTTGCTGAGGTACTGAGGTGTTGCTGGCAGGAGGAGGAGGAGGGGGACCCTGGTGCCCTGGATGAGGCTGGAAGGGGCTGTAAGGCACACGGCTGCTGCTCTTGTTGCTTGACGCAGGTGGGTTTGCTGGTGACGACTGGGCATGTAGGTGTTGATCTCTGTCCCCCCTGGTTGGGGTAGATGCCGTGTGAGAGGTAGCGTGGCTGCCACCTTGGCCCCCAATGAGAGGGCCTCTCTGGTTGTGAAGACCACGAGGCTCCATGGCTTGGCAGGGAGGAGCTAGCCCAAGTTTGGAGCTGGGGCTGGGGTAGGAGGAGTGAGGGGACTGCTGGTTTACAGCCTGAGGTTGGAACGTGTCTTTTTGTAGCTGAGTAGCACATCCATGGTTGTAGCTACCGGGAGAGGAATTCGGTAGAGGGGAGAGGGTCGAATGAGTGGAAGAAGCAGGAGAGGACTTTTGGGTGAAGCTGCCCATTCCTTGTTTGTGGGTTTCCTGATAAAGAATCAAGATGGAGTAAGAATGCAACAGAGGATGATTAGAGTCATATAAAAACTAACGAAGGATCTAATCACTGCTGCTACTTAACAACATGGGAAAAGGAAATCAATGTTGAGCTTGGTGTTATTTACAGTGCAGCAAACAATACTCTCAGTGAGGTTCAGACAGCTAATGGAATCAATACAACTTTATGGCACCACTCAATCCAATTAAACTTTTCCCATTGATTGCAGTCAATAGAAAAATATTTAACCCCTATGCTCCAAGTAGCCTATATCCAATGAAAGCGTATCTCCTTACTGTTCGGACCTGGAAGTCATGTGACGGTGGGTTCTTGCGGTCAGAGGACTGAGGCTGCCAGGGAGTGCTGTCCTTGTGAACGGGGTTCCAGAAGGCCGGTTTTGGAGGGAGGTGGTGGACTGACGACTGATGCTGTGATGATAAAGACTGGCCCGGGCCAGAGAAACGCTGCTGCCCAGGATGAGACACCTGCACAGTGAGTGTGACATTAGGATTTTTTTTGACTGAAAGATCCGACTAGTAAGAATGACAAACAAAATTGTAGAGAGCGTGAGTTTTGGTATTAAGGTTTGTTCCAGTCTGATACCTGATCTGAACTCTTTTTCCTCTTGCTGGGGCTTGGACAGTCCTCTGCTGCTGGGCGGGAGGACGGGTGCAGGGATGGAAGAGGAGTGTGCTGGATGACAGAGTGCTCCCCTAGCGGAGGGCCCGGTCTCTTCAACTGACCCCCTTGCATCTTCCCAGGGTAGCCCCTCTGCTGTTAACAGAAAAATGAAAGAAGTTGTAGCAGATGAGCAAAAACCAGCGCAAATATTGCAGCCAAAAGCTCAGTGACGGGCTACGACTGGAGTCTGCAGCGGCAGTGACAAAATAGGGGCCGTTCTGTATGGATGATGAAATATGATCATAGCCAATTAGAGCGCCCATACCTGATGCACCTGAGCCCACATCTCATCTCCCAGCAATTGTGCACCCCTGGGAACAATCTGCTCCTGAGGACCCCCAAACTAAAGCAGACAAGAGAAACAAAACAAGAGACTGTGAAGAGAGCCATTTACCTGTCTTTAATCTACGAAAAACTCTTTAACTCTAGTGCGGAAAAGCCGCCGTGAAATCATCAGGACAATTGTCACTCACCTTCAGCAGTTGGTTGGGCCTGCTGTGGGGAAGATGTGGGTTTGGGGGAGGGCCGCCGCTGCCTGCATAGCCTCCATTATGGAGACGAAGTGAGTGCTCATTGGGCAGGGGCACAACAGAATGTCCTTGAGGAGGAAGGTGGGATTCATACAGATGGCCTAGTTGCTCCCAGGCTCTGTGGGGAGGTGGAGGATGAAGATGATGATGATGAGGAGGAGGTCTCTGCTGCTCCCTCTGCAGACCTGGTAACATTGGCTGTGGGAGCTCAAGCTTCTCACCTCCTCGCATGGGCCTGGAAGGCAAAAATTAAAAGAATTAAATTAAATAAATATATACACAAAAGTGACCTGACAAACTCCAGAGAGTTCAACCTGTCATCTTCTGTAAATGAATTACCCTGCTTTCTATTTGTCTTCTTTCACTCATTATTTTGCGCACTTACCCATTACTAAAGAATTTACTGGGATGGTTCAGTCCGCCCATAGGACCAGGAGGTAGATGGGGAAGGAGCTGGTGTTGGTTCACTCCAGGCGAACATCTGATGATGACATGTCTATACATCAGCACAGTTTTCTATTTATTCTCCCAAATGTGAAAATATATTATAGCATTTATTACACCAAGGTTGTCCGAGCTTTTAGCTTTTAACACTTCTGCTGTAAAAAGGCTAGAGCACTAGTTTACAGTTCTAATTACAGGTTAGACCTGATGGATTAGAGTTAACAAAGCGGTTTGGCATGGTTTGTGTGTATGCGTTGTCAAGGCAACAGACCTGGCAGGTGGCTGCCAGGCGCGGCCGCCCCCGGGAGCCCACGGTCCCCGGTTGAGTCCATCCAGAGGGAAGGAATCCCGTGTGCCACGCCCGCCAAACTGCTCTACTGCGTGATGCATCCAGCCTACAAATGTTAGTAATGACAGTCATATAGTTAACACACAGACACACGTGTGGGACTGTACAACAACATGAGAACCTTTACCGGTAATAAAAATCTAATCACTGTATGTGGATTCGTGGTCAAATGGCAAACACACTCATTATGTGACACACACCAGGGTTACCTTAAAAATCTATTGCACCGCAACTACTACTTTATCCATTAAAATTACAGACTGTAGCCGAAGGGTCCAGACTCAGAAATATCACTTTTAGACGGCTATATTTAAGTTAGACAACAGCTCAGAAACTAAAAGAAAAAAAAAGCAAAGGGCATATATTTCTATAATCCACTATTTCTTTAAGGTAATACAACACCAGTATATTCTACCCATCACATATTCACAACAATGAATCAGATGTCTGTACTCACCAGACTAGCTGCGTCTGTGAAGCCCTCCACTGCAGCACAGAGAGGGCCTCACTCCAACACTGAGAATATCTGTACTGTCCGACTCCTCTGTCCTCAGCGCCGAGAACCTAAAAGCCTAATGGCTGGAGAGGGAGAGAAGAACAGGAGATCCACTATGAGAATGAGCAAGACAAGAGACACACTGAAAAGTCAATAAATGCCAGCGGGCTCTCTGTTATATAGGCTAGTTGGTGGGTGTATGTGTGCGAGTTTGAGAGCTCAGCCAGCCAGCCAGCCAGCAGGGAAGGGTGGAAGTAGAACATAACTTATATTTACTTGACGGCCCACATTATGAAGGATGTCTTTGTCTGTGTGCGACATGCGTTAAGGCAGCCTGTAGGAGGCGCAAGTAAACCAGTCACTTCAGAAAAGGATTATTACAGAGGCCCAGATGGCTCAGTGGGGAGCTCACCTATGAGGACAGACCTGAGGTCACTGTAATCCTTACTATGGGCCTTCTGATAAAGAGAGAGGGAACGACTGTGAGTGAGAGGCCTTGGTCGTGTGCCAAGTGTGTGTGGGTTGGAAGCGATGCCAAGTGTGCAAGCTGCATTTTCACATCAGGCTTGTGCTGGTTTAGTGCATGTGAGAGAGAATAGTGTACACACTTAAGTGGATGATTGTGTGTGTGTGTGTGTGTGCTGCAGTGATCTGAAGGATGTGTGTGCATGCCCGGTGGATACACTAAGGTTTAATCTCATTACGGCAGGCGTGATGGAGAGGGAGAGGGGGGCAGCAGCGACAGACGGTCTGAACAGGATGGTAGGATAGATTAAGGAGAAAAGATGGAGATGGAGAGGAGGGAAGGGATGGAGGGAGGTGGAGTGGAGAGTAGGGAACGGTGCCATGAAAACGCCCACACACCTTCCCACACATCCACATATACACACACACACACACACACATACAGCGAGACTACACAAAGGAAAACGGCTGAAGGGAAAAATGCATAAAAGCCGAGAGATAACTCCCTCCCCTTCCTGCTCTCTGAAACACCGGACACACACACACGCACAGACACACACACACACACACGGCACAAAAGACAGAAGGTGTCAAGATACAAAGAAGTCCACATTTCAAAGTACTTGTATTAAAAAAAGACAAAACAAAAGACATCCCCGACTAAACCTGAGAGGGATATGGTTGCGTTCACCAGCGCTGTTAAAAACTGGTGAAAAACAGTAGTTCAATGCGTCGCATGTCTCCATTAGCACAACAAGAAAGGCAACAATAACGTCAGTCACATGTAATGCATTACTTGGCGAGTAACAAGCCTTTATGCTAACAGACGCACAGGTCATGATTCACTTCTCTTGCTCAGCTCAGCACTCTTCCACCAGTTTTCCCAAATTAGCTCTGGTCATACGCAGTCCTTCCTCCCACCAGTTCCTCTTCTCTTCTGTTCCTTTCTTCCTCCCACCAACTCTGGATCTCTCTCTCTCTCTCTGTCTCTATTTAAAGCCCAGTAGGGGATATTTTCAGTCGTGCTACACTTTTAGCTCGTTCAGGAGGGGAGCTGTACAGTGACACATACACCAACACCACCACCCGTCTCTATCTCTTCCCTTCCGCTGTACAGGGATCATCGTCCACCAGGCGCTGCTGTTATGTGAAGATAGGCCGGCGGAGGTGCCGGTGTTAACTGTCAAGAGTTCTTTTCGACACGCTTTAAAGGCAAACTGATACAAAAACACACACACACACACACATACACACACACTCATGCTGAGCGTACCTTCTAGAGTAGCACCAAGTTATTGATTCACAGTTGTGTTAAGGCTCAGCTTCGGCTGCCAATCATCTCTCTGGGGTCTCCTCAACACTGAAAGACAGAGAAGACAGAAACATTTATGTCAAGCTGTCAGGAAAAACAACATGAAGCCAGGCTAACACAATGCTCAAAGCTATAATGCATTGCCTCTCATGAACTTTTAACTCCCTCGCATATGATATAATTCAGGATTGAGGGGTGGTCTCAGCTTTCAGCTGCTAGACAGCATCTCATCGCAAGCCCTCGCCCCTTTCCTACTGAGAAGGTGCCTGGTTTCAGAACAGTGTGTGGAAAACCTGAGGGAGGCTCAGAGGCGAAGGGGTGAATCAGCAGGGAGGCTGACACAATGACACGCTCACTCTCTCTTATTCTATTCTCCCACAGACACAACGGTGAGAATGACTGTTGAAGCTTAACAGGCGAGCAGACACACACACACACACAAGCACGCCTGATCCTGCTCTAACAGGAAGAGCCGGCGCGGTGAGAAATTTTCAAAACACGCGGCACTGTAACGGGGAAAAAGGACAGGGCGAGAGGTCTGAGTGCGATATAGAGGTACATGACCCGCTTGTGACTGGTAAGTGCAAACAGGGACACAGTGGTTAGGTTGTAATTACCACTTTTATAGAGGGTGTGTGTGTGTGTGTGTTTATGTCTGTTATGACCAAACGGTTGTCTATTCCAGTTGCTATCTTGGCTATCACGTTGCTCACAGCACAGTGCGAGGAACTCGGTATTCTGAAACCAGATAGTGTACACAGACGGCAGACAGTGTTACATACCAGCTCGGGTTCTATCAGATGATACTAAAGTGATACAACGTGGTTGTTCCAGATATGACGTGTACGCGAGGGGAGAAAACAGTGAAAGTTTTTTTTTTTATTCCGGGGAACCCCTGATGACTCAGCGCAAAAAGGGGAAAGGGCTTACACCACGGCACTCCCGTAAACTCCGCCCACCGGAGGGGGAACACTGTTTGAAGAAGTCAGGTGACCGGGGGCATCTTTCAGTGCAACCAATGCGACAGCGGTGGGAATTTCTCGGATTATTGTGATGTCACTTCTACTTCCTATGCCGCATGGGTTGATTGTGCGTGTGTGTATATGTGTGTGTGTGTGTGTGTGTGTTTAGAACAGAAACAGGATGTGATGCAGGAGGATGGGGGGGAGGAGGGAGTTTTTAATGGCCAAGAGAATAACCACTACTAAACCGCAGGTTTCAAGAGAAATGATGTAAAAGCTTTGATGACCTTCGCGTAAACTTCACGTAGTTGTGATGCTAACTCCCGAGAAGGTGGGTATTTGATTTAAAAAGTATAAACAGCTGTTATATTATCAATAGCTACCAAAGAGGTGACACAATTAACGCTTACATTACAAAATTTCCCCCACGGCTCTTATGCTTATGAAACTCCCCCCCTCCAATCGACACCAGACATCAAAAAGCTTTTCCTGTCAACACTCTCGTTGCTGTGGTTGCGTGTTAGTTATTGTCACGTCAGCCCTTAGCGATCAGCTGGGAGGCGGAGCCAAGCAGGAAGCTTTGGCAAGGAGACTAAAGCCGTGCCAACCGTCCTCAACCACACAAGCCAAGAAGCCAGAAAGAAAAATAAAGATGCTCTGTTGAATGCTCTCGTGTTTAACGAAGACACACACACATAGATAAAACAAAAAGATCAAGGTTATCACAGCTTACTTAGTGTGACGCTTACTTAGTCAAAAGCGTGCAATGTGCTTAATGTATTTGCCCTCACCCTCCCCTGCCAACCGCGGGTCTGCACCGGTCCCTAGTCAGGCAACCACACTGAGGCCATGTGAGGAAAATAGACTGCAGAGAGACGAAGGGGGAAAGGCAATGAGGGCATACGCTGCAAAAACCCACAACAGCTCAACAACAAGCTCTCATCCTGCTGGCAGTTAGTTCTCAAGAGTTACGATTCAATACAAGACGAATGATTTGAGATTTCTTATTTATTTATTTTTGGATCGATACTGTCTGGAAAGAGCAAGAGACGGCAGGGGAGGAGCGCCCTGAACACTAGGAGCTAGAGGGAGGTGAACTCAGGTAGCAGCAGAGTGTTACTGCCTTGGTAAAGTCACTGTGGAGCCTGTCTGATAAGAAATGAACAGATATGGCTGCTAGAAGTGGCAGATAACAGATAATAAAAAGGGAAAGTTCTGGGAGCACCACAGTTCTAGTCAAGGACAACGGAAAGGCCACGCATGTCTCTCTCTGTCTCTGTCTGTCTCTGTCTGTGTCTCTCTCTCTCTCTCTCTGTGTCTCTCTCTCTGTCTCTCTCTGTCTGTGTCTCTCTCTCATTACATAATCAGTCCCAGATAGAGACAGTGTTCTGGAGGATACACCATTTCTCTTTCTCTCTCTCACACACACACACACACACAGAGGAACAGCCAGCCTCCAGCATTCATCCACCCCCATCTTGTTGCCAGGCTCCCTGTGTGTGTGCGTGCGTGTATGCGCGCGTGTGTGTGTGAACGTCAGAGCATGCCGTTCCAACACAGTGATGCGGGCAAAATGCATCACATCCAAATCCTCCTGCACACACACACACACACAAACACACAAAATCAGAAGACGCTGTCACGGGGGCAGAATGGGTCAGCCGAGGACACGGCAAGCAAAGATAGTTCCTGCACACGCAAACACAGAAAGCATCTGACCTCCGGGATGGACGATTAGCTCCCGCTAGCTTCCGCATGAACACAACAAGCCTCCATCCAGATCCAGGGGACGCAGCGCTGACCTGACGCTTCGCCCGGGTACCACGCTGAGCTGCGGCGCATCAGCCAGACATAACAAGCCAGATAAAATTTGTCTTTTTTTTAATTTCGAGAAGTGCTTTGGCAGCAAAGCATTTAACAAGGGATGAAAAGGTTGAAATTTCGGACTCACTGATGAGAAACAGTCAGCCCTACAGTTTCGTCTGTTTGTGGAAAAAGAAACAGAACGCAGTGTGTGTGTGTGTGTGTAAGAGGGGGGGGCTGGGGGTTGACAAACATGAAAACACGAGGCCCCTTTTGTCTCCTGCGCTCACCACTGTGACATCTGGGCCTCTGACTGACAACACACAAGTGAGTTAGTGTTGCACTTCTCGTCTCTCCTCACATACACACAGATCAGATGCACGTGTGTGTGTGTGTGTGTGACGTTAAAGAGAAGGGAACAGAGATCTAAGGGGAGAGGAAGCTGTCGTCAGAGCCACAGGAAGCAGGCCTCCCTGAGGGGTGCGTGTGTACGTGTGTGTGTGTGTGTGTGGGGGAGAGGGGGCCCTGGGGTGGGGTTTTAAGGCTGAGGCTTCCTGTTGAACAGATATGGACTATGTATGTTTTACAGGTTTTTTTTGTTGTTTTTTCTCGACTTGAAAAGTAGATGAAAGTGATCTTTATGGGTGGGTAATATGCAGATGTGAAACTAGAAGGGTCAATTCATAAAACCTGGTCGCTTTCAGCCACGGTTCCTAAAATACAGTCTAGTCGTGTGAACAGCACGTTCATCCAGCTCATGACTCACACAGACCTCGTCAACAAAAACAATAGACGCTCAACTGACTGGAAAGTCATTTCCTCGGCTCTGACTCTGGGTGTGAAGTAAGAAGTCTCGTTTCCTCTCTTTTTTAGCTTCTGGTAAGAGCCAGTGACAAACATATGATGGCAGGATGAGTGTGTGTGCTCCCTCCAGTCACTTATGCTCCCTGCTTCACTTACAGAGGAAATCGACTTCTCGACAGGACTTGTACGTGTCGCTGTATAGACAGAAAAAAAAATAATGACTCAACACTTGTGAGGAAAAGTAAATACCAACAAACCAGAAATCTGAGAGGACGTGAGCGTCTCATTGATAACTTGACGAATGGCTCGATCGGCGTCACTCTCGTTTTCTCGTGAAGGAAAAACAAAAATCTGAACTGCAAAATCCCCCTCCCTCGTACTGCTCTGTCTCTTTCTCCAGGTGCTTCTATTCCACATCCAGGGCCAACACACACACACACACACTCCCGTCCAGCTCAGATATGCACTAAACAAGACGAGAGAGACTCGGCTCCCTTGGTAACAGTTGCCGGGGGAACCGATCGCGTCTTCACCAACGTTATTATAATTGTTAAACTGTAGAGGGAGAGAGAGAGATAGAGAGAGATAGAGAGAGAGAGATATGGGGTTCATAATGGGGTTCTATCAAAAGGTCTTCACTGATCAACATGTTTACTGAATCACAGGGCAGGTTGACCTCACACACTATCCTCTTCCTCTTCCTCCCTGGACTCACAAACAACATTGTGTCTCATCAGCAGCCTCTGGTGTGTGTGTGTGTGTGTGTGTGTCTCCTATATGCCTCAGATTTAATGACAGCATGCATACAGATGACGAGTCCAGTGTTGTTCTTCCAGTGGGATGTAATTATGCACCGGATCATTTTGACTTCATCAGAGTAACTGTGATGCCTTTGCAGAGGTCATCTAAGGCCAGTTTACATATTCCTAAAATACTTCAAATACTAATGTTGATCTTTGAGCCATTTTTAACTATTAACAGCATTACTCCACGGCTGACTTATCATTTATTTTGCCAGTGTGGTCGGAGTGGGTAAAAGTAGTCACAGCGGAGGTAAAAAGGAAGGGAGAAAAATCTTTCCAAGGTGTGAGTGTGCTTATGAATTTGTGTATGAGTCACAAACACACACACGCACACACACACACACACACACAGTGTGTAGGTTTGCGCACCCACCTTCCTCCATGGCATCATCATCAGTGGCACAGAGCCAGTGATAACAGAGAGGAAGTCTCAGGGGGAAGACTTTCCCTTTTTCTCTCGCTCGATTCAACAAACAAACACGACACAAACACTCCCTTTTCTCTCACCGACTTCACTCAGGATGGATTCAATCTTTTATATTCTTCTTCTTCTTCTTCTTCTCTGTTTCTTGATTCTTATTTAAAAATGCTGCCAAGTTTCACATCAGCGTATTTGCTGGGGCTTGTAGCTGCATTCGAATTGCTGCCAAATTCTCCTATTCAAATTACCATCTTTCTGGCTTAAATTATACCAATCCCCCTTTTTTCCCTTATTCCTTTCAGGTCCACCACACAGTGTAGCAGATCCGTGTTGTTATGGATGTCTGTGTGTTGTTGGTTGGCTGGCAGCACAACAGAGCCCTGCTGGTCCATAGAAACTAATGAGAAATCAGTAATGGGGACCACGACTTCATCCATGTGATTCCATGTTTCACAACTAAAAAAAGGCTATCCATGTGTATTAAGAGACACATGACTTGACTACATATAGAGAGCCCCTCGTGTGTTTTCACGCTGCACGGTGGAATTCCACACATGGCCGACTGATCCTTGGTCTAAAACCTTCATCCTGCTGTCTGTATAAGCTCTGTAAGCCCGGCTACAAACAGACAGAAATAAAGCTGATCACTAAGACCAGTAATAAATACATGACAGTGCCCCTTTAAATGTTCAGTGTTTCTTTTTATATGGAGTGATGGGAAATTCCTCACTGGTTTCTAACCACCGTGCCAGCTGACGCGTAGAAGAACCCATGTTTTAACACCTGACCTGTTGGGGTGTGTGTGTGTGTGTGTGTGTGTGTGTGGGGAGTGTTTGAAAAGTCATCAGTAGGGCAGATGTTGTCCTGGGGAGAAATGACACCCTTTACTGGAAAGGCAGCGACAGCGTGGTGTGTCACACACACACACACACACACACACACGTTTCATCCAATCACTTTCAATTCCCTTTGAAACACAAACGCCTTCACTTGCTTGTGTTTGTTCTCAGTAAAAAAGGCAGCTAAAGTAGTCGTGAGGCTGAAGAGCCTGATGGCCACATAGCCAAGACACACACACACACACACACACACACCCCGGGCTTGTTTCATCATCAACTGTCAAAGTGGTGTTAGATGAGTAAGCACTTTAAGCCAGCCTACTGACCCATTTCTCATGCCATGCCACCCCCCCACACACACACACCTTAATAAGATCAAAGTAATCTTCAGTTTGTTTAAGACACTCTGCTAAGCTACATACATTTGAGATGGGGGGGGGGGGGGGAGCCAGCACACACACACACAGACAATATGTGTGTGTGTGTGTGTGTGTGTGACTCAGTATCATCTCCCTCGTGGAGTGTGTGTATGTCACTTTAATATGCCTCCATGTTCGTCATAGCTTATAGTAGAAAGGGCGGTGATTGTTCATTCACACTCACGCACGCGCGCTCCTATTGAGATCACGGGACAAACGTGGGCGGAGGAGAGCTGAGGCAGCACACTGCCGGCCAAGAGTGTGTGTGTGTGTGTGTGTGTGGAGTGATTTGAAGCTTTAACTTTTTACAACCTCCGACATCAAACGGGGAGACAAACAAAACGCGTCGCTGGTTTCCATGCCAATCGATCAGGCTGATCGGAAGTGAACCTTCAAAGACTTTCTGTTCTTCTTTCTTTCTTTTCTTTCTTTTTTTTGTTTTCTTCGCGACCCCATGCCAGCACACTCCGCTCTTCCTGATCTGGACTCGTTTATTGCGGGTAATAAAGTGACAAATAAGCCTCCCAGCCGGCCACAAATTCTCAACGGCCCGTCTGATGACCAGTTAAAAAAAAGAAAAAAGATTCAACGTGTGTGGACGGCGAGACAATAACAATCACCAATGTCAACAGATATTAATCATACCCCAGAAACACATCAGTCCCACTTTAACTACCTTTACCCTCATATTAGTTAATGGCTTAGCGGAATTTTGACGCACAGGTAAAAACAACAACTACCTGCGGGTCAGGTGAGTGTGAAGGTGCCTTAACTAAACCCCAGCTGACCACAGAGGGGTCCAAACACACACAACAAAAATGTTGCTTCATTCTGGACTCAATGTGATCATTAGATCACAGATCACGTTAATCAAACGACACTATGTGGTCAGACGTGAGCGCACTGACCATTCCTGAAACACCAAAACACCGCCCCTCCCCCTTCCAAAAAAAGAGAGGTGATGCAAATCACTTCCTTTCAATCCAGCTCTTTGTGTGCGTAAGGATTGACTGGGGGGGGGGGGGGGGGGGTGATGGGGGTGGCAGCTATGCATTCATTTTACACGGCTGCCGACCTCAGTGCTCCTTCCCACCCCCCACTCCTACACACACACACAATAGCGTGAGATATCCTTACACAGGCAATCTTCTCTCCCTGTGCTCTAGCTCTCCTTCCCTGTTCTAACCACGGGATGATCAAGTGTTTCAGGACAACAATAACACAACCAGAACACGGGGAGTCCCATAGCTATATGAGGATATGAGGATTATTTCATGAATGGGTGTAATAGATGTATCAGGGGGACTACTTTGTACTCCGGGTATTGTCACCATCACTCGTCTCTAAAGGTTGAACATTTAGACTGAATCATGTCTGGGAAAAGTCACCCAAAAAACTCACAACAAAGACAATTTACAAAAAATGACTCCCATCCACGTGCGCTGGGTGATTAAACATGACGGTAAATGTGATGAGTCGGGGATAAAAGGAAAACAATTCGCAGAATTGAGACACAGACACACGCACACGCGTGGGATTACGGACACCTGAAGAAGAAGAAGAAAAAAAACACACACACAGCGAAATTCCCCCACCTTATCGATCACAAACGATCAAAGGTTCCGCTCTAATCAATTACGATAATTCACTCATTGTTGTCGTGAATCGCAACAGAGCTTCTCTTCAATCAACACTGACTTCAACTTTTTCATTTACGTCCCTGCTTACAACCAAAACAAAGTCTGGACTTTAAGCGAGCAGCTGCCGTCCGGCACTCACCTTCATTCACGTGGTTCTGCTCCAAAAAGAAAAGAAAAAAACACAATAGTTTCCGAAATTAAATGAAAATCCGCTCCTGTGGAGGTCCACGGCAGCCTGTGTAGTCTTTGTATCCGTAAGTTTGGAGCTCCGAGCCCGCGGAGAAATTCCCGAGCAGCCGTGTGAGCGGAGAACAGCTCCAGCTCTATAATCCCTGTCCGTCTCTGAACCACCGTGAAACTGGAGCCGGCTGACTGCCGGAGAGCCGCTCTGATGTCACCGATCGCCTGGTTCTCCTTTTATATTTCTGCTTATTATTCCGCCTGATGGCTGCCTCCGCCGTGCAGTGACGACCCCTCTCGCTCGGGTCTCTCTCGCGTTGTGTTCCTTCTCCTCTGCTTTCACAGACGCGCACACACACACGAACACACAGACACACACACACACACATAGACGCAGCCGGGCAGGGATCTTATTGCGCTGAGCTCTGTTTTAAAGGGACAGAGCCGCAGCACACTCTCTATCTCACACACACACACACACATATACGCGCCCGTCATGACGTCACCGTACTGCCCCGGAATTCCCTGACAGCGCAAACTGGCACCGAGTTCGAATCCCTCCCCACGACTCCCGGTACCGGAGCTGACACCCTCCTCCTCGTCCTTCTGACAGATGTAATTGTTTATTTTAAGCTTTTTTTTTTAATCCGTCTTTTAAACGGAGCAGTCAGTGAGCATATTTCCTGTGACAGTATACTATTGGATGAGGAAGAGAACTGCATGTTGCCACAGGAAGTATTACAGATTAAACTGAGTAGACTATAGAGAGGACCAGGTGTGTGTATAAATCAACTATAATAAATATAAAACACCCCACACTGTAGATTTAGACCTATATTCCTGGTATGTAGGCTGTAGGTTTATGGACTGTAGATACATAACACACATTTATCTATGCACTGCTTTTAAGGAAGTATCATATTAATAAACCAGGAACAATAAACTATGTCCTTAAATTGAAGTGGAAAAACATATTTTAATTGTATATATATATATATATATATATATATATATATATATATATACATACATACTATACATACATACTATACTATGTTTATACAGTGCAGTCTGGAGTCTGCTGTATTGGATGTGTATAGTGTGTTTATACAATACTATAACAGACAGACACATATAGATAGATAAGAGTCTGAAGGCTGCACAATATCTAAGTAATGCATTATTTATTATCACAATATAGTACGCATGGATATATGACATGAGTTATGAGGCCAATAAATATCTTGCTCCTGTCGAGTAGGTAACATCTTACATCTCATGACACAGATGTACAATAATCATATGCTGTGTGCTTGGAAGCAGCCAACCAACATCTTGCGTGAGGTAAACACGGCTTTGAAAAACACAAACCGGTCTCTCTCAGGCCGGAAACATTTGGTTATTCCAGCCTTTTACTGGCCAAAATAACCATCCTGTACTCTGTAATAATGCCAAAGAGCCACATTGGTACGACCGACAGTATGTGTCACACACTCTTCAACACACAGACACAGACGCATGTGTGTGTGTGTGTGTGTGTGTGTGTAGAGGTTATATTTAGAAAGCACTGCCTCAGCAGGACAACAGGAGGTAGAATTAGCTGCCACGGGGAGGAGGGGAATGTGTCATGGATGATGCTGAGAGGATGACATAAGGATATACACAGACGCAGTTTATTTCTGGTCACAACAACTCTAAATAAAACCACCCCCCCCCAAAAAAAACCCCCAAACACAAATAAAATATAAACATTATGAAACCTCGGTACAAACCAGTGGTGCTATGAGTGTCTCGCTGTCTGTTCTCCTCTATCACAACATAACTCACACTATATTGTGAGATAGCTGAAGGAATGAGACAAGAGAGATGTTTGTCTGCGTGCTAGATTGAAACCCCCTCCGATGAAGTAAGTGCATGGCATGTACAGTATGTACCATCAGGGTGGCTCTGGAGTCTATTGTCAAGTGGCGATGAATGTTCAATAATGTGTTTTTGTGTTGCACAGTGTGTGTGTGTGTGTGGGGGGGTGTCTTCATGACACTTGGTGGCAGTGTGCTTTTATATGGATGTGTGTTAGCATCTATGTTGAGCAATCGGCAGCCTACTGGGGCAGAATACGGCAGGTTTAGCTGTAATAAAAACATATGGCAGCGTCTTGCAGCTGTCAGCAGTCAGCATGCATATGTACAAAGAGTAAAGGTTAAAGTCGAGGTGAACAATTCAAGGAGCCACTTTCATTTCTAACCAAAAGTGATGGCACAGCACTTCTTATCACATCATCTGGAAGTAATTACAGCTTGAATGGCTACACTCCATAAATATCCACTGTTGTAAAGTCGTAAAGTCGTGCGTTCTGTACGTATTATCTGATTCACGTTGCCGCGTCTGTGTGTGTTTCTCCGTGCACTAAAATAGGCAAAATATAATGTTGCTTGTGTTACTTTGTGGTGTGTGAGAAGCTGTTTTCTATTTTACTTCTGACTTGGAACTGTACTCTCATGTTGCTACAAGAGTGTGAGATTATTACACCATGTCTTCCTTTAGGTGTGTTGACAGAGTGCTATTGTCTCAAGTGTGTGAACTTGCCCTGCTGTACATGTGTCCGTGTGTGTGTGTGTGTGTGTGTCCGTGTGTGTGTGTGTAATTGCACTGTAAAGAGTGCGGTGGGAGACCATTAGCCCCGCAAAGTGAACAGGAAGAGGATCGCTGACTGATGTGGGCTCGAGTGGGACTCCAATCTACCACACACATTGGCAACACACAGCTTCCCCCGGCTGTTTCTCTCATAGATTGTACTGTTCTGCATAATAAGAGTCAGAGAATATTACATGTATGTTGAGTTCAATCCCTTCTTCCCCCACAACAAGGGAAGTCAAAGCATTAGAGTCTGTCCCCGGGGTCCCAAATGTGTGTGTGTGTGGCAGGAAGGGACAATAAGAGGGGGAGAAAAAAAAAAAGACTTGTGAAACATTGTGTGTTTAACTTCTTACAGCTCTTGTGCAAGGCTAGCAATCCTGTATTAATGTGTGTGGGAAGGGAGGCAGGCTTGTGTATGTGGTGGGGACTTGTGTAATTAACAGAGACATGTATGTTTAAAAAAATAAACAGCACATAATTCTAATGAGGTCCAGAAAGAGTAAAAAGAAAGAAAGTATGCATGTGAGCTGGTGTGTGTGTGTGTGTGTGTGTGTGTGTGTGTGTGTGTGCGCTCTGCGGTCGTAGGAGACTGTGCCCCTGGTACAGATGGTACTTCTCAGACACTGATACGTAGAGTTGTGGGTGGGACTGTTTGTATATGTGTGTACATGTGGCATACTGTGAGTCAGCCTTTTGGGTACACTAAGAGACTGACAGACACGATAATAATCACCTCCACTCACATATTCATACTACGAAGAGACTGAGAGAACCACACAGGCGGTCAGACAGACAGACTGGCTTAGCACGCCCACATATAGCAGCCATGTAGCCGACTGAACGGAGCGCTACAGCCCTGATAATTAGAGCCCTTATCCGAGGAGACAGCGGGCCGACAGGGACCCCGGCTTTCCTTCTACTTCCTCAAACAACCGGCTAATCCCGACTGTAGCTCTAGGATAAGCTACTCACCCGAGTCCTGCACAATATTCTCACTATTCTCAAAGTTATACGTAGTGAAAAAGTAAACTTAAGAGGAGCTTAGAAAGGTCAGATAGCATCAACTGTGTGGCATCAACTAACAATGATTTTTATTATTTCTTAATCTGGCAATCATTTTTCCTCAATCAATCATCTGGCCGTCTGGTGAATTATGTCCATGACAGCTTCCTTATTCAAACTGGATGTTTTGTCTCAACAAAAGTCCAGTTTTCTCAAATTCCATTTTGATTATCAAAATTGATTAATCAGCTGAGTGTGTGTGTGGGTGTGTAACGTGGGTAGTGTACTTTCTGTTTTCCTCCTACTCCTGCTTCACTATCTTTTATCTAATCTCACTCGTATCTACATTAAGTGTCATAGAACAACATTTATGTATATAATAGATAGATATACTTTATTAATCCCAAACTGGGAAAGTACAGATAATATGAGTACTTCCGGTTTTTCCAGAACACTGAAACACCACGATAACTAAATCATTATAGAATTAATATCTCAGTAATACAGCTGGTGCTGTGCTGCGTGTTTGTTGATGAGATGAATGACAGAAAAAGGAACACAGTAAGTGGTAAAAGAGTCTTACCTGGTACTCATGGGTAATGTAGTCTGTCTCTTTCAGCAGGCCACCATGACACCCTCCGCCTCCTGAAACCACAACATGGAGGAACAAAGGTCAGTTTAAAGGTCAAACAGTGTCAAAAGCAGATAACAACAGTAACAACATTCACACTAAATAATCAGACAGAAGATTAACGATTCTGCTTTATAATATGACTCAACTCACACATCTGGGGTTTAAATCTAGACTGCAGTGATGTGTGTTGAGGATGATTTGGCTTTTTCTATTTTCACATTATTGTCATAACTCGGTCAAACATGACTCGGTCACATTCCAGTGTGGGTTGACGCAGCGGTCAGCAATTCATTAGCACTGTAGTCAAGGGTTAAAAGATTGACTCCTCATTCTGTTCTCTTATATCATCCTCTTTCATGTGTGACGTCTGCTGACTCTTCTGTGGTCATGTTGTCGAAATGTCATTCTGTGCGGCTTGTGAAACCACATCATGTCTGTGTGTGTGTGTGTGTGTGTGTGTGTGTGTGTGTGTTTCAGCCAAAATGCACAGCAGGTCCTGGACCAGTGCTGTGGCCATCTGTGTGTGCGCGCCGCCTGTTCAGTGACTCACAGTGTCAGTACTGGGCCACATGACTGAGAACAGGTGGCACTCTAGTGTACCTCCCCGCCCCCGCCCCCGACACACACACACGCACACACACACCTCCACTTGCACCCTGAGAACACACAGCACCTGCGATGGTGCTCAAACAATTAAGCAGGCACGATTACATCCACACTTTCTCGACACTCATACAAAGAATATGCCCTTTTCAGAGATGGTTGTGGTTGACACTAGTTGTTACCTAAATGTCACGACCTCCTCCGTCCTCCTCCTCTTCACTTTTCACACGTAACCCAAATCTTGTCCTCTCCTTCCTCCTCTCATTCTGTAACGTCTATCTTACCTACTGATTGACAGACAGTGTGTCACATTTTGCTTTACTTAGAAATAGATAAACTTTGATTGGACTGTTACTCAAAACTGCAAAGTAAATTATCTACCACAGGTTTAGGCTGTGTGTGTGTGTGTGTTTTTGTTACTCGGCATGTCGGTGTTTTTCCTCTCTCATTCTCCTGTTCGCTACCACTCCCTCTGATATTCTACCTACAGGGTTGCACCATCAAACACGCCCATACATGGCGGCTCCCATATGTTTCTCTATTGAGCATGTACACACAAAACCAACGCAGGATACATAGCTGGAGGCAGGTTGTGTGTGCATGTATATATGTGTGTGTGTGTGAGAGAGAGAGAGAGAGAGAGAGAGAGACAGGTTTGTCAATAAGAGGCAGATATAGCTGGCTCAGCCTTCACTGATCTTACAGCCTGGTGGTAAAGGCCCCCCAAACCTTTGAACTCAAGGTCAAAGGTCACACCTCCTAAAGGGCCACAGCTGGCCTCACTGTAAAGGTAGGCTGGTTGCGTGTGTATGTGTGTGTGAGAGTGTAGGTGGGCGAGTGTGTGTGTGTGTGTGTGTGTGTTGGAGGCTGAAATTGTTGAAAGTTAAATCATATTTGTCATGACACATCGAATAAATGTCACAAGCTTTGATATAATCATTTGACCTTGATCGGTATCAGGACCGTGGGGAGAGAAACGAGGGGGGCGGGGCAGGCATGATAAAAGAGACATGGAGAGACCTTGAGAGAGAGGGAAACAGGAAGTGTTGCAAGAGACCGTTGAGAGACTTGAGAGAAAAACAGAATTAGAGAGAAAATTAGTGAAATACACCTTGATATTACAAAGGTTTCAGGACAGTTACAGGTGAAGAGAACGAACACATGAGAAAGAAACATGAGAGAAATAAGAAAAGGCTGAGTAATATAGAAAGTGGTGTTTATCTTTTCTCTGTAAAGGTTAACCAGTGGGAGCATTAACCAGACATTAAAGCGATAGAGAGGTCCCAACGAATTGAATGAGGTCGCTGAATTTTTTTTTCATGCACTGCTGAAGTCTGTCTAATGTCTTAGTTTCAATGCTGTTGTCTAATAACTGGAACATGGTTTATTTATTAATACAAGGTGACTTTTATGACAAATATGAACAATTTCCACAGCAGTTATGTACAGATACTTATTTTGTATATATGCTAAGTGAATGATCCAAAAAATCGATTCAAATATCGAACTGAACAGAGAAAACACACAAACAACCATCCAGGTCAAGAAAACAAGGGCATCTGTACTTAAAACTCTAAAACATCCAGCAGTCAAACGTGCTATTGTCTACCTGTCCCACCTCTAAAAACACACATCCTGTACAAACACACCCAAACCTACAGTATACATCGCACGGACGTTAAACATACATTCACATAAAATGTGAATAAGTACACACACTCCTCTCGCACTGATGGACACATGCACATGTGCACATCCTGTACACACTTGACAAAGCTGCTCATCTGAGACCTTGCAAATAAGCCCAATCTTACTACTTTGCTGCATGTTGTACATACTGACCTAGTGTACAGTACAATCAGCTTAACACATTCACTGAATGGCAAACACACACACACACACATCTCCTTAGCGTGTGTGAACATGCATGGCGTGAGTTGAGTGGACGTGCTTGGGCTGCTACAGTCCTTAGTCACTAGTGATTTGGTTGTTCTCTTCAAGTTAGGGCAGCAAGCTTCATACCTGTACACACACACACACACACACACACACACAGAATGCAAGAACACACACACACACACACACACACAATGCATGAACACACACACACACACGCAGGGATGGCGGTATATGATAAGGTTTTCTTCTCTTCAGTGTCTCTCTGCATTTTTTGGATGCTGTACTGTCAACTCAGGACAGGACAGGTTAAATCATTAAACGAACCTCGGGCAGAGCGGCCAGTCTCAGGGCGGCTAATAAAATGTAAGAGCTGATCAGCACGAACAAATCAAAGAGCTAATCCTGAACGAGGCCACCTTGTTTTTCGTGCATGCTTTCAGATCACCGCAGAATGCTGTCACACTACATCCTAAACTTATGTGAGTGTTCAGGATGCGGGTAGATAAGGACACTTATGAGGGACACTGTTGTGAAAGCTGTTTGAATGACAGAGGGGAGGCGGTTACTGGCTTCATGGGTTCAGTGTAGCGTCTGTATCAGGTGATGATCTTATGTTCTTTGTGTGTTTCCACACTTAATCT